>VZZY01009641.1:287299-341959 GCA_013400335.1 Eurystomus gularis | reverse complement strand
GATCTTGCCCACCCCATCCCACTGTGGGGGTGAATGTTGGGAAGAGCTGTGCGAGCCCTGCTCAGCAGTAGTCACAACACGGGTGTGTTATCAGCACCCTTCTAGCTCCCAGCACAAAACACTGCTGCTATGTGGAAAACCAGCTCAGCCAGACCCACTACAAAGGGGAAATTCAAATTGTACCACTACTCAGCAATGGTAATTCATGACTAAGGAATGCTCTGCTGTGGAGGGCAAGAAGTCCTAACTGCCAGATGGGTGAAGCTGTCTGGGAGCAGGAACACCAGAAACAGAATGACTCCATGTAAGGGAGGAACTCTCCATTGCTGTTAAGAAATGCCACAGTAAATGTCACGTGTAAGAGTGTTTAGGAGCCACCTTTGGCTAGCAGAGCTGGCGCTGGGGGATGGACTCAGTGCTAGGCTGAGGAGCCCATGCCAACGCTTGCAGGATCGGTGCTTGTGCAAGTTTATATAGGGCGTTGGGTTGTGTCATATCTTTGCAGCCTTGTTTCTACAAGACTGCTTATGGCAGTGGGATGCTGTTGAATACATTATTCATTAAAACTCACAAACGTGCTTAATTCACTTCAAGAGGAATAATAAAAATTCCCCAACAATTTTTACTGTTGTTTGCTTGTTTCTCTATCATCATGTCAGCACATTTGTGGGAAAATAAAAACACATAAATAAGTAAAAATAAATCAAGAGAAGAAATAGCAGTTTTCACCTACCTCAGAAGTTCTTCAGCATTGTCTAGCAGTAAAACAACCAGAAAGAACTGTCCACCACTGTTCCTGCCTGAAGTGAGGCTGTTTCTGTTATGTGGTTGTGCCTTTTAGGTAACGAGTCTTCATGCAACAGTAATGTTAACAAGTCTTCATACACATTTTTTTTTCTTCACGTTTACAACTAAGCTAGCCTCAGGAGTCCATCAGTAACTTTGATATATCCATTTCCCTTTACCACACATTGACTTAGCTTGGTTCAATATTAGAAATTTTGGTCCTCTTTAACAGCACACTTTATCAGCTGAACCACTAGGTCAACATTTTCAGAGACATTTGTTGTTAAATTTCCTTGGATTCTAAAAAATGTTATTATTTATGAAGTCCTTACTGGTGTTATTTCCAAAAGGAGTCTAGATTTATGCTTGCCTTTCACCTCAAAAGAAATCAGCCTGGGGAGGGGGGGGCAAGGAAGAGGAGGAAGTCACAAGCACATAAGCTTTTCTGACTTCCTTATTTCTTCTCATTAACACACCTTGTATTGATGTGAACTGTAACACAGAAAAGCAAATGCCAGCTGACTCTTCTCGGAAAGCACTTTTAAAGCTCTGACCTGGATCACACCTTTCATTATAAAAGCTTTTCAAATTTGAAGAAGGTTGCCAGTAACTCATTTAGTTGTTTATTTGAACGTTGTTCTTATAACTGTAGGTATTGTTATGAAAGTGGCATGTCATGACTTGCCTATTTATTTAATGCTTCTGAGAGAGAAGCCTGTTCAGTAGCTGCAGTCCATACTGCTCAGTGGGGCTAGGGCTGTCATTCTGGTCCCGGAGATTGTTCAGGTGCTAAACACACAGACTGGAATAGAACAGTTTTAAGTGGTTAGCCTGTGTAAGCCTGTGCATGAGTTGATGGAACCAAATTGCTAATTTCTGGAAAAAGTGGTGGACATAAAGTATATTGTTAGCAATGCAGTAAAATCTTCCCCATGTTCAGCTTGTTACTGCTCAGCAGCATGAGCAATAAATGTCACTAAGAAACTATCACAATCTGTTAATTTCTCATACAGAAAACAAAGTTTTCAAACCCACACCAATATATATATTTTTTTTTCCAGTTATCACTAAATGTATAGATTATAAAAGCTTTAGGTAAGGTTTTGTTTGTTTGCTTGTTTTTTAAAAGGTTTAGAGTGAATAATACTATAGCTACATAAGATTAATAACATTAGTAGACTAATCTCAAGAGGGACCCTGCCCTAAAAGCACTACAGTCATCTTGTTTTTTTCTTCCTGAGTACATCAGGCTGTTAAGCACTTGAGCAGCAAGAGCTGCAGTGTACACAGTTACTTTTAGAGCTTTCAGGTAAAGACTGTGGCCATGTGACTGGATATTTAAAAATTTCAACAGTTCTCTAGTGTGAGAACTAGAAAAGTCTGCACTCAGACAGTTTTAACCAGATTTCTGCAGCTTTTCTGTGGACAAGAAAGATTCATATGAAACAGTTTTTTGTCAGTTAAATCAGCTGCCAACTGTGTTTTCCTAATAATGAAATATTAGTAATTTCCCGACACTAACAATTTGCATTTCCATAATTCAAAGGGAAATTAAATATTTGGCACTGTCTTATCCACTCTGTTGTGTTTTATGCCATCTTGCACTTTTTGTGTTTTATCTAATTGTACTGAAAGTTCCTTAGGTAGTAATGACAATGAAATTTGTAACACTAGTGGCACATTCTTCTTTGGTGACTGCAACTAATGCATATGAACTAAAGAGGAAACCTTGGCAGAAACAAAAGTGAAATTAGTTTATAATTGTATCATGCAAAATTATCAAGATGAATGAAGTAACATAGCTGAGCAGCAGCTTCATTCTTATATTTTTCTGTGGTATTCTTTTTGCCTTTTATTTAAATAAAAGGGTGTGATTTTTCTTGCTAAACCACTTGTTTCAGATAGTTAAGCAATCTCTTATCAACATTCTGTCACTGTTTTCCTGCACATAACAGCCCACTCTTTCCTCATCCTGCCTCACCATGATATGCACAAGTTGATGCCTGCAAGTCGAGACCTGCAACAAGAGGTGCAGGAGTTTATTCTTCAGCTTTAGAAATTACGTTGCAGGGGGTAGCGCAGACCCCGCTAACCACACATGACTGCCTGGTTCCCTCATCTGAGCTTCTCAAAGGTGGGTGGGGGGACTGACATACAGCAGACAACGAATCTTCCCAATTAACAAAACAACCACGTAAAGGAGTTACCAAGGCCTTGTGAAAACCTGACCTGGTGGTGAGGAGCAGCCAAGAGGTAGCAAAGTGTCTGCTTTTAACAAGGATCTGTGAAAAGCTAACAACTGGGCCTTTGAAGAAGAGCCCGAAAAGACTGATAAAAAGGAAAGCTCCTCCCTAATAGGCACTGAGAACTGGGAAGTTGCCAAAAGAGGCATGAAGTCAGCGAAAATTTGCAGTAAGTGGGGGAAAGGTAAACGTGGCAGGGGGAGATCACAACCACCGACTTGCGGACCACCTCCCCAGATCACACCCTGGCCCTAAAAGAACAAGGGACAGATCACACATAGTAATTAACATAGCAAGCGAGGATGTATTAACCAATCATATAGGTGAATAACAATGCATATATATTAGAAAACAGAGTAATTTAAAACTTTGTGTGTAAATAACTGGTGATACAGGATGAAGGTGTGCATGTTAGGAGAAGAGCTCCCCCGTGCACCCAGTGCTGCAATAAAGAATGCCTGCCTTCTCAAATTTCTAACCAAGTTTCAGAGGGTTTATTTTGCAACTGGATTTTACAGCATCAGCCACACATCTGTTCTTGCAAAATCCTCCTATGCCACTATGCAGTTTTAGGAATATTTAGTGATGCTAGGGGGGAAAACATACATTTCTGCCTCCCACCTCCTCATTTTCTTTCCTTCAGAAAAAGCATAAACTGGGCCTAGAGTTCAGAGCACCTGTGGATGCCTCCATTTCTCAACACATAGACAATCACACAGAATGCATTAGAGCAGCCAGGGCTGGTGGCTCTGCAAGTGACAAGCAGCTGGGACCTGAGGGGGACAAAACTGGCAAAGCTGAGACCTCAGCAGCAAGGGCCCAGTCCTTCGATACCCGAGGCGAGCAGGGCTGGCCACGCGCAGGACCACAGACAGTTTCAACCTGAAATCCAGACCGTCCAGCAAGTCCATGGGATGTGACAGGTTTGAGGCCAAGCTAGGAAGACAACTCACTGCTCAGGTCCAGTGGCTGTTCATGGGGACAAGGCAGGACCAAATCCAAGCCAGCCTGCTCATCAGGTGCTGGATCCACAGAGCACGGACAGGAGCCTCTCATGGCATAGCTCAGGGAGGGGCTGAGCTGAGCTTAAATGGGCTCCTGGGCAGGTCTGTGGGGGTCCCAGGTGTGGCTGGTCAAGGCCGTTAGGGCCACCAAGGCCCTGACAAAATGCTTTAAAAAGGTACTTGCATTTGAACTGAGGTACAAGAACTCAACATATATGCTCATCATATAGAGCAGTACTAAAAAAACCCCCCAAAACCCCCAAACCAAACCAATAAAAAAAAAAAACCCAAACCACCGTGACAAACAGACAAAAAAATATTATAAAAAGAGGCTTTTACCTTTAAGACTTCACATTTACTTTCATAGAACTGTACCACAACACCAGAGCTGCATCAATTTGCCCTGGCTACTATGGATTTTCCAAAGGCCTTGTGCGAATGCCTAGAGTCCTCTTCTCCTTTTCTAAAGGAACAGTGTCATAGATGGAGGTGCTCCAAACTTCTATACTTACCTTTGACTTCTGGTTTCTTCAGCGAAATCTCCATTCTAGGAGGACTCTTCTTCTAGCCCCTATCATGATGTCAGGAGATTACTAAACTGAAGGGAGAGTGGGAGTCATCAAGGGGCATGTCTCTCAGGCTGAATCTGTTGTGACTTTGTGTAAATAATACAAAAGGAACCAGGCCACTGTCAATTGGACTTTGTACAATATGTCCCTCTTTTCTAACACAGCCTTCCTTGGTGGTTGCATTAACTGTTAATTAACTAGAGAGAGAAGAATGTTTGAACATGTTAAAAAACATCCTGAAATACACTGGCAAATTTCCAGTGTTTCTGTGGAAATGGAAAGTTCACTGAGGATTTCTGTTTATTCTGCCTAGTAAAAGGTAAGAGAGAAACAATGAAGTTCAGAGACAAGTAAGAAGGGAGACTAAAGGGTTCACTTCAAGACAAAAAGGAATCACTTGATCCATGTACCTTAAAATGTAGGCAATTATCTTAGTTAATGAGAAAGGTTTACAAATAGTAACTGGAGGAGAAAAATTAATACCTGCCCCCTCCCATCCCCCAACCCTTAATCCCTTTCTACTCTCATTCCCCTATTTCTCTGTTCAAAAATCCAGCAAATTTAGGAAAGTTTTAAACTCAGATATAATAATCTCTTGGTGCTCTTTTCAGGGCTGATGGAGCCCTATGTCCCTCACAGTGCATGCTAAGATTGGCAGCTGGGCATAAGCCCGAGTGTGAGTTGTGTTCACTCTCTGTGTGTGCCTCAGATCACCTCTCCTTTTCCACAGATATATACAGGAAAACAAACCCCAAAACTGAACAAAAAAGCATATTGCTTTAGCAGACCACCATGCTAGGGACTTAAAATATTTGCAACCAGCAGTTTGAAGTCCTGATTTAAACTGCAAAATATACAAGATGCTGCAAAGTAACCTTAACCTACACTGTGTTAAGGCTCAGTGTGGATTTGTGTAACCAGATAAAATATATGGATATTGGGACTGTAATCTGCCCAGTGTAAGACTACATTATTGTCTCACAGTATATGTATGTTCCTTACATTTTTACATATGAGAGGATATATGGATGCTAAAGAGAAGAACAGTCAAGCAAAGAAGCTTGACTAAAGGATACGCACATACTCACAAGTCCTTTGGTTATACAGTACGTTCTTGTATCTTTTCTCATTTTGTCTTGCTGTTTCTGGTTTGGTTTTGCCCAACAGCTTTTTGATATAACAGCTGAACCACCTTGGAATGCTGCTATATATTATTTAATACTCTTGCTACCATTACAAAAATTTACAGAACACTTGACTGCAATATACCTTTGAGATTAAGATACACTTTCATTAAGTATTTATGTACAAAAGATAAATTCTGAAAAAAAACCTCTTTAGTTTCCCATTTTAATGCTAATTGAATGTCACTATCCCATTGGCTTCACGGTCTTTTGGACCTCTGGAGATGGAGCATGCCCATAAGACTTTACATGAGCGCAGACTCAGGCTAGGTATTAAGACAAGAGCAGTGCCAAGTGCAGCCTTAGGTCAGCCTGTGTTATGCTGAGAACAGTTTCTCTGATACTTGTAGGGCTTTTATTAACACTAGCAAGCTCTGGCCTCTGATCTTGGGAGAATACAGCGGCATTGCTCCCGTGATACTAATTTAGACCAGCTGGATGAATCTGCTCAACCTACTTTGTTAGAGGTAACCACTGTCCTCTTATAGCTGGTGACTGCTCCAGAAAATTACTGAAAGAGGAATTTAACTGCATGTTACCTTACTGTCTTTGTCATCTCATGTTCTTTTTAAATAAGAATTACAAATCTGAACTATAAGGTGACCATCCTTGTTTGTGTTGCTCTAGGACCTAGGAACCTCTCTCTGGTTGTGGAGGGGTTCAGTCATGTAATGCTTCTGTAGAAAACAAGCAATCTGTACAAAACCATATACTATTATTAACTCTCAGATACAACATACAAGGTGCTCAGCTTCACACAGTGATCCAAAAAATGGCTGCGAAAATGGTGCTTTTAATGACTGACTAACCAAGTTTCATAACTCAGTAGATGTGCTAAAACATGCTTTTACTCTGCCACTTGCACTCACCCTCAGGATCTAAAGATCAAGTCTCCTCAGCAGTTACAAACGTACCCTCTTTGAGGCTAGTGGGTGAAATTAAAACTATTCCTTCCCCCTTTCCCAGTTACTGAAAGAATTAAAACAATTGCACTTCTAAACAATGCAGATAGGACTAGCTGGACTTTCAAGTGTGCTGTACTTTGAAAGCAGCAAAGGACATCTTGTAAACTGAAAGGAAGTGTTGTTTGTTTGTTTGGGGTTTTTTAATATTCACCAATTTATTTCTGCATCAGATAGTTTTCCTTTCTTTCTGCTTTGTTGGTTTTTTTTTTTTTGTGTCTTTGCCCCGTGAAAGGGTATGATATTACCCTCTAAAAGACAAGGCATACATTCATGGTGCTCATGTCAAACAAGTTCACATCAATAGTTTTGTATTATTACAAGAAGTGGTAACCATTTTGCTACAACTAACTTCTGGTCTTTTCAGGGTTCTAGAGTGTTCCTATGTGTTCAAAAATTAATTTATAATTTTATTAAGATAGCATCATCAATTAACAAATCATGTAAAATAATTTATCTAGCTTGTTTACTTTTCTATTCTGCAGAATTGCATAGACATTCCTCTGTATGTACGCTAGAACAAATCCATTTGTTTTCTGACCTTGTTTGCTTTATATTTAGCTACATCATGCTTGCAAACACAAAGCATGGATCATCAGCAAGGCATCACTTGGAACACAATCTACGCTTCCTTAAAGATGAAAGCTGATTTCTGGCACTAAGAGCATGGCTACAAAGTCCAGAAATACAAAGGCTACTTCCTCCAATTCATTACTAGCTGTACGTTTTTAATGCAAAACTGCATCTTAGTTGACACAAAACAGATGTTTTCACCCTTCCTAATATGCTTATCTTACTGCTCTCACATTGGAGGTCTGCTGAGACATGCAACCCTTGACCTCTTTTCTTTTTTCTTTACACTGCCCTGAAGGAAAGGTGTGGTATATTTTCAGAGTTTGATAAGCAAATGTTTGTAGTAATAGATCACAGCTATGGAACTACTACAACAACCAATATTGATTTCAGAAGAAAAATTAATGCAATTCACTGGTGCCATCACTTTACATACCTAGCACAGCCTGACATCTGAAGTAGGAACAAACATTAAAGATTTCATTTTGGGTTTTCTCTCCCAGGTTACAGAACAAGAGGTTAGGACATAATAAGCATTTAATGAGCTTTTCAGTACTCCTCTTTGGGTGTTGTATCACAAATGCATGTTACCTCATAGTGAAATACTGCAATGCAGAAAGTAGTCCTCTTTCTCCCCTGCAATTTGCCTCTATAACAGTAATAATGGCAATCTGGAATATAGCGATTGTTGCTTTTCCGTCCTAATGTACTCACTGTGTTTCATTTTCTATCCTGTTGCCTATGGGAAGAAGAGGGATCCCAATCAATTTTGCCATTTAAATCAAGGCTATCAGTGAAAAGAACAATTCGGTAGGTGTAAGAGACATTTCTGATGCTTCCTTTATAAAATATTTCCAGTGAAACACTGGACATGACCCTTGAGGAAAATTGTACAGATCCAAGCAATTTCCAAGACTACAAAGTAATAAAACAATCTTGAAACAGTCTTCCTGTTTCTGGGGGAATAACAGGAAAAGGAGTCCATTCTGGGAAAGGGATATGTGATTTCTTTTTCAGCTCTAAAAATAGCCATTTTGCCTTTTGCTCTCACCTCCACATTAGGTAACATTTCTCTCTCAGGCAACTGCTTATGAAATTATGTTTCTGCAGAAATGAAAGCACCTTCTTTGCTGGTCATAATGAAGCTTATTCACCTTAAATGGGGACTCACAGAATCATAGCATATTTTGGGTTAGAAGAGACCTTTAAAGGTCATGTAGTCCAAGCCCCCCTGCAGTTAGCAGGGACGTCTTCCAATAGAGCAGGTTGCTCAGAGCCCCTTCCAGCCTGACCTTGAACGTTTCCAGGAATGGGGCATCGACCACCTCTCTGGGTAACCTGTTCTAGTGCCTTACTGTCCTCATTGTAAACAATTTCTTCCTTATGTCTAGTCTGAATCTACCTTCTTTTAGTTCTAAACAGTTACCCCTCGTGCTGTCACTACAGGCCCTCTATTAAAAAGTCCCTCTCCATCTTTCTTATAAGCACTCTTTAAGTACTGGAAGGCTGCAATACGGTCTCCCGGGAGCCTTCTCTTCTCCAGGCTGAACAACCCAAACTCTCTCAGCCTTTCCCCACAGCAGAGGTGTTCCATCCCTCTGATCATTTTTGTAACCCTCATCCGAACCTGCTCCAACAGGTCCATGTCTTTCCTGTACTGAAAACTCCAGAGCTGGATGCAGTACTCCAGGTGGGGTGTCACTAGAGTGGAGCAGAGGGGCAGAATCACCTCCCTCAACCTGCTGCCCACGCTTTTGATCCAGTCCATGATATGGTTGGCCTTCTGAGCAACCCAGTGAACATCAATGCATACAAGCTTGGCTCACCAATCATGCAATTAACACATGGATAGCAGGTGTCTTTTCCAGGACCCATTTATCAAGGAACAAAATTGTGGGTACAAGGAATCTTATGCAAGTTTTTGCGCTAATAAAATACATTTATTGGGAAAACAATAGGCTAGGTTTTTCTCTACTTCTTGGGACTTTCCAGATCCCTCTTGAAAGAACTGCAAATTTGGGGAGTTTTTCAATTTTCTGTTAGGAATTTGGATTCTGTTGTCTTCATAGTATTAAATGTCTGCACACTGTGCACTATATACGTCTGTTCAACTGTACTGCCGTTCACTCACAAATAAAACATGTTTGCTGCCTTTGAGCTAAAATGTTCCTTCCATACCTCCACTTTTCTTTTTCAGAATGGTTTATTGTTAAGAGTAAACACACTCTGCACATTTTTAAACTTACAACCAAATGCAATTGCTGTTGAAGTAAACAAACTTTTTTTTACATTAAAGTATTTAATTAGTGAAACAATCATTATCAATGTAACAAACTGAAAAATACAGCAACTTGATACAAGACTGAGGTAACAAAATACTTTGCCAAAAACCTAGATTCCAATGCCAATGGGTTATTTATGGGCAAGACAGTTTACAAGAACTATAGAAAGAATCCTTACATAAATGGCATGCAGTGGACTGCTGGAAAATACAGCCAAAAATAGTGCAACAGTTTTCACACAAACCAAACCAAAATGTTAAAATTAGTTTACATTACAATGTGACAAATAAGTCGCAACTTGAAAACTCCTTTCTTTGCCTCATTTTAATGCTATTTGGAAAAACATGCATTTTGGCACTGAATTACATAAAAAATGCACACTAATAAATGAGTAATATTGCCTACATACAACTATAGCCTCACAATTCTGAAAATAGTAATTGTGAGATAACGTTTATTTGTACACAACTATTGCAGTTATTCACTTTGATGGATGAAAACCTGTATGGTTTGTGATATTTTTGTGACAATGCTGTATTAATCCGTACTGATATGCAATATGTTGTATTTCAATAGCAGCTTTCAATTCACATTAAAAGTACCAGATGACAGCAAATGCTACCAAATGACAGCATAAAAAATGAAATCAGCAGCTACAAACTGTTTACTACTTAAAATCTCATGTAAAGTTGGTTTAAGATACTTTAATAATATTCTTACCCTGTCATTATTCTGAATTTTTTTTGTATTTTGCAGCAATTTCACAATTGTGCTATACTGAAAAAATGTTTACCCGACTATTGTGCAAAACTATTATTTGCTCTGCTAATCTTTCTCTATACAACGCTTTTTACATTCAAAAAATGGTAGTGTGAGGGAAATCAAGTTAATTTTGACATATTTCCAAATTCCAAGATTTTGAGTAGGCTCTTTATTTTTGAGTAGGTATATTTTTGAAGGCTAGAACATTCTACCTCTTGCACATACAATAAATTCTAAAAACCATTAAATTCTGAGTGCGTACGGGCTCATTCTATTGCTACTATATCAGTCAGCAGTTACTGTTCTTTCCAAGGCAGGCTTGTTCAACATAACTGGAAGTTATGACAACATTCATTAGTTTATCTCAATTAATATGCTGGAAAAAAATGTCATGACTCCTCAACTGGTCTTTAATTCCACTACAGCACATTAGAAAGGAGTGGGTATTTACATGCTTCTAATGTAGGTACATTTCATGCCAATAAGTGTTCCATTTTAAATCTTAGCTTATATTTAAGACAGATCAGGTTATTCCCTTTTAAGGGGAATGGGCTACTAATAAAGTAACTTTAAAAAAGCCTCTTTATTTGAACAGTTCTGTTTTGCTTAGTGTGTCATCATTTTGGTCACTGTTCTGCACATGGTTCAAACCCTACGAATGCTAGTAACACACAATACACATGGTCATAAGTGGCACACTCATTAAAATGGCAGTCCACCTAACACTTGAATCTTCGTTAATAATCTCACTGACAACTAATCACAAAAGTCACAGGTGCAGAATAATTCAGATTATCTCATAGTCTAACTGTCTGAAGTAATTTACTGGTGACAGGATTTTACCACATTCCAAAGCTCCTACACTATCTCTAGCGGCACGCAGTGGCCTGACGTTGCAGATAGTGATGTTCTCCGTAGTTCAGAGTTGTCTTAATTTAGCAAAACAGGAGAAAAAAGGTATAAATGTATCTTGCATGACCACTCTTCTCACACAACTCCTGAGCTATCAAAGAAACTCTGTTACCTTTACATACACTTTCACAGGTCTCGGGATCTAAATGCAGTTGTTGTCAGGAATGGTTTTCTGAAAAGCTGGTGTGTGTTAGGCTTCATTCTCAGCGTTGTAACATGAACATTTAAACAAAAGTTATGGCTGACCTACATTTCACAATACAGGCATTTTTGTTGTTGTTACTAGAGAAGCTTCAAATTTAAAATTCAGAAAATCGTGCAAGTCCACAGAATAAATTCTCCTAATGCCAGGGAGCTTGTTCTAATATAGGCTCCATTCAATTCAACTGACTTCCATTTTTCCGTGGTTTGTAAGCTAGCAGTTGGCTTGGAAATTTCTCCTCTATGCAATCTTAGGAAACTCAGAAGAGGTTTTCTGGTGATGAAGAAGTATAAATACTGATGCCTTATGGCAAAAGAGTTTCGAACAGAAGTGCTGAACTTGGCATGGGAACAGGAAAAACCTCTGACCACAGGAGTTCTAGGGCACAGCAGGATACAGCTATGGATGTAGAGAGAGTTCTTTCAGAGGAGAAGGCTCAGTGACTTTGTTTGTTGTTGTTTTTGTTCTCCGGACACTGGTGTGGAGGCTTCTTTGTACTTGCTCCAGTGTCAGATAGTCTTAGCTTTCATTGCCATTGTGATTTCAGAATAGGAGTACCACGTGCCAGTACTGTATGTCATAAAGGTGCATCATGTATTGGAATTGAGTGGAGCTCAGTTGTCCACAGAAAGAACAGAAACAATGACATGGAATCATTCTGAGGTGCCAGGGCCATGTGATACGTAACACCTGATTACCTGCTTTGCTGTACCAAGGGATTTGAGATGAACAACATTCAGACAGAAGAATGAAAGCAAACTTGTAAGCAACTATGCCACTAGTAAGAGAATGAAAGATGACCTTTAGCACAGTACAAATCTAAACGATGCCAGGGCATTCCTGACTAACGTAACTGAGTGAAAAGAAAACCAACTGCCCTGTGCCAAAATACATTTTTCCCAAATAGCTCAAATGTGAACAGCAAAATTGTCCAGAGATTTGATACAAAATCTGAGGCAGCCACATTGCCAAGCAACTCAGTGCACTTAGATTATAAAAATGTTGTTCCACAATTTTCTATTCTATTTGACACTTTGCAGCAAGTTAACACTGTCAATCATTCTGTGCATTAGAAAGAACTGAAACCCAACATGGGCCAAATATTCTTCAGTCACGCAAAGCAGCTTAACAATAAAAAGAATTGTTTAAAAAAGAATAGGCAGAAGATACAATGCTCAGTTTGTGGTCAAACATCAGTTCACAGCAGTCTCTGACCACAAAAAGTCACGGGCTCTAGAATCCTGCAGAAGTCAGGATTAATCTTCTGTCCATCTAACTTGTCTGCTTTTACTCAGTGCATGAGACTATATCTGGTCCTAAGGACAACATTCACTTTCTGCTTTTAAAAGCTGTGTCAGAATCACTTTCAAGTTACACAGGAGAGTGCTGAAATATTTGTGGCTGGCTCATGTCAAGAAAACCATTCTCCTCTTCCTCCTTAGAGAACAATAGCATGTTTCTTCAGTTTGGCACTTGAAGTCACACCAGGTAGGAGAGCAAATTATTCAAATGACATTAAATTAGCAGGTACCTGGAACAGAATGTAAATTATTCAGCAGTGTAATGCACCTGAGCTCATTACAGCATCGAGAAACTGCAAGGTTACAAAATACAGTAGGCTAATTATTTATTATCCAACGTGAAAAGTGTAATCAGTCCCAAACAGGCCCAAAAGAGGGCTAACCCCATAACTGAAAGGAAAGATAAAGACTCAAACAGTTTTTCTATTCATGGACCAAATCCAACCAAAGTATTTTAAGAAGTCATTGGTATTCATGCGGGGGATGTGTGTGTGTAAAGAAGATTCTTGAGCTGCAACCTGCTTTAGGTCCTATATGGATCAGCATCCTATTAATATCACCTTTGGAAATCCTTTTAAGAATGAACATTTTCCTCAAGAGAAGAACAAGGCTGCTATATGAAGACAAACATAGCATTTTATAGGACGCTCTCTTCAGTGGCACTTACAGACCCAGTCACCGGAGTAAATGCTAGCATGCTTGCTTTCTTTGTCCATGAGAAAGCCCCTTCTGAAATACAGATGGGGTTACCTCACTGTAGCCTCTGCCTCCAGTGAGCATAGAGGTTATATGCTGTTAAGACAACCAAACCTATAGCTAGACCTGCACAAAACCTGATTTAGTGGGAACTCTGTAGTTTTAAATAATTTTTATTCCTCCAATTGAAAAACTGGATCAATGCACAAAATGAGGAATTATGTCTGGCCCCACAGGACTATGTGTGCACACAGATTGAAAAGAGGTTATCTTTTCTAGTAGGGATTTTCTGAAAAATATGAAGAAGTGGGTAGAATCAAGTTTCACAACCTTACCTGAGGCTTGTTACTTTTGCATGCATCATCCAAATGCTTATGCCATAATATTGCATGAAACCTTGAACCAGTCTGGAACTTGTAAACATTGCCTAAAAAAAAAAGAAAATCAAAGGCGTTAAATTTGCAGACAGACATGTAGTTTCAGAGGATTCTAATTTCTGTGCAGAAGCCAAAATCTTGAAGTAAGCTGTTAAAATTAGTTTGCACGTCAAAAGCTCAAACAGGACGTTGCTCATGTAAGAGAGACCATGTGAGGCATCTTATCCAAAAAGCCTTGGGTGAAGGCAGTATGAGAACATATGTGGCCTGCAAAGCTAAGAGGAGTGTATAGGCAGAGCCCAAATTACAGCCACAGAAAAGACTACTTAGGTCACATCTAATTTACTACTGGCTTTCTTCTCATTAAGACTGTTCTGGCTACTGCCAAACTTCTTACAAAAGTTTTTGATATTTGTGAACTTGGTTTCCTTCAATATCACACTGTGAGTTTCCTCCATGACTCATTATTTTGTAAACTGTTTCTTGCAATCAAGTGCTTTGTGCATTTTAGTCAATACCCAAGAAATGCGCTTTGCACACTAGATGCAAATCCATGTCAGGCACCAGAGCTGAAAACGTGAAGGAAGCTTCAAAAATCTTTATGTAACACACAGAGTGCAAAATAACTCCAGGGGCTTTCTGATCTTTTGACGTTTTTGAAGTTTAATCCATGTGGAACTGTTACGGCACTTCAAAATTAATTCTTAAAAAGTAATTCATAATTATTTAAAAGGCTTTTTTTGGTAAATGGTTTGACGTTTGAAGAATTTTCATAGTATTTTAAGTGGCCTTAGTGTAAGTCAAGACTTGATATTGACCAATTTTAAGACAGCTATTCAGAAACTTGGAGATCAGGGTATGTGGGCACATGGACATGCAGCAACCTCATATTAGTTGGGCAATTTCTGCAAAATTTACAGTAACTGTCAAGATACAGCACCACCTCTGTAGGCAACACAGAAGCGCCCCAGCACACTGTAGAAATCTGTTCCATTTCATTTGTACCCTCCCTTGAAAATTCAGTATTGAAAAAATCTCCCTCTTCAATATTTCAGATGAGTGCCCCACAGCATGTCCTGTAATCTACAAACTCATTAATAGCCATTAGTCTACTTCCTGTCACAGAAACATAATACAGACAATGCAACATCTACCTTTGTCAGGGTTATTTAGCTGGAAAATATCAGGATGCTCAGGGTCGTCAGGCAGTGCTACCATCCAGCCCACAATGGAGACTTTTTTACCAGGTGTAGATTTATACTGGAAGAGACAGACAAGTCAGTCACAGCTGAGACTCTATTAGGGATTAACTTTTCACTGAAAAAGTTGTGCAGACATATGGCTTAGGCTGCAACAGCAGGTACACGTCTGACACCCTTCCAGATCTGCTTATGAATACACAATTTTTGTTTTAGAACAAAATTACAGCTTACGTGTTTTCTTTCAGTGCCTCTTAAAGATTTTGCTCCAAAGTACAGAAGAGTTGATCCTGAAAGCATAACCCAGTATCTAGTCCATGAGGAGAGCTGAATCAGAAAGGAAAAAAATTAGGAAAAACTCTTGACATTTCAAAAATCTATTCACAAGCAAGTCCAAGTGCTACCAAAGTTAATTTCAGAAGCAAGGAATGGAGAGTTAGATAAAGAGTGTCTCCTGGTCTAAATCAGACCAGCCACCTAAAGTTGGATGGCTGGCTGTAAATACAATCCATTTTACCTGGGTATCATAAAAATATCAGGCCTGATTGCTTCACAGTAAAACAGAGTGCTGCCTTCTACTGGACAGATCTTAGATTTCTGCATTTGATCAGTAACATTTATTGAGATGACATCTCTGCAACTCTTCAAATCTTTTAGCACTGAACAATAGGGTTTCACATAAATCAATGAACTCTATAGAAAACAAAAATTACCAAATGCATAGGACCAGCATCACGTGACAGCTGTGAATTTCAGCTACATATGAATAACCATGATTTAGGTGCTATGAATGGATGCTCTGCAGCCTTCTCATTTCACCACGAGACTAGATTTCTGCCCTCACAGAAATGCATGCTCATTTACAGAGCTGCTTTGCTCTTGCTCTGCTGTCACAACCTAGAGACATGCAAATGCAGGGAGAAGCAAAACTGCTGAAGATCAAATGACATACAAAAGTTACAACCTTGCTATAAGCCAGTTAGAACAGAAAATGATTTTGCAATTGATAGTAACAAGGAATGTTGTTTTGTGTAGTATCAAGCTGTAGGTTAAATCTAATCCCAGAAAACAAAACAGCTGCTACTGAATTAGAATCACAAGAAGAATTAGAATAACTTACAGTTGGTTTCTTGCCTTCTTTGAGCAACGTTTTTCTTCTTAATGGCCCTTCCATGGTAATGACTCCTACGGAACTACCCAACATGCAGCTGCAGGCCCCTGTTGGGCTGGAGAGATAAAACATTGCCATATGTGCTTAAGCAGACAAATGAGGACAAGAAGCAAGTAATATAATTTAGCTCTAAATATATTTCTTCTGCATTGCCTTACATACATTGTATCATCAGACACTTGACTCTATAATATGTATTTTGCAGGCCTAGATATCAAACAGGAACCAGGATCTTTGGAAAACAGCAAATCAACAAAAGGTTCTATTCTGGGGGCTCAGGCATGAAAAAATAAAACAGAATAAATATGAAGGCCCAAAGTCAAGGGGAAAACAGGCTATTTTCTATTTTATCCTGGTAAATTACAGGAATTATCTGGATTTCTGGAAACTTATGGCTTAAAATGTTGGCAATAAGGCCTCCCACAAATGTAATTTTTCTTAAACTACATATCAAAAAGGAATGTAGGAAGTTACCTTGGCTAATAGGAAAAAAGTTGGGAAAACTATATAACAATGCCAAATAATTTATTGTACAGTGATTAAAATATTTCTACCTTTACCAGGATGAACACATAGCTGCCCATATACAGCAGTCAAAAAGTGCTACAACTGAAAGAACCCAAGTACAGGCTAAGTTAGAAATGTAAACAGCCATTAGGAACATAACAACCAAAGATTGATTAGTAGGTGATGAGTTGTTAGAATTATCTGCTACTAACCTCTCTTCATTACCATGTGATCACAGTCCTGCTATTTTTAAAAATATGAATGAAGTTTACCAGAGCTAACTAAATCACATCTAATAATGAATACAAGGAACAGTTCATGTGCATGATCTACCATTCAGCCGCGAAAGGAACACTATTCTATGAACAAGTATGACGGTGTCATATAAACACACTAACTTTCAACTTGCGCTGCTGTACTAGCTCAAGTAAAACGGCCATACTTAAATTTACACATCGTACCAACATTTCTACAATGGCTGAAGCAAACATTTATACCAAAAATCTGACTGGATGTAAATTCCAACTACATCTCAGTATTTGCAGAATACTGTTTCAGGGCCCTGTTTTCTTTACTGTTCATACATACTTCTTCACTTTCCACTACCACAGAATTTATCAAGTTCACGTCAGGCATGGATGCAATGAATTATTTTTAGCCAACTATACACAATTTTCCATGTCACCTCTCTTTGGCCTGTCAATGGATTACCTGTTTCTGAAAAGTACATGCCTTGGTGACTACCAACACTGGGAGTGCCTGCCACGTCTGGCATTGCAGATATTCCCTCTCTCACTCAGGGTCCAATGTAACACGTCTTTACTGTACAAAATCAACACATCATACTATAGCTCTCTGACAAAAACAGATGTTATGGGGAGCTGTCCAATCAGGAAATAAATAGTGGGAAAGGGTCAAGAAGGTATCCTTCTAAAACGTCATTTGTCACAGAAGGCAAAGATGGTCTTCATGACAAATCTGCTTCTGTAATGTCATAAAACCCAAAGTAAACGCTAATTTTCTGCAATGTGGAAGCCAGATATAATTAGTTAAATAAATAGCTAAACTGAGTTTCATTTGAATGGGCTGTACCCCTGCTTTCGCATTAACAGGATTTTTTAAAAGCAGGAGGGGAAGACTCCTGTGAGTTGGTATGGTCATACAAGGATACTTTTGGACACAAAATATATTATACAGGGAAAGCGTAGACCCAAATGGAAATTTAGCACTGTACACTGAGCAAGTTAGACCCTGAACTGTACCTGTAAACACAGCTTCGACTCCTAGGAGAATTCCGGATCGGTACCCTCCAGTTAGGCCCCAGCGTGGCATATAAACGACCCCTGTTTGTGAATGCAAATATTTGATGAGGGAAATTCTATTCTGAGACTTCAACAGTTAGGGTTTTGTAAACATGATGGGGATAGATCCCAATCTTTTCAGGTCCGTGGGAAGAAAGCCACAATAACTTTACGGTGCTTTATTTCAAAAAATTTACCATTTTTCCCTAACTAATCAATAACTTGATAAAAATAACTATTGATTTAGGGCTTACCTATGTTAGGGATCATTCGTGAATTTCTTAGCTAAGTCTGTAGAGTGCTCAGTGAGTGTACATGAAGACTAACTCACCTTTCAAGCCCTGACGGCAGCTCCTCACTAAATTCTGAGCTTTCACTGCTATCTAGAAAGAGAGTAGTACAGAGAAGGAGTAAGAAACCACCCAAGGGAAAATACAAAGCCAGCGTATGTGGATCACCAGAATAATCTTTATACAGTACCATGGAAATGGCTTACTCAACGCTTCCAAGTTGAAGACTTTAGAGTTCATAGTAAAACCTAGAATTGGAAGAGGCTTACATGAGCCTTCCCATTTCTAATAGCTCACTGATGAGTGAAGTAATTGTTACTGCTGTGTTTAAATACCAGACATCTACGTGTTACTTTAATTTTCCTGCTGCTTTTCCTTCAAAACCTGAGCACTTCAGGAACACAAAATTCAGTTACTCTGTAAGACAGTATTTCTACCACAACATCTGAGAGTCAGTTAAAGCTATTAGATGTTATATCACTGTTTGTGTTCAACATGCAAGCACACCTGTAACAGAGGATATGCCAGATGTACGCTACTGCTAGGAGTCATAACAAATCAGTATGATTCACAATGAATGTCTCTATTCCTCCTCCAAGCCCGTGACCAATTTGTCTCTCCTTCCCTGGCACAGCTGTTTAGCTCACAGTTTTAATTTGTCCAGGACTGATCTTTTAATGCCCAGTATTTTCAGAAGTTCAAAGATCATCTCAGTATCAAACTCTTCTTGGTCAAGTAACCCGCTATCCTTTACAGTCTATTTACTATTCTAGAAATAGCTTGAGTCACTTGAAAGGGGGGTTTCTCTTGCTTAGAATACAGAGTCTCAATAGTTTTTATTATAATAATTATTTTATTAATTATAATACCATAATTAAATTGCCATCATCCTTATTCACAAGTTCATTCTATGTTTCCTGTGAAGTCTCAGAGAGCACAGCTTAAACTATCCTCCCATCTTCAAAAAAATACCATTAAAACTCAAGTTTTGTTTGTGAAAAGCTAGCTTTCAAAGTATATATCCACTTTTCAGTAGCACTTTTTTTTTTCCCGTGAAAGCTGACAAGCACTCTGGGTCACACAGAGAGTGCCTACAAAGACCATCTTCCTTCATGCCACTTTTACCAAAACCATCGGCAGGCATCTGCAGAAAGCTGAGGTAAAGCTGACTCGGGAGCTGAGTAGCCGTTCTGATCTACTTTCTTCCACGAAAGGGACCTGTCTCTGCACAGGAGCTAATGATCCTCCTAATTCCCTACTTCTGGGTATCTCTGCGAGCTTCCCGAGCACTGGGACAGAAAAGCAGGAACAGCAGCTCCCCACCCAGACTCTACCTATGGAGAGGCTGTTGGTGAAGAGCGAGCTGAGAGGGTGGCTGCGGGCCGGGCTGTGTGACTCCAGGACGCTGTCATCCAGGAGATGGCGTGGCTTCTCCGTCGGGAACGTTGCGCTTTTGCTCTCCACCACGCTGAACTGACACATCATGCTGGAAAATTGGAGAGAATAATGCTAAACTCCCTTATGTCATCTAATAGCAACCCTTGGCTCCTGATACTTCCACTCAGGCTTTGCTTTATCAATAGGTTATTAAGTAGCAGGCAATTAAATTGTGCCGCTCACACTTTGCCTCTGCTGTACATATGCTCCTTGACTAGCAAAACAAGTTTCAGATTTTAGTGGTCTTTGTAGATTTCTGCAAGTGGGAAGTTTTAAGATTTTTGACTCCTTTTGTACAAAACCTGAACAGCCTGGTGGAAGCAAAGGTAGAAAAACAAAACTAGCAGACTGCAGCTAAGCCACTGCTTAGTGGCCCTTCACTAACACACACATCAACACTCTATGACATAGGAGAAGTCATGCGAACTTCTTTTTCCCTAACCTGTTAATTGTGAAATCTGGTAGATTCTGAAACCTTAACTGGGGAGCAGGTGCTTTCACTTAGCCAGGTAGAGAAAAATGTTTCTAACTCATACTATGCAGGTAAAACAGCCCAACAGGTCGCAATTTTCCTAAATGATCCGGTGTGCCAAGCAGCTGGTAAGTTTCCTTAGATGTATTAGCAAGATGCTTAAAAAACAAAAGGAAAAGAAAAATCAGTTATGCACACCAGGAATCCACAGACCAAAGTGGATAAACAGCTTTTAAGTACTGCTGATGTCTGGCACTAGCAGAGAATAGAGACAGCAAAAATAACACAGCATCAAGAGAAAACCTAGAGAATACACAGCAAAGCCTGAAGCAATCTTTCAATAATGGAAAGGACAAATCCCGGAGTATTCTCAAATACCAGTGTGTTCTGCTGCTACCTTAATAAACCTTTGTGACCCATGAAGTTGCTTGAGCATGAGACAGCCTAGAGTACCCACTTGTTTCCCAGGCTGTGACTCTTCCTGTGCCTTGGTACAGGAGGCGTAGGTAGACTTGCTGCTACTGAGGCATCAGGACACGTAGGTCTCCTGCTGAATTTCATAACTGCTGACATGTCAGATGGACCTAAAAGACAGAGGTAATTTAACACTGAACTGATGCAAACCCCAGAAATTTCATGGGCTGGTGCGTCTAGCCACTGATTAAAATGAATTGTTACAGATAACCAAAAGGCACCATTTCTGAAGAACTGTTTCTTGTGCATTAGGGTTACACCATCCAATTCTGTTATGAATTCATCTTTATATTCCTGAACTGTCTGGAAGTAATTTTTAAAACAGCTTTGCACATACTCTTAACAACGAACTCCTACAAAAAGTCTTGGCACCCTTACAACAGCTGGATGTGCCAAAGTGTAACACTCAGAACCATAAAGTCAGTTTGTACTTCGGGTGTGAGCAGGAATGCTCACACATGCTTTGAATTTTGTTCACAACTCCATGTTGTGAATAAAAAGTAAATAATCTGCTCATACTGACTCACAGCTTGAGCATCTAAGAGAAAGCAGGAGCTTTTCATGTATCTAATGGCCAGAAATAGATTACTTCTCAACCATCTATGAGCTCTAGAGATGTCTCATTGCAATTACTCTTTCTCTCATTTTACAGAATTTTTGAGGCCTCACGGAAAACACGGACAGGTTTTCTTGTTCCAGTTCCTTGACGCTGTTTGCAAAAGACTGGCAGTGAACTTTGCAGTACAGTGGAGAACAGCATGGCCTATCATCAGCATCAGTGAATGCAAGGCTACTCCTGGCTTCACAATAAACAGTTGGGATTTCACCTTTAAACACTTAGTTGTGGCATTGATGCTTGTAACAGAGGTGTGAATAGTGGCCATGAAAGTGGCTGTCTGCCCCATATCTATCTCCAGACTTGGTATAGCTCAGGTAGTGGTGAAACAGACTTCCCTCTACATTACAGGAACCACTTCTTGGAGGCTCCAGCAACCTTAGCTTAGTCAGCTTCTGGCCTCTAAACTAAAACCACCCATGAAGAGGTCAACAGAGATAGAAACTTTGTGATGTGGAAAACCACACACAACTGTCATCAGAATCCTTGCAAATGTCTGGTCTTAAATGAGTGATAAACAGAAATAGAAAAAACCCCAAACAAACCAACCCCCAACATTCCAGGGCATAGTTTGACAACAGGACGTGAAGGTACAGGTGCAACAGAAACGGTTCGGAGAGGGTGGCTGGTCACTGAACAGGCTCTCCAGGGAAGTGGTCACATCACCAAGCCTGTCAGAGTACAAGGAGCATCTGGACAATGCTCTTAGTAGTAAGTTTTAGGTAGTTCTGCGAGGAGTAGGGAGCTGGACATGATGATCCTTATGGGTACTTTCCCACTTGAGATATTCTATGATTCTATCTGTTATAGAGGCCATCCCTCCATCTCTTCCCAAGCATCAGTTTCTTCTGCCTTGAACTGAGGGTTCATGAGACACAAGAAGAAACAGGAGAACCAGTAATGAGTTTGTCCTAGTACAAGCCAAAATATAACACAAGATGCAAGGTGCTTTACTGTCTGTACCCACTCTGCAATATAGGCATATATCAAGTTGTAGGAAATACAGGAATTAATTCAAAATTACTTGTATGTTTATTTCTCCATAGCTCAGACTTGTATCAACTGGGTCATTACTAGAAGAAGTGCAAAAGTTTTTCCCTAGCAGTAAGGGGAAAAATCTCATCCATACAGTGTTCTGCACATCTGAACAAGAATGTGTATTTCACAGAAGTCTTTTACCACAAATTTTCACTACAAATTCTAAAAAATTACACAGAGACAAACCAAATGCATTCAGAAGTTCCAGATAGGATTACAAGTTATTTTATTTGAAAACCTCCAGCCTTTCTGACGAACTAGGTTCACAAAAAGGACTTCTCTCTACATGCTTTGCTTGTAGTGCCTTTTCATCAGGTATTTTTTGACTGGTGAAGAGGTGTTTGCTACCTGCTAAGAAGCTTAAAATAGATTGGAATCGAGACCTAGTATGAAGATAGTGGCAGCTGAAAGAGAATTTTCCTGAAAATTATGAGCATGTATCAAACTCAGCATAAACTTCAGTGTTAATGTGGCCACTCTGAGGTAACCATCACCTTGCAATTCATTAAGTTAGTGACTTGTCTCTCAGTTTGGCTGCAGGATTGGCTCAATTTTCTGTTGCTTCCTGTTGTGTCATTCAGTTCTTTCTCTGCGGTGCCAGTTGTAAATCCTGATTTACATTAAGTTCTTTTAAGTGGATGACATTATAGTTCACTGACAGCTACTGAAGCATTATGTATAACAAACTGGTGAAATTACAACCTGTGAAAGAGTACCCATCTCAGGGCACAGCTCTAAATGAACACCAGTATGGTGCAGTGCTCCATGGTGCAATAAAAGGACCGGATATCTCAGGCTGAAAATAAGATTATAGAGTCAGAGTTCAGTTCAGGTTAAAATACTGCCTGGCTAAGATGAGAGGTGTCAGGGGTGACAATTTGTGGAAATAGGTATAGGAACCATAACAACTTAAGCAAACAGTTCCACCCTCGCTTCCTTACTATTATACACAGCAATCACAATTGCTTTAATCAGTCCTGTGAAAGAAAGTAATGGATTTATGCTAATTCCTTGTTAGGTGTCGTTAGTGCAGATCCTGATGACAGAAAACAGAATGCTGTATGGGATAAAATGAAGACAGAAATATCAGCTGTCTTAGTATTACTGTGTCTGGAGTGGCCATTTTCTATGTACTTCTTCATTGTCCTCATCTCCAAGGCAAGAGAAGGAAATATATACAGTTTGTCTCTGTTAGCCCTGGGCTAAGGTAAAAAGAATCTGAGCTTCAAAATCTTTACAAAGTCTCTACATCTGCTCTGCTGTCAAACATCTGTGAAGAAAAACTGAAGTTCAGAGTTCTCTTTAGACAGGACCTGTGCTGCAGGGTCCACTCAGTTCAGCAAGAAGTCTGGGGTGCAGAGGACGTCAGCATGAGTTACGGGGCACAGAGGAGATGACCTCATTTCTGCAAAGGGGTAAGAGACAAGAGAGCCTGTGCCAAGAAGGATGCCAAAGAGGGTAAGTGGTGAGATACTGATGAAAACTGCACAGACCAAGGGATGTTTATGGACATACCAGACTGCTGAGCAATTAGCTGGGGAAGCTATGCCTGATACTGATGATAACAAAATTCCAGTATTTAAATTCATTTGAGATTGAGTTATTTTGCTCCTTTTTTTCCAATAAGTGAAGTCATCTGCTACTGCTAACTCTCCTCTTTACTCTCCTGGCTCCACTCCTAGTGCATACTGTTACCATGATTGCTATTCTGTTATTTGCCTTTCATGGAGACAAAGCACTCTTAGTAGGATTTTCCAGTCAGCTGGCATGAACAAGAGTTAGTTTGGTTTTCATTATTTCTCAGCATCATTTTCAAGACTATGCTGACATGCACAAAAATAATGTATAAAAATATTAAAACCTTATTAAAAATTTGTTTGTGTTAGGGAACGCGAGAAAACTTCATCGGAGTGCGCTGAGGGCTGTTCAGAGATCTGTGGCAAGAACATTTGGAAAAGTTTACACATATCCCAAAGGATCTCACTGTTTTTTCCTTTGCATAATTTTTCCATGAATAATCCTTCAAATGTTATAAATGAATGTTACTTTTGCAATCCTTCAGTAGAACATGTGAACATTTGCCGTCTCTAGAGTTTTAAAAAAAGCAACAGGGTGAAGGAGTTACAGTTCACAATTTTTCTCCACTAGAAATCTATCAATAAACCAATACCAGGCATCCAAACAGAAAATTGAAAATGAGTTGCATATTATATACTGAAAAATGGGGGGATTTTTCAGGAAGGTAGAACAGCCTCAACTATTTACTATTTTTTTGTGAGCAGCTGATACTTACCAGCTCTGTTTCTAAAACTTAATAAAGACATTCCAAGCCACAGACTCTCTAGTTAAATCTTTGCTGTAATTTTTTACTGTTCTGTTGCTATTGTAACCAAAGTCAGTGGGTGATAATTAAAACTTTCAAATAGAAAGACCTACTTACAAAACACATAATAAAGAACTTAAGAAGAATTTTGTGCACAGAATCAAGAATGATGCAAAAAAAAAATATCTAGAATGATGGCTATTGTAAAAGCATAGTTTTAATTTTCGGAGTATTGCTTTACAATTCAGTGAAAGTCTATTAATGCGTACAACATGCCAGAGACATGCATGTCTTGGCTGCTTCTCAGACAAGAGCAAACTACGAACAAGAATCAGAGAAGGTGTGTTTGGGTCAGACAAACTGAAGTCTGCCTGCTCTCTTTAGGAACAGTATGCAAAGGCCTGTGGCTGCAGAGGTCAGAAAGAAAAATGAAAACACTGAAAGCACTCCTTTTTTCAAAAGGACTACGAACTATTTCTAATACCATGCCGTGGGAATAAAGGGAATATAAACAAGATTTTGTATTTCTGCCACATGATCCCTGTTGCTGTAATCAGTGTCCTATCCTAATCTCCATTTCCTCTCTCTGTCACAGCAAAAAGTACAGATACATTTATGATTAAGTAATTTGGAAACTTTCGATGTAGTCTTTGCTTTATGTTCAAATTTGCATTAACAAAATCCACTAACTTAAATTTTAAAAAGCATGGTTGGCAGGGAGGGAATAAACGGTGACACGCTGATCTTTTGTAAAGTCTATCAATAACAACAATTATGAAAAAGAGAACTTTCCATCACATAAGCGTATTAACTTATACTTTTTCTTCCCATAAATGTAAGTGTAATGGTGAATCACGCTACTCTGTTATCTCATGATACTAATGTCCCTCAATGGGCAAGTAGAGCTGAGGCATGCACAGCTCCATGTGCCCTATCTCCACTGCTGTTATGAAAAACCTGCGTGCATGTGTGACGAAGTAGTTCGATCTTCTTGGACCATTAAATTCTGAATTACTTTTTCTTGCTCTAATTGCCAGAAAGGGACCAACTAAGTGGCGTGGACACATATGGGAGTTTGTTGATGTTAATATATGATGTGTCAAAATGTACAGAATGGACCCTAGAGGAGTTTGCGCAGTGGTACTCAGTCCAGTATCTCTAAGAGTATGACTGTAGAAAATAAGTTAATAATATAGCAAAAGATGAAATTAC
This sequence comes from Eurystomus gularis, assembly GCA_013400335.1. Classification (NCBI taxonomy): domain Eukaryota; kingdom Metazoa; phylum Chordata; class Aves; order Coraciiformes; family Coraciidae; genus Eurystomus; species Eurystomus gularis. The sequence continues at coordinate 316,066 of VZZY01009641.1, read as the reverse complement.
AGTACAGATCACAAGATGACAAGTTTAATACAGTTAGTGAGGACAACAGCAAACCGGACAAGTGTACCAGAAACCCGGGGCACTTTTGCCTGTGCCACTCGATAAAGATCAAGTACAACTAACCATATTTCTAATGTACTTCTGACTGCACAGTAAGCACATTTAAGTATATTTCCTTCAAATGCTTCCTGCATAGAAGTGATACTTTCAATTTCAGGTGTTACTTTTACAGAATCAGTAATTGTCAGCATTTGTGTTACTTACAGTGCACCAGTGGAATGTGCAAAACCCTAACTTACACTTCAGCAAAGATGCTGAATTTCTTGCAGCTAGATCTGCAGCGTAGTGCATGAGCTTGGATGACATCCATATTGGCAGTGAAGACATACTCATTGTGAGAGCATAGCTGCAGGGAAACTCTGAAGTTTGAGTTCAACAAAAGTACATTAACCAATCCATCAAAAAAAACCCCTTTTTACAGAAATTATTTCAGGTGACTGCTCTGAAGAAAGAAAAAACCCAAACCAACCAAACCAACATATCTGAGCAGAAAAGCCCCTCGTCCTCTGGCTATTCCATATGTTCTTAACATTCTGAGTGACTAATAGCTTGGTAGTTAAAATAAGCATCAGTAAACTAGGACATTAAAGAGACTTGTTTGGTAAGAAAGTCACAGAAAGTAATAGAAAGTCATCAAGTTAAAAACTGAGCATGATCATTCTCTCCCTGATAACTTTATATTTGCTTTGACAGAATATTCTTCTACAATTTTTTGTGAAGCTTTGGTCTGCTAAGAAAAAAACCACAGCACACTAATTCTGGCTGGATTTAGCGGCTGATAATAACATATGAATCCCACGCATTTGTCTGGTATTAATTTTCTATTGCAAAAATACTCAAATGAGTTGTAAAAATTTGTAGGGCAAGTGTCACAGAGGAAGAGGCTGGAAATAAGTCTGAAACTAAAAAGCAAAGTTTTCTGGATGGTCTGTAAACTTTCATGAAGAAAAGTTCCATATCTACCTTAAGTACAGCATAAAAAAGGCAGACACGATGCACATGAAGCAATAACCAAGCACTTCCAGGAGGATTAGACAATCCTCAGTTCCACAGAACGACTGGCTGCTAAAGCACTTAGCACAAACTATTTATTAGTTACCAAGGCAACCAGTAAAGCAAATGGCAAAACTAAATGTCAAACTCAGTGGTTACACAGAAAAATGACAGTGTGGGGGTTTTTTATTCTAAAATGTTGGGACTGCTGTACAGTTGTCACTAGCATAGGATACTGACTTTCAGAGGGGTACAAATGTGTAAACATCCCAGTCTTTCTTCCTTCTCTTTCAACATTTTCTACATTTTAAACTCCTACTTACCACATACTTTACATCCAATAAATCTACTGCTTTTAATTAATTAAAATAAATATTAAAAGTTCTTTAGCAACTCTCAAAGCTGCATAAAATCAGCAAATTGGGTTGAATTTTACACCAACTACAAAAAAGAGAATACACTTGTTTCAGATTAATTACTCCAGATACCTTGTAGGGTGGTTACATAAAACTGCTGGTCTACTTATTCTCAATAATTATACCAAGACCTACTTGGAGAAAAAAAGGAGGGGTGAGGGTCCATTCCTGACTATTGCATAATGAAAACCCAAAATAAGGGCTGCCCACAGCTGAGGCCTGGGTGATGCTAAAAAGGATTTCTAAATGCTAATTTTAATGAAGGGGTTCGTTAAACATCACAGAACCATGAAGACCCGTCTTTGAGTCACTTAGATCTCATTTTCTGAAAATGGTAATTATTTTAACATTATTTTATCCTTTTACATTGTTATCCAAGACAGGATAAACATGGTATTTCAGGGAACGAGTAATCTTCTTCTGTATTCTGAGTAGCACCTCACTCTGAACTTTCAAAATAACTTTAAGATGATAAAGAACATACATAAAGTTTTCCACGCTGAGCTACACTTGGTGTGCAAATTCTAAGGAAGTTCAGCTCCTTAGAAAGCTAACTTTTGTGCCATATATTACATTAATTTTTTTCTTTTGTTCTGGGAAATTGTATTGAGTTATACCTTCCAAGACAACCTGTCTAATAGCTGTACCATAAATGCTGGGCACCTCCTAGCCAACACTGTAAGAACACAGATGGCTTTTACAGCTAATTCAAATGGAAACTGTGAACAGTTACCATGCTATAAGCTCTCCAGCTATTCTCTCTCTCTCAAACCATAGCAAGGCAGAATGAACAGACTTACGATGCTGCCAAGGAAATTCTGTGTATCACATACTTCCTGAAAGCACACAATTAAAGTGTTTAAAGCTTCTTTTTAGAAGCAGCATTGCGGAAGGCTTGAAATCTTCCTCTGAAAGTACTATTCACAACTATATATGCATTTGGTAATTAAATGAGATCATCTTAGCCACTAATATACAAAACATAGCTTGTTGTGAGACATTCACTTTAATCAGATGTCTGCCTCCTGTTCGAATTTACTGGAAAACCAGTTGGCAACCAAAGTGGAAAATGGACACGTGGTTTTCTCCGGTGCTTTGCAAACAGAAATATTAAAGGATTTAACGTGTTTTTTTTAGCCTCACACTCATAAAGATGCTTTAAGGGGAAAAAAAGAAACCTACACTGTCTCTGGGTAAAGTAAACTGTTCATCTTCTTTTGAAAGAGAGAAAACTGAAGCTGAGTAGAATATAAAGTCACAATGCTGAGAAGGAAAATTCATTTCCATCATTAACACTTCAGAACATGAAGACGACACTATTCCTTGAACTTAAGTCTTTCAAAGTCTTAGTCTTTAAAATTATTACCACGGTATCGAGCTTTTTCTCAAGTTTTTTCTATTTGGAAACACATGACAACCTATAACAAGATAATATGCCACACACAGAACTCAACTAGACTTATTGCTATTAGTAATGTATTAACTTTTTGACTATCAAAAGAACTGAACTGATGACTGCCCTTATGGGCCAAGAACCTTTATTCTACTTAAAAGCATTATATTCAGATTCCCATGCCTTAAACTATTGACTGGAACATTCAACTACTGCCTAAACTATTTTGAGATAATCTCTTATCATTACAGCTTGCAAACTGCAAAGGATTTACTCCTGGCACACAGCGGCTTAAGTGGAAGTAATCTCAATCCATGATTTGAATCCAAATAAAGTTGATTTGAATACCTTTGAATGTGCTATTTTTAATTCTCCATGGTCAAATATCTCATTACTGGTATTTGGGTATTTTAGCTTGTAATTATTCAGGACTAACATATGGCTATATTTCTATTTATTTATGTTGTGACATAAACAATAAATTATTGCCTTCACACTTAGTTAAATTTCAGTTTTAACTTATGCTAGCTAACCTTATACAGGAATTAATTTATTTTTTAAAATAAAATACACTTGATTCTTTTTAGTAGCACTTTTGCAGCCATATAGGTGCAGGTCACTGAAAAATTCACGTGGGTATTACAAAATGCTGGTGATGTTCATTGTCTAACTGGCAGTAACTGAGGACTCTCTAGCTGAACGCAAAATACAGCAGTCCTAACTCCTGTGCTAACAGAAGGCTAGAGCAATAGGAATGACTCAAGACTTGGTTTCTATCATAGTATTAATTCTTAGTCTGAATAAAGCAACCTTACAGAGCGTATAGGGGTACTGCAGATTCAGAGGGGAAGCTCCCCCTCTCCTAATACTGCCAGATACCATACGATCCCATATTCAACTGACTAGATGCCTACTGAACATTGTCCTAACCAATATTTGTGGACTGCAGCTGAGCTTACTGCAGTATAAAGCCCTATTACTTGCCTGGGTCAGGAGAGTTCAAAGTCCTTGCTTCCAACTTTTTTAGTTTTAATTACCTTCCATTACAGCTCTAATAAAGTCTAAGCCCTCCAGAATTACAGAGTATTAGTGACGATCACCTACTATGCTGCTACGACCAAAGTTAGAACTTCCACAATTACCCTAATGAAATGGTAACATCAAAACCCTAGTGTAAAGCATTTAAATGTGAGCAATACGACCTGAAAGCCAAAAACCAAAAAAGCTCACTTGTATGTCTGCTTTACATATGCAAGATACAAACATATGAGAAAAATGTCTCAGTTTTAATTTTCAAGTATGAAAAAGCAAATCCTCATAAAAGCAAAATCAAACATTACATGATGCGGTGAGTTGGCCTTGGCTGGCTGCCAGGTACCCACCAAACCACTCTATCACTGCCCCTCCTCTGCTGCACAGGGGAGAAAATAAGATTAAAAAAAACAAAAGTCTAGATAAAGAAGGCAGCATAATAAAGAATGCAAAGGCTGTGTGTGGAAGCAAAGGAAAATAAAAATGAATTTATCCTCTACTCCCCACCAGCAGGCATTTTCCAGCCACTGCTTGGGAAGAAGGGCCTCAGAACTTCCAGCAGTTGCTTTGGAAGACAAATGCCTTAATAACAAAATGTCCCCCCTGCACCCCTTTCTCTTAGCTTTTATTGCTGAGCACATCATATTTTACACAATATCTCTTTGGTCAGCGGTCCTGGCTATGTCCCCTACCAACCTCCTGCCCACTTCCAGCCTACTGGCCTTTTTAGGTGGGTGTGGGTTTGGAGAGACAGCCTTGACTCTGTCAGCACTGCTCAGCAGTAGCCAAAACACTGGTGTCTTATCCACACCTTTCTAGCTACAAATACAAAACACAGCCTATGAGAGCTGCTATGGGAGAAGTTAACACCATCCCAGCCAGATCCAAAAGACATGTCTGTATGAAGAAAGTTTTAACTCCTTTTGAACTTCTCTAGTTAAAAAAAACCCAACCTTCTGAAGTACTTCCTTGTATTTTACACAGCAATTAAAAATACTAAGCATTGAGTGGGGAGAGAACCTTCCTGAAGAAAGGTTTTCTTCAAAATTATTATTTCTATAGATTTGATTCCTTTTTCCTTAGACCTGTATCGACTGAAGACCAGGTCAAATGTTTATCTGACTCTGGGAATAGCATTCATGATCCTGAGAGAAATGAGATGTTCCGTATAAATGACTGGTTATTTGACACTTAGCAGCCAACATGAAGAGCTGAGAGGCAGAGGTAAAACACCTGTATTTATCTGTCTCTTATTTAGCATCTTCCTTCTTATTTCTCTCTTTCAGTCACTTTGTCTCTTTCTCATTTGGTCGGAATTAAAGATATTTTTGAATGCCAAATGAAATTGCTTGTCAGATGTGCCCTGGACCCCTTGTTTTTTTTACATTCCGACATGGTATAACATGAGACAGAAATCTGGCCATTAGGTTTAAGAGATTAAAATAGAACAGCTTTTGAGATAAGGGCTACTACAGGAGTAAGTACATTTCACATAGTCTGATGTTTGCTTTCCCTGTTGATAGATATAAACTGTGTTGGTACAGCAGATTTGTTTGGGTCAGGTTGGTACTTCAGTTTTTTAGATGTTCATAAAAGCTATTACAAATGTTTTTTCCTCCCACTTTGCACAATGAAATAGTCTCAAATTTATTTGTTAGTTCACACAGAAACCTGACAGGAGAATTTCCTGTGTTGCACTAAAATAGTGCTCTTCCTTCTTATTAAATAATAATGAAAATGCAAGTGTATGTAAAAAAATAACACAATCTTTTCTATTCCAATGCTAACAAACACCCTGTGTTATCCCTCAAACTGCAATTGTTTATATACAAGCCAGCACTCTTTATTGATGACTCATGCTACTGACAATACCTCTGAATTACCGGATCTGGCTTCTGGACAAAGACACTCACAGCAATACCACTGGGAATAACAGTCTCTCAGTAGACTCTGATATAGAAGCGTTCTGGTTGAAAAAGACCTTCAAGATCATCGGGTCCAACTGTTAACCCAGCACTGTCAGGTGCCTGTTCCAGTGCTTTATAAACCTTTCAGGGAAGACATTTTTCCCAATATCCAACCTAAACGTCCCCTGGTGCACCTTTGAGGCAGTTTCCTCTTGCCCTATCGCTTGCTACATGGGAGAACAGACTGACCTCCACCTCTGGACGTGGCACTTGGCCCTGTTGAACCTGATACCATTGGCCTTGGCCCATCGATCCAGCCTGTCCAGATCCCTCTGTATAGCCTCCCTACCCTCAAGCAGATCAACACACCTGCCTAACTTGGCGTCATCTGCAAACCTGCTGAGGATGCCCTTGATCCCCTCATCCAGATCACTGATAAAGACACTAAACAGAACAGGCCCCAGTACTGAGCCCTGGGGAACACCACTTGTGACAGGCCAACTAGATTTAACTCCATTCACCAGCACCCTCTGGGCCCCGCCATTCAGCCAGTTTTTTAATCCAGCAAAGCATATGCCCATCCAAGTCATGAGCAGCCTATTTCTCCAGGACAAGGCTGTGGTGTCAAACTATGTCAAAATGCATGGTAACAAGGTTAATGAAGAACTTGGTATCGACACTGACAACCTTGGCAATTGGCATTGGTCAGTTCCAGGGATTAATTTTAGATTTATTGTGCTACAGTTGGGCTTTTAATCTCAGCAGAAGTAAATCCAGTATATCTTATGCTACTATTAAAAATGTGAAACCTACTAATAAATCATCTCATACATGCTCCTCTTTGCCATCCAGGTAAACCTGGTCTCCAGAAAGGCCAATAACAACAGCACATCCCTCTTCTATAATCTCTCCAAATCAAGTCTTACTTCTGAAATCAAATTGTTTTAATTCATCTAAGATCAATGGATTTGTTTTGCCTAGTCAAATGAATGCTTGTATGTCTGAAATCAGTCTTGGTATGTGGGATATAATTTGTTACTCTAAGAACCTCCAAAGGTAAGTATCATAAAGGGAGAAAATTATTTAAGACAAAGACCAGTGCTAACCCAAGTACAAGCTGACTATGTAGAAGTCTGCAGTAAAAATCAGATCTTTTACAACTATTAGAGCAGTGGTGCTCTGGACCAAGGGCATTCTGAAACTGGGCATATGCATGGAAAGGGAATAATTCTCTGACAGTCCTTACAAGGTAATTCTGAAATTGCAAAAAAAAGCCCATATTTGAAACTGATTAATTCCTCCAAAACCCTCTGACACAAAATGGCTTTTCTCATATACTTTGGTGGAGAATTTATGTAATTAAAATTATTTCCTTACTCAAATTTGCAAATTAAGTTTTATACCTGCAAGATCTTCTTTGGAGGAAACAAGTCGAGGAGAGCTGTTACCTGGCTCAATTCTTAATGATAACCTGGAAAAAGAAGTTTTAAAAGAAATTAACAAAAAAATTCTCAATAAAAGTTCAAAGAAACTGAAGAAATTAATTATTTTGGTCATGGCAAGTGGGAATTTTACTTTGCTGGAAGTGTAGTTATTTACTTTGTTATGTAAGAAACCAGTAATTTTTTAAAAGTAAATCACTACCTGTTAGATCCAGGAAAGAAACTGTGAGGGAAGTCTATGAAAACAGAAATGGAAATTGATATTTTATACTTCTTATCAGTGTAAAATGCAAGCTCATACAGTCTTTCACCTGAAAAAAACCCTCCAAAGGTTAGTAAACTTAGATACAAACCTAATAGCAAACATTTTATTCCCTCTGTGCATGAAAAGTTAATTTATACTGTTACCATGTGGATATGTGGACTCAGAAACAGCTATTTAGACATATTTGTTACTATGATTTACAGAAAAGGAGCAAAGTGGGCAAAGTGACCAACACTTAATAGTAAAAGAAGATAATTGAAGAAAGTTATAATATTATATGCCCCTCTGCCTTACTCCACGTGTTTTATGATGCAACCACTGTTGCCTTATCTCAGTACTCCTATGTCTTGATCTTTCAGTACATACAACTTTGGCCATCTCTCAAGCTTATGCCCTCTTAACTTGACACTGATGGCTCCTTTGTTCTGTACTAGTTCGACAAAAAAGTATGGAGGACTACAATGTTAAGTAAATAAACCCAAAAAGAGGATAACTGCTGTCTTGCACAGCATTAAACATGCAAAAAAGTTGTGAAGGTTTCAAGGTACAGGCTGCAGTGCTTGGCTGTATACAAACAGCACACACCAGTGACAGTCTTTTCAACTTCAGATGAAAACATGCAAAGGGGAGGGGGGAGGGACATGACAGCATTTTGAAATGCCACGCACGGCTTAGCTATCACTTTCCTGCTGACCTTGTCTGTCATGTATACCGAGTTTTAAGGGGAGTACCTTCCAGTCCACTCTCTGCAGTATTCAAATATTTTCAACTGTGTTTTTGTGTGAAGTTAGTTAACTATGGTCCCTTTTCATGTTTTCCAATCCCTATTCTTTCAACTATTGGAAGTAATTTATTTCAAGTAGGTAATGAATTATTCCTTTCCAGAGTATCTTTTCTTTCTGTCAACATGGCTTTCATGACCAGGAAGTGGCAACATGCCTCTCCTAGATGCCAGCAATGAGAAAGTTACAACAATATAACTCATATATATATATAAATATATAAAAAACAATTCAAATGTTAATCATATGGGAATTCCTTTCAGTATGGAAAAATAGCAAAAAACCCTTAATGAAATCTTTCCCTGTAAATAGGGCCCTACTGTGTGAATTTATCTTCCGTCCCTGTAGAAATGTTCCAGTTGCATCCCTTGCACAGTAGTTACTCCTTTGCTCATTTTTAAAGCTGATCTGTTCCACACTATATTATAGGCTTACTGTTCCCATGGTGTGAGCTTGATTTTTGTGCAGAAAGCTTTTTTAAAAAATTTGTTCTTTTTAAAGAATCTCCTGCAGAACTGTGCTATTTACACGTACTGAGAAATTTGGGTACTAAGCTCATTATACTGGGTTAGCTCATATTTGATGACCCAAAGTCCTTATGCAAAACAGAATACTCATTTCAACTTGTTTCACATAACAGCTGCCCTCCAAACAGAAGCAAACAACCCTTCTGCTAACCCATCACCCTTCCACAATTACTAATTCCTTTCTTCTATTTCTGTCTGTACAAGGGAGCAGTTACATGTTCTTGCCCACATGTGATAACTGCATGTTTTAGTTTATGCCGGCTTTGAGGAACTCACCTCTGATGCTCCTTCCTCAACCTGGTATCAAATAAATTATTCACTTTATTAGTCCTTGGTGGCAACGGCAACAACTTACTTTGTCACTGTGGAAACATTTGTTTAAAAAGTCCATTGCAAAAGTATGATTGCAATTCAGTCCATGTAAGTAAATAGCTTCTCTCTTTTACAATGGTGTGATTTGTAATGCATTCTTCCTGAAAATTTCTTGTTTTGTTAGACTACAAGGAATTTACATCTCTATGTAAGGATTACAGACTAGACTCTTACTCTTAAGCATGCTGATCTGAACTGTGCTCATTAAGCAGATCCAATGTATCATTTCAGATAACTATTTACAGAATAGAGTATTTTTCAGAGCAAGTACGGCGGGCCTACCTCACATGCCTGAGGAAGTCATAAATCATTTGTCCAACTTCACATTTCGTATCAACTTAATTAGCTTGCTACCTGTCAAGCTCCAAGACCCAGAAGAACTCTTACATGTTTGAAAAAAACCACAGGTGAAATACTGCCTACAAATATGTATGGAAGGGGAAGTGCCATGACCTGCTATCAGATTTAAGAGAAGAACATTCTTATACCTTCTTTAGTGGTCAGAACATCTGACAAAAGCAAGTAAGATCAACTTCCGTGCAAGTACTTGTACTATACTATTTCTCTCTTTCTGTTGAAAAGTATTATTGTAAAGAAAAAGGGAAGATACCAGCAGAAATTAAGACCTAACACCTTTATACTTTTAACAAGGTTTTAGAAAGAGGCATGGTATCATTTCGCAATCTAGAAAGCACCTGTGGCGCGAGCTGCGCTTACAAGTTCACTGACTGCGCAACTAGTTGAGTCTGCTAGGACAGTAAAGCTACTTTCAATTCTCCTGATTTTAAGCAAGTGAAAGAGGATAGAGAATAGCCCTGCATGAACAAGAAATGTAGCTGCTCCGTGAGGAGGCTGAACAAAACGTACTCATCTTTCTTGAGAGCAGGAAGATCTAAGTTGCAATAAAGCAGCGCAGTTCTCGAAGTTACCACTCAGGGCATTTCTAACCAGTACTTGTGTACAAAGTAAAATGGCTCTGACATATCTGGAACATTATGGGAGGCCTGTGCAGTATGTCCAATGGTTTCTAGAAGCTTCACTGTCCCTGAGAATGCCCCGTGGAAGAGGCAGCCAAATCACAACTATAGCTATTTATCCGTATGGCCATTGGATCATGAGAAATCTCAGACTAACAGCAACGGTTTTCCCCTGCTCCTGCCTTTGACAATTCCTGGTGGAAAATGTCCAGGGAATATAGCTGCCTGGCTGGCATGGACCGTGGCCAAGGTTCACTGTTACAAGTACTAATATTTTAAGCATCTGCCATATGATACCTGTTACCACAAGACTGAAAACAATATGGTGCAGCTGGCACTTTTAGATCCCATCCTCGTTAGGAGTCAGTATAATGCTTTAATTGCCTGTTAACTTCTCTTGGACACTTCCCCATAGCATTCTACCTATGTGAATTTAAATTGGAACTGATTTTTCTGTAAATTATTTTACTAGTATATTGGAATATCAGTGTCTCGCCTCATACGCTCTTAAGAACTCAACTGTATGTAGAGAGAGCAGCCTATGGAATGGGATTCCAATCCTGATTGTCCTGTCCACATAACACTGAAATACAAGTAACAGTCTTCAAACTGGCTTTACTCAAAAAACAACTGTGGAGATAGCAATCACTAGCAATACATTTTGGGTGTAACTGGAAGGAATTCTGATGCTTTGGGTCCTATTTTTGCCCCCTTTGCTCTCAGCTTCCGTGGAGAACAGTGTATGGGCTGAGGAAGAAAGATCTATTATTTTTAGGATATGACATCATTGTCAGGGGTTTTCTGGAGTGTTCCTTCTTGCTGACAAGCACAAACCTAAGGCAAGCAATTGGACTGGCACAAAAAATTGTAGAGAAAAGCTTTGTTTACATAAAGTGGCTGCCAGATTTTCCTCTTCAGTGTAATTGAGGTTCTCGTTTGGCAAAATGTGTGTTGGGATCCTGCCAACACATTTTAGGGCAACTATCTAAGCTTCTCTCCCTGACAGCCTGGTACTGAGATCGTTCTGTTCTCCCTGCCAAAGGTCAGGCATGCATCTCTTCAGAGTACACTAATGCTGTTCCTGGCTCAAAAAGAGCGGTCACTGGAAAGAGCGAGAGGGAAGATTCTTTCTCACTATAAAAATTTAGCACTCTCTGCCTTTTTAAGGCTTACAGTTTCTTCTGGCATGGGACCAGAATATGCTGAAACTGAAGATCCATTAGGGAAAACTGAGAAGAAAATGTGAAATCAAGTAATCGAAACAAAATCTGAAAACTTCTTATCAAATATAAAGATGGAAGAGGAATGAGAGTTCTCTTTAAGGGCAGATGTAATGCATTTTGATGAATATAGACTTTAATTTAAAGCTTTACTCTGCTGAAACTGTGGTAGAAAAAGGTGAAAGTTCTCTGATGTATATAAACTGCAGCAACTTCAGCATGCTAAGAATCAAATCTTCCCATCTTTTTAATAGCTCTTCTGACTTGCAGTCAAGTTTTCCCTTGCCGTAGTGAAGCGTAGAAAGAGAACTGCTAAATTTGATTGAAATATTCTCACAAATAACAAAATCAAAAGAAAAGTACTAAATTGCCTTCAAGATACATCACATAACTTCTAGCATTATCAGCAAGGCTGCTGCTGAAGTTAAAATTATTTTCAAATTTAAACTGGAATTAGCTCTTGTAGTTTTTCCAAATATTATGTTATAGTATCATTACTTACAGAAACCACTTCTTTCCTTTTTCCTAAGATGAAAGCTATTGTATACACAATGTTAACATTGACACATCATCAGGGATCTCCATCTAAAAATCAAATTAAGCAACATGACCAGTTTCTTGAATCCAGTCGAGGGACTATAAAGCCTGTACCAACTACAATTCTTCACCTCTACCAGTTACTACTCAGTTTAATTTTGCTCTATGTCCGCAACTTTAATGAAGCATGGAAATACATGGGAAATTAGTAAATAACGACCATTCGTTATATTTTAACACTGAGATTTAAATCTCAGACTGCCCTTAACGCAAGTCTTGGACTGCTGTGCACAATGCTAATGTGCATCAGTTGCACAACACATCTCTATTTCTGAAACATATACAATGTCATGAGACTGAGAAAAGGAAGAACACGTGCATTCTATCATCAGTACTCTGGCAGGAATTCTAATTCCATGAGCTTGATGAATTTTGCTACAAAAACATCATACAAACACACTTCTTTTTTTTTCCAAAAAATTTTCCTACAGAAATACGACTATTCTTACTATCTGTGATTAAGCAGACCCAAAAGCACAAACCTATCAAACCATAGCCAATATTACCTTTTGCAGTGAACTTCTCAATGCTGGTTCAGCTTCTTTTGCTGAAGTTTACCCTAAGCAAGGGGACAAATTTTGGACATACTCTCTCTGTTTGAAGTATGTTCTGATAATACTTGGAGAAGTTCCAAAATAATACTTTGTCTGATTCATTGTACTTCTCTAATTATTCTCTCAGAAAAGCAAAGTTCCACACACATTCATCACAAGAATCCATATCGACAGATTTGACTGAGGGAAAGTACTGTATGCACAGTGGCCTGAAGCGGAGCTGAGGGAAACAGCTTTGGCATCTGGAATTATCACCAGCTGCAGTTATGTTCAAAATCGAAAAGACAAATTGCTTGACTGATGCTATGCTCAAACACGTGTTTTTTGTCCCTGTTATGGCAACACATTTTTTTCCTGAACTGTCTCAGCAGGATTTTGCATCTGTATGCCAGGAAGATTATCTATAAGTGCAGAGAAATGTAGAATGGTTGGGGTAGTTCATTCTTCGTGCTCTTATGTACATGATCCCACAATGGTAATACACAGTCTTCTGATTGACTGAATCTGCTCCTTTCTTTTCACAAACTTTAACTGGTAGCCTTCACTTCGTTAACTGACCAAGTTTCAACTTAAATTATTTAATTATTTGTCTCACTAGTCCAATTAAGAAGCCATTCCAGAATTCCATTACTCTTGTGGTTAGGAATCATATTTCAACATTTAGCTTCTGAATTTTTGTATTTGTTTATCCTTGTGCTACATTACAATTTAGTTTCAATTGCTCTTTACCCTCTCTATTTTCTCCCAGTGGTGTTTATACATGGTGATTCTACTACCTAAACTTCCTCCTTTCCTAGGCTAAAGCCAAACCTAGTTCTTTAATTGTGGTGTTACAAGACAGACTTTATTCCTCTGATTGCGCCAGCATTTTTTTTAAACCACTCTAGGCATGGGTGGCCAGAACTGCATACTCTACTGCACATAAGGTCTCACCAGATCCTTTTGAAGCCGTACTAACAATGTATTTTTTGAATAGAAGCACTGTATTTCATAGGGAGTAGGGATGAATTTGTCCTTTCATGTCTGTATCTCACTTCTGACTGCCATTTACTGATCAAGACTATGAATTATTTTTAGAATAAATATATAACATTTTTACTTTTACGTCACTATCATTTTAGTCATCAGGCCATCTGACTCTTCCTTTGTGATAATCAAATCATCTTCTGCTTTGACAAACTCTTCCAACACTGTTTTGTTAGCATATGGTCCAAGTACACACAAATTCTGAGACAAAGTTCTTAACTGAAGTATCTAATAAAGCTGGTAACAAGACTGGTTTTAAAGAAGTTCATTAGCAACCCTGCTCTTCAAAATATACTCTAAAATCTTTCATACCTCCATCATATTACTGAACATCTGGCTGCCTTGAATACTTTTAATTCTGTTCACCTAAATAGAGGTACTATATTTGTCAATAGCTAATTATATAGCATTGCAGCCTTGGTTGAGTTATTTAAAACCTTGGCTGCTAGACTTATGATTTTATGTGCTAGTTCTTTCAGAATTATCCCCTCCTTTAATGGAGCACATCTGCATACTGACCAATGTGCTCTACGGTGTCTGTGTCACACCACTGCGTGGGTTAGCTCTTCTCCACCACTTTTGTAAGCATTGCTTTAATATGCTTAACCCACCCCCAAACTGTCAGGTTTCCAAGTACCAGATTATTAAAAATAGTAATTTGAAATTGGAAGATGTTTTTAATGTATTATTTACAATAGCACAGAATCAATCCTGGACATCTAGGAGTTGGCTTTAGGGCACCTGAACAAAAGTCCCAGAATACAACCATTAAGTAATATAATAAAGACTACAGTTGCCTCTGCTTCTATCTTTTACAAGATACTTAATTTTGGAAATCTGGTTAGAGTCATAAAGGAAGACTGTCATTCTGGATTTTACTCAGGCACCCTCGTGTTATCAGCTCTGCCAATAAAATATCAAGAATACCCAACAAACCCCAAGACATCTTCAGTCAATGGCTTTTTGTTCAACTCTTAACTAACAGCCAAGTGATCTTTCCATTAAAATCACCCAAACCTGAAGAATAGTACTTACTTATAATTGTCATCTTCTACAAATTTCTGAAGTTCTTCAATGTAACGGACAGATTTCAAATACTTTTGCACGTGGGGCAGTGTTGTAAGATGATCTGTGGAATGTTCAAACAAAAAAAAGATAAGCATTCAGGTAATGAATGTTGAGTCATATTCATGCTGAGTATTTGTCAAGACCCCCAGACCAGCAGATTTCTTGACATAAGGCTTCACTAACGGGGTAGAACTGCAGAATGAAATTTAGAGTAAAATCTTAAAAGAAGCAGCACCCTCATGTTCCTCACTTCATCAACAAGTGAGGTTAAGTGGAAAACCTTAATACAACAGTTGTTAAACTGTGTATAGATTGAAATATTTCTATTTTTTAAAGGTATCATCAGAATACTAACCAAAAAATGATGATGAAATTAACACATTCTAGACTCCAAAGACCTCATATTTACTCTAAAGGAAAGGAAAGACATTCAGATAAATTCTCTCTGGCTGCCTCAGGTGGAAACAGATTATAACCCAAATGCAACAGCTGTACAAGAAAGTATTTAAATTTGTTGCTCACATGTAGCAGTAAACTCTGCACAACTTCTGTTATAGCTCTTACAATTTAGAATACGTGCTTATTTGTCTAATCTACTGGTAAGATTGAAACTGCATAGAAGTGGAAGTTACATCCCTTACTAGTGTTCAACTCTACTAGAGCTAGCCTCTTTTGTTGCCTTTAGGCCAAAAGCGGCTTTCACAACGTTGTACTAAAGAAATTTTAGTTAAGGCCTAACAGGTATAACAAAATTTACCAACCATAGTTACAGGAGACTTGCAGATCAGCTATTATTCGGAGAATATTGTTCATTTGATTGGATCTTTGTTCATTCTCCATAATGCTGCCTGAAGCGGGATATGCAGAATCAATGTAGATTAAATCCAAGAGATAAATTCCTGAAACAAACAAATCAATCAACCAACTGACCTAGTGTTTCAAAGAGAAATAGTAGCATAATTTTTAATGAATACAACAACCAGCAACTATTTACCCCCTCTGTGGTGGGAGCTCATTAAACAGAGGAGAGCTTGGAATCTGCACGGTGAAAAATTTCATAATTAGCCCTTGAGTTCTATGACACCTCTTAAAAAAGGACAGAAAATATTTTGCTCATGACACTTAAATAGGCCAGGGTCTACTACGAACAGTTTGCAGGACAGTAACAGGGACACTAAAGAAAGAAAGAGTGACAGCTGCCACAAACTGCTGCTGACGGTACAGGCAGGCTGCGTGCAGCCGACAACAAACACAACAGCCTCTGGCCGCAGCGAGCAGTTCAGCACCGCGCTGTTGAGCCTTATAGGCCTGCCACTGTTTACTACATTAGGATATTACTGCTTGATTCGCCTCAGACTCCAGGCTGCACTTCCTAGGAGACAAGAGGAGATGATACTTAGGTTTTGATTATGTGAGGATTTAAAAACACATGAAGGAAAGGGGTTTATTTATTAATTTCTTAATTGAAAAAAATGGCATCGTTATTTGCCTGGGCCCAGATTTCTCGGTCAGTTAGTAATACAGAAACATGGGTGATTATTGTAGTTGCCAAAAATGCTGATTGTTCTTGCACTTTTCCAAAGCACTGGCTGACTTGACTAAGTGCCACTTTTGGTCGGTAAAGAAGACTATTAGATACTGAAGTCACGTGTTGCATGATCTCAGCTATCTTCATCACCAAAAATTTACCTATATCCAATGTCTGGTAGGCAGGTATTTTGCAGTTAGTCTCTGTTGTACAGTACTTCTACCTTTACAAATTATGTAAGAATGAAAAAGGCAGGCTTAAGGCTGAAATGAATTCATGATACAACATAATATTTCTTGCATGGCACTCTACTGCTTTTTGCCAACATAGGCCATGCAGTTTCACATATACCATTTCCATTTGTAGCAGGCTGCTTTTACAGCCCTAGAACAGTTAGAAAGCAATCACAAATGAAGGGAAAAGTACTGACTGGGAAGTACATAGAGTCATCATACACTGATATAATATGTACTGGGACGTACATAGTCATCAAGTTTGAGAAACCTGAATCATCACTGAGACTGCCTAGAAAGTTTTAGTTTCTAAGTCTGGAAAACTGAAAGAGAATTCTGCAGCACAGTCTTGCAACACTCACGAAAGCTAGTATGAAAACATAACGCAAGACTCACCTACTTCAGAAACTAACTGAACGCACTTAAATGAAGATGAGGAAGAGTAACACTCTTGCCTTTTGTGTCAGCAGTTTTAGTATTTCAGTTGTATGAATGCAGGGAAGGAGAAGAGAGGCTCTGAGTGGGTGTGTAAAACTGATTTATTTTAGGACTTCTATCTATGCTCTCTTTCGATCAGGCCTCGGGTGCAGACCATAGGAAGGGACAAAGCCATAACGCGCAGTACTTCGTCTCCTAAGGAAGCGGAATACTTCATCTGCTGAGGCAGAGTCATAACATGACACTTTTCACCTCCAGCGTGTCCTTGGCCACATGGGCACCCTGTGATTAAGACCTCCTGAAAGAAGTGAGAGCAATCACCATATGACTCTTTTGCCTCTTCATGGAGCCATGTGACAGCCAGACATACCCAAACCAGACAATACAAGACAGAAAGTGTAGCTTCATCCATTCTCAACATAGGTTTTATTTTTTTTAATTTAAAAAATCCGATAGCTGCACACTCAATCTCCAGGAAATAAGGAGTGCTTAAATTTGTAATTGTATAACTTTGAACACACGTTTACAAGCAATTTACACAATTTACACAAACACAAAGCCAGCAGTGATAAATGTTAATGAAGTGGATGCAATCCAAACACTGCAATACCACTTGCAGTAGAAATCTTTCATGTACAGTCTTCAATATTCTTACTTCTACATAGAAAGTGCAAATCAGATTCTGCTGGATGTGCATTTCAAAGAGGAAACCACAGTTTACACAGTGAACTGAGAGCAAAATACAGCTAAGTTCTAGCAGGACTGAATCTTTTGACATCTCACAACTTAATGATTCTGTATGAATTTAAAAAAAAAGAAATGTGAAAAAACGGTGCACAATGACGTGTGTCATTTGCTATGATTCCACTGAACACTCCAGACAGCATGAAAGCTTGGATCAATGGAGGCAGCTCAAAGCAGTCGTCCTTTATCTGATTTTCGCACATCATATGAAGGCAACTGCTAGCTAAAGGTGGGGACACTTTAATCAATGTTTTTGAGTTGACATAAGCATGGTCAAACTTTATTTTGTAGCTACATATTAATTACCTTGTAGTAGACACAATGGTCTATTAAAATCCACTCTTATCAGCTCCTTTCTCTGTGCATTTGAAATCTCATGGCTATCGATGTTGAACATTACTTAGCATGAGATCATGTTCCATCAAGAACAATTTTATTTTAAAACAAGTTAAGAAGAAATATTCTAATATTCTGTTAGATCTGAAATAGAATAATTCTGAAAACTCTCTTAGAAGTTTCTGTTGAGGCAGAATCTGCTGGAGACAATAGCACATGGCAATTGTAATGCATGAGTACCTGAGACAGCTTTGTAAACTGCAGCGTTTTCAGTATTTCACCTTACCAGTCAATTCACATATTCTTCTAATGGTTCAGTAACAGCACTGTCAGAATATGCTTTCCAAAACTTGCCACAATAAACTAAGATTTATAATTTTCAGCTCCTGTGAACTATGGAAAAATGTCTTAAAACATCACAGAATACAAACATTAGAATAACAGAACAAAAATATGAGAATATCTATGAATACTGTCTCAGAAGTCTGACTCGACATCCACATCCACCCAAAATATCCCCCAAAATGCCTTCTTCCAAATCACAGAAGTAATCTAAACCAAACTAAAAGCTCTACAAGCCCAAACACAGTACAGTGATCCCAGAAAGCTAACCTGATGTAAGCCCTGGTTTTATAGAGGTTTTTAGGTGCAAATGCAACTGATAGAAGTAAAGAAGTATATTAAAGAAATAGAAGAGTATATTAATCCTCTATGTATGTTGCAGGGACTGGGTTAGGAAGTGTGCTCTATGTGTTCGCAAACTACCTTATGTATTAGGAGTTACTAAGTGATCTGTGGCGGAGACTGTTTTACTGTCAGCTAAATATTACACAAATACTGTTACAGATAAAAATCAGTAATTCCTGTGAGTGATGACTTCACTCTTTTTTAACTTCCATTTTAGAGGAGGAAAAACAACAACTCAACCCCCAATTTCTCTTTTAATCTCTTCTGAACTTACCTATTACAAGGGGTCCGATCATATGTGGAGCTGCTTCAGCTCCCATCCAACGCACAAGTGTTACTCACATTGACAACAGGGACCAGGCACTTTCCACATCAGAATGAAGGAAAGAACCCTGATTTCGCCAGTATTGGAATGGCTCTGTAGCTGAATAAAACCTGACTGAGTAACCAAGATTTCTCCCTGATCTGGAGAGCCTCCCTAGATTTACAGAATCACAGAATAATAGGGGTTGGAAGGGACCTCTCAAGGTCATCTAGTCCAACCTCCCTGCCAAAGCAGGTTCACCTAGGGCAGGTTACACAGGAATGTGTCCAGGTGGGTTTTGAAAGCCTCCAGAGAAGGAGACACCACAACCTCTCTGGACAGTCTGTTCCAGTGCTCTGTCACCCTGATGGCAAAGAAGTTTCTCCTCATGTTGAGGTGGAACTTCCCGTGTACAAGTTTATGCCCATTACCCCTCGTCCTATCACTCGGCACCACTGAAAATAGACTGGTCCCATCCTCCTGACACGCATCCTTCAGATACTTATAAACATTGATAAGATCTCCTCTCCTCCAGCCTTCTCTTCTCCATGCTAAACAGCCCCAGGGCTCTCAGCCTTTCCTGGTAAGAGAGATGTTTCAGTCCCTGAATCATCCTTGCATGCCTCTGTCGGACTCTCTCCAGTATTTCCCTATCCTTCTTGAACTGGGGAGCCCAGCACTGGACACAGTACTCCAGATAAGGCCTCACCAGGGCAGAATAGAGGGGGAGAAGAACCTCCCTCGACCTGCTGGTCACACTCAATAGATTCCATATAGCAGCTCTTCACTGTCCCCCCCTGTCAAATGGCACATCAAAATATAGTTAAAGGCTGTAAAAATTCTATTTGCTCAGAGCCTCTATGCTGCAACATGCCTTATGGCAGCCTGGTTCAAGGCTACTTTCTAGCTATTTTGGTAAGTTTGCAGCTATTCTCACTGATATCAAGGGTATAACCACCCTCTCAATCTCTACCAGTAGTCATAAGCATTTCTTCAGGACAGTAAATTTTTCGGGACAACATACAGACAAGGATCAATGAGCAATAAAAAGGATGAGGTGTGGGGGTTAGCATTGGTCCTGTAAATTCCAAACAAAAGTGCAAGGATATGGGCTTTCTGCGGGTAGTGGGGTGCAGGAAGAAAGAAACCAAACGATGGATGCCGATAAAAAGTTAAATTGAGTGTAACATGCTGGAATGTAACAGGACATATTGTTTGCAAATACACATCAAGCTACACCTTTTCAGTGTTGTTCCTCTCCCTCCCTCATTTTAAAGCAAGGATGATTAGTTCTATGTGACGACTTTTCCTAGTGTTACCAGCCTTCATCTAGGCAATGGCAGTTTGAACACTTCTACATACAAGATGTGACTGCAGAAATAGATGAGCGTCAGTTGATTTTTCTCAGAGGAACCACCAAATTACTCCCTCCAGCAAAAGACTTTAAGACCTGCTTCTTAAACGAAAGGTTCAGGGTTGCCATATGCCAAAGAAAACATGCAGCACTAGCTTTTCAAACCTTGGCTTATATTTGTGCTACTGTGCACTGAAAAAAGCTCTCTAAGATGTGAAGCCATCAGGATATTTTCCAGAAGCTGAGCTCATGGGCAGCTGCTTCCACAGGCAAAACATTTTCCAGTGATACTGTCTTTTCTCCATTGTTACTAGAACTAATTTTGCAGCTGGATATTGTACGCGGACAACACAGTATTCCTTAGTTCATGGTATCATGGAAATAATAACACAGACTAAGGAAAAGCATGGACAAATAATCCAGAACTAAATTTATCAATGGAAAACAAACAGTGAAAGGGGACCAATTATTTCTAAATAATCGGCAAAAAAGAACTATAATATCTAGCTCTTAAGTTTTTATTGCAGAGCTCAAACAAAACAGTATTACTGACAGTTTAAAGACAGGGAAACTGAATTACAACAACAAAAAAAGTGACCTTGAAATGTAGTAGTCAGTGCCACCCAAGGCTAAATTTTACTGGAAAAGTATTTATGGAAAACTGTAGTATTCAGCAGAATGCAAACCTAAGTCTTTATATTTGTGTCTCGATTCACAGCTGAGCTTCTCCCGTTATTTCTTTATTCAATACTGAAGGCTTCTGAGCAAGAGAGAATATCACTGCGGCAGGTAGCAAATAAGCATACTTCAGAGCTGATGACTACTAACAACACGCTCTTAAGAAAAATAATCCCAACCCAATCCTGATGAACTTCAGCTCAAGCGCATTAGCTTTACAATTTTCTCAGTTACCATGTGCGAGTTGTTTCTCACCAAGAAAAACTGACGTAATACTATGAAAGACAAAATACCGTCAGATCAGTAAATCACACATATGAAGTTATACCAGTGAAAAAAAAAGTTGGGATGATATCACTTTAAACCACAGTAGCAGAAACAAATGGAAATCTGGTTTTAAGGCATATGCCTGGAAGTCAGAAAATCCAGGTTTAAATTTTCTGTTCTGTCACAGGTTTCTTTTACCTGGGCAAGTTATTGTTATCCTCTATTTTCCACGACTTCAGCGAGAAAGATGGCATTTCCTGTCAGAAAGACCTAATGAAAATAAATATTATGACCGGGAAGACTTAACAAAAGTGGGGTTTAAATACCTTACGGAAAATATGTAACAATGTGCAGCCTGTAGAAGTAGCAGCACCAATTATTCTTAATAATTCAGAATTACAACTCTGTTTTGGGGGTTTACAAGAATTTGCAGGCACAAGGTGACAAAACTCACATTACCCAAAATTGTCTCACAAACACACACTGTTACAAAACTGATCATAAAAAGCCAGTGCAGATAAAGAT
Organism: Eurystomus gularis; assembly: GCA_013400335.1. NCBI lineage: Eukaryota > Metazoa > Chordata > Aves > Coraciiformes > Coraciidae > Eurystomus > Eurystomus gularis. The sequence goes on along the minus strand of VZZY01009641.1, from coordinate 294,341 downwards.
TGAAAACTTGCATTGATATCAATTGGGTCTTTTTTGTTTTTGCCTTGCTCTTTTTCATAATGGATATAAAACTATCTTGTGAAATAGTAGGGCTAACAAACCCCATATTAAGTAGTTAAAGCACACCACTACTATATACTTGATATATATACTTTAGTGCATAGTGCTCTGCTCAGGGTCTGTTCAGTGTTGAAAATGCAAATAGGTCAGGAAACAGCTGCTGTATGGCATTTTTGTTAGTCAAACATTCATTACTTTGCAACAAAGAATAATTGGGTGATGTGGAAGTATTCCAGATGAGCCTCAGGACTTCAACTTCTTATTCTTACTTAACATTTTGATCAAGTACTATAATGATCTTCCACGTTTGTTTGGTAAATTGTACTGTTACCATGACAATGACAAACACAAGCTATAAGAGGGGAAAAAAAAAGTTAAATGTTTTAATGAACAAATTTAGTTTCCTACTAATCATCATGTACACTTTCTAAAGATATTCACAACCTAGAAGCCCTCAAATGCACATGCACTGCAGTGCAACATGGAGGTCTGGCTATAGAGCATTCTTTCAGTACAGTCAGCAGTGTCTACAAGACACACTGTAACTGGCACGTATAACAGAAGGAAACCTACGGAAAGTAATTATTTTCCCTTTTTTTTCCTCCCCAGAACTTGAATAATGACATGGGTTTGATAGGAAAACCAGAAGAGACAAAAAATATTTCCAGTATGTAGTCAGCTATATTTATGAAAGCCTTTTCCCACATACAGTAGTGTGGTTGTATCCTACTAAATAAAGCAGAGGACAGACAGAAAGCAACTTATCAATTAACTAAGTGGTAGAAAGCCCAAATCTCTACAGTCAGCAGTCTGTAAAACCAAAGACACCATTCTTAGGAGATTAGCTCATAGTCAGAAAAGCCAACAGTTTTGTGGTATCTTTGGTTTCAGGAAGACTGGATATTTTCCACGGACTAAGGGGCTGGAAAATTTTTCAACAAAACCAAATGTATATGCTGGTTAACCTTGGTAGGACTTGGAGTACTCTAAAAACAAATGAAGACAAATCCTTGCCAAGGCAACAACATGTGATTTGTACTACACACTGCTGGCACAGTGGCCAAGTGAATGGGATCACTCCCAGGAAAGTTGAAGCGGGATCACAACCAGGTACATCACCTCTGTCTGATGCCAGCTGGCCAGAGCGTGGCATCAGTATCACACACATGCACAAATGCAGAGCTGAGGCTGAGTCAAAAAGACAAAACATTCTCAATTAAAAAGATGTGTGTAACTTATACACTGTCAAATTCCAAAACAGCCATTCTTGCCATTCTCCAGCATCTTCCCTTGCCTATCATCAGCCTAATGAGAGTGCGAATCTCTCACAAAATCACAAAAGCTTTTTTCCAAAAAACCAGGTAAAAGCAGTGCCTGTAATGATGCTGCCAGTAAGTTAGTGAGGGGAAGCAGCAAATATGATAGCTTTCTTAACATTATTTCTTCAACTCAAGGATAAATTGGAAGAGAAATTTTCTGTATTTGCCAGTCTTTTCTGTTGCTGTTCTGTGAACATCCAACTACGCGAAAGAGAAGACAATTATGGCTTCAAACCACATGACTTCTGCCCTTCAAAGAGAGTAATGAGAAGCACCTTGAAAACAAATCAAGAATTTTCCTTATACAAATCCTCATGTAAGTAAAGGAAAAAGGGAAACTTTAAAAATAGATATGTTTCTTAATAAGTTACAAAAATATTAATTAGCGCTTTAAATAATTATTTAAATTGCTTTAAAGCACTTTAACAATGGTTGGTACAATGAAAGTTGCCAGAGATAGCTTCACACCAAAACAAAATTTAGTTTTAAGGTAGATGATAACATGCAGTTTGCAGGAAATGCTGCTCAGCAGCATGCCTCCTTATAAAACACAACGCAGTTACGTGCACAGAGGTGGCAACCAAACAGAATACAGTTCATTTTCAAAAAGGTTTTAAAGATAAGTTTTCTGTATCTGCTTGGCAGCGGTGAGGCCACATCTGAACACTGCAGTCCAGTCCGGCTGCACCTCTGCAGGGCACAGAGATGTCAGAGTGGAGAGAGGCCAGCACAGGACCCTGACACGGGCTGGGAGCAGGAGCACTGGACGGATGGGGACAGGCCCGAAGAACGGCGCTTGTGAAGCCTGGAGAAGAGACGGGGCCAGAGGCACAGAACGCAACAACGGTTATTTTCCTAACAAAAAGGAGTGTGAGTGGGAGTTGGAGAGAACAGAGGTCTTTCTCAGAGATGGACTGCAACAGCATAAGAAGACACTGACACAATCTGCAGCAAGGGAAATTCCAATCAGAATAAGGAAAAGGAAAAAAAAAATGCAACTGAGCAGAAGGTTGAACCAGTTGACCTCTAAAGGCCTCATTTTCCAAGTTATTTCTTCCTATCCCCTTTAACTTGCTGACGTGGCTACAGAACTGGCCTGCCTACTGTACTATAGGCATGCTGACAAAAACCTGGGTAGGGAATACCGGTTCTGACAGATCTTTTAGCAGATTATGCTCTTACCAAATACTATACTTTTCACAGTAAAGGGAAGATGAAAAATGCTATCTGTAAACTGTATAATTAGGTAAAACATAAGTATGCTGTGGGGAATCCTTTCACCATATGCCAACAAAATAGCATATTCTTTCTTAACACAGTGAAATTAATTTTACTTCTGATGCGCGCATCAAAAGGAATCAAAGTTCTCTTCACAATATTTACAGAACAGCACTAGAAAAGAATACAAGTAGGAAATGAAATACTAGTTTACCCCTTTCACTCTAGAGGTCTGGATTAAAAAGCCAGTCCCACACTGACCCTCCCTCTCAGGTTTTGGGTTTGAAGAAATGCGCATCTTGTAATAAAGAGCATGTGTTTTGTTACAGAAAAGCTGTGATGGATAATCAACAAAAATCAACATTTAAGAGACTTACATAAACGAAAAAGATGCATCAAATCAATAATAATACATTTTACCACAACAGCTTCCTCAAGTTACTCACTTGGGTGGTTCACCAAGTTGTTTCTGGTCTTACTATGGCCATGCAAAGCGCATCATGTATCTGAACCTGACTTAGTTCCTGAGTTAGAACTGTCCCATTAGTGAGAGCTATTAGAAATGAGGAAATATTCATACAGCTACCTGATATTTAAGCCCAAAGCTCGCATCTATTTCATACAGTCATTAATACAAGAAAAGCTGTTTTCTTGTTTCTTATTAAAAATACTTAATTATAGAGGTAGTAAGTAAATCAGTCGTTAGAAATCTCTCTTAACAAAAGATTCACGGTTAAAACACAAAAATCCTTTCCAGGCCATGTAATAGCTTTATTCCTTTCTACTGAGTGTTTTTGGTTGTTCACCCTACCCTAACAACTTGCGTGCACTTGTACATTCTGAATGCAGACCTTTAACTATTTTGAGACAGTCAGAAGTATCGTATACCCGATGCTACACCGCAGGGTTATGCTACGTTAAAAGTGACAGATTATGATAAATAAACAGACGGAGAAATAAATATAAGGCAGGTTACTGAAGATTCACTGGCCGTATAAAACAGAAAAAACCCCACCTTTTTTTGTTTTCTCTGAAGTTTTCTCTGAGAAGGCTGACGATCTGGAAGCTGTGAGCATTCCAGTTCTTGGACGAGTTTTGAAAGAATCGGTCTTTTCCCCGGTCCAAGTGTGTGACAATGGCCTGTTCCATATTACAGCTCTATCCACAAATGTGATTGTATAATGCTTATGTTTTTCTTTCCAGTCATATCTATTTTGTATCCTGAGTCACAGGAATGAAGATTAAGAACAAAGCCAAAGCACAGCAAAAGTAAAATTTCAATGAACTGACCTTTCAGTTTGACAGCTGATTTAAAGCACTTCAGAGAAAACAAAAAAATCCTAAAAGACATTCTTTCTTACTTTTTGATACATCAAATCCTCAGCTGAGCAGCTTACCATCATGTGGCATCTCATGCAAAGACTGTTATGGACCTATATAAAGTTTTGCTGCTCTTTCCTCGAGCACACTGGTGACCTCAAAAGAAAATCTTTTAGAAGCAGGTCTGCTAATGCAAGGGTCACTCAAGAGCATCTGTAAATGCCTGAGACTTTTCAGAAAGCCACTATCACCTGGAACACCAAAGAATCCTGCTTAACTAACTCACTTTCAGCCTTTCTTCTCACCTATGCTTAATGAAATAAATAAATATTACCATTGCTTTGCACTGAGCCATCCCAAAGCTAAAAGAAGGAAACAATCCCATGGTGTTTCCAGAATAATCTCACCCCAGTGGATCACTGGAATTAATATTCCACTTTTGTCACTGTAGCAATGAAGCCTAATACAGAAAAACAACTAGGTGCAAGATAAACAAAGCAGCTTTCAAAATAAGGTACCAGTATGTGAAAGAAAAAGTTACCAGTAATTCAGCTGGAATTACACTCAGGAATTTATGCCCAAAATCACCTCTGACTGGTGCAAACCATTCTCTTACGCACTGAATCAGTCTAAAAACTTCTGAAGCTGTCTGGAGCTTCGCAGCAAAGCCTTCCCCCTGAACAAACTGGATTTTCTCAAGAGCATTGCCAATTCTGGGTTTTTCTTTCATTTTTTTCCTCCAAACCCAACTATTTCCTAATTCTTTTACCATGAATCAGGAAAAATACATTACAGAAGATTAAATGTTGTAATAGTGATTTTTTTTTTTTTTAAATTAAGCATATGTTATCCAACATCAGAAAGCAGAGAATACTTCAAAACAGAACGTAAGACAAAAGCAAAGGTACAATAGTTGTTTTCCAGATGTAGCTTCCTGTCAGCAGTGAGCTGTGGTTTAGGGACTTCCTGGGATAGATCTTGTATAAACACTTTTGTGTTTAAGTCTGGGTGGTATTTTTTCTTTACAACATTTCTTCTGTGAATACTCCTGTTCACTTTTTCTTTTTCCTGCTATGCCTCCACACACACTTAAGAAAAAACAACTTTCAAAAGATCTTGTGGCAGATTAATTCAGCAACTGAACCGCACAGCGTCTGAAAAACGAATCCATTGGATTTCTCAAAGCTTGCCTTTTTAAGATTAGTACATTCCCATCTACTTTGTGTAACTTGACCTTCTGAACACTGACTCAAAGTTAACTTCTATCACCAGCTGTTTTACAGCGCATTCGCTAGTTGTCAAAGCCAAGTCCAACATTAGACCACTCCTTACTGATGGAATCACTCTGGTGAAGACAACTGTCAGCTTTCACAGCCAGGGATAACTCGCTATTAGTATCCTACTATCAGTAGGATCTGCTGCTCTCCAGTCATGGATTTAAATATAAGCTGATCTCTGAGAGTCTCAGTATGAAAAGCAAACGGGAAAACTGCGCCATTCAGCCTAAAGCCTTTACCAAAAGCAATGAACTCCACTTCGTAGTATCACAAATCCAAGGAAACGCCATTCCCATTCTGCCCACGCAGAACACCCACAGGAAGGTGAATCCCATTTTTCATTTCAACCCTTCCCAAAGAGCAAACACTTAGTGTTGCCAAACAATTCAGCACATCTAAAGAACAGATCCCTGTCATCTATCAAGTGGGCACAACTTTTACTTTTTCCCAATAAACAAAACTGCAGCAGAGGAAGAAATAAGGTCGCTTTGTCATAGGCGATTCGGAATGACCCATAGACAAGAGCGTCCAGGAGCAACCGATTTAGACAGCTTTAAAGAGACAAACAGCACTCAGCACTTCATCAGAAGGTTGATTTGTGTAATAGTATGTAATAGCAGGCTTGGGCTTTCAAATATTTTCATTTATAACACGATTATCTGTAAGAGAACATTAACGACTAAAAACCACTGCAAGAAAAGCCTCTATCCAGTTTCCTTCCTTAGGTACCATTTTCAGGCATTTAACTGCACTTATTTAAGTGCCCTAAAATCAATGGAGCTTAAGCCTATGTTAAAGAGCTTACAAGTGGTTATGGATGATTTATAAATGTGTACCTCAATAAAGCACTTTACCCTCGGGCAGTCTTGTATTTCCAAGAACCTTGGTGCTCTGGGGCATAACAGCAAGTTTAAAACCTGTATTTTTCTATAACAGCAAAGATTGGAAAATGTGCATTTAAAAATGATTACTCAAGTAGTAACGTAGGTAGGGAACCACCTTCCGAGCTCTGTACGTAGTCAGGAATTTGGGAACTCGGCAGGCCCAGGAAGCCGCACCATGAGGTCTCCAAGGGCTCCGGAGAGCCCGCTCCGCTCCGCTCGAGGCTCTGCGCACCCAGGGGCTGAAAAGGCACCTTGGAAATGGAGGCGTGTGAACTGTATGCAAGCCGGAAGAGAAATGTAGTGGGCTGTTGCTAAATCTGTCAAAAATGAATAGATTTGGCACGTTCTGGTTCAATTAAGCCAGCTCTTGCAGTATAAAACCAGGGCATGGGAAAAGCTGTGGACTGCTTTACTCCCAAGTATCCAGCACTTGACGGCACCGCAATGACCGCTTCAGCCCCTGGATCTGTGTCCTCTGCCTTCGGACACAGGAGTACGCTTTTGAGTTAAATCACAAAGCAAAGATAACGACAGGAGCTAACAAGAGGCGCCAACATTCCCCGCAGGAATCCCAGGCCATACAAAACCTTACGGACACCTGAAAGGCCCGAGGGACGCCGAGTTACTACTGTCCTGCAACTTGTTTTCTTCGATTTGTCCCTTGATTGGTCCCAATATTTTCCGATTGGTTTCCTCTCTTTCTGCAAAACCCCAAACCGCTTGAGGAGCTGTGAACGAACGCTCCATCCCGGTGTCCCGCGGCCTTCCAAGGACCGCGGGACACCGGGGCCCCTTCCACCAAAGGTGTCGGTGAAAGGAGCTCGCCCGGGGGCGCGCTCACATGCCGCGGGGACAACTTCTCCGCGGGATTCCCGGCGAGGCACCAACGCGGCTTCAAAGGCAAGTCCTGCACCGATTCCGAACCTCCTGCTGGGACTCGGAGGCGACAGCGCAGCGGCGCGGG
>VZZY01009641.1:242278-286693 GCA_013400335.1 Eurystomus gularis | reverse complement strand
CGGAGGGCGCCGGGGCAGGCTGCCGGCCTGACTGCCGCTCCGCCGCCGCCTCGGGGGGCTGCGGGCGGGACAGCGCGGCTGTGAAGAGGGCTGAGGCGTTTCATCGCGCCAGGCAGTGAAAAGCTTTTCAAGAAGGTCAAGTCTCTTTTTTTTTTAAAAAAAAATCTTACTTAATTCTGCATGTAAGGTTGGGCTTCGTGCTTTCCCAGACGCGCGGAGAACGCGTGTGCCGTTCGACGCGCTTTACAGCATATCCCAGTTTCTATGACAACTTTTCTAGAGTACTACCAGTATTAAAAATTAGGACATCTCCATTCAGCCTTTCTTACACCAAGGTCTGATCAAGGAGATCTAAAAGTTCCTGGAACTTTTAATACAGTCTATAAAATATTTGAAAGATTTTGCAAAAAAAAAATAATAATAATAAAAAAAAATATATATATATGAGACCATTAGCATTTATGAGTACGTTTGTGTAAGCACTAAATACTTAGTGTATGATCTAATTACTATTTATGGGCAAAATGAGTCACACTTAGTAAAACAGGCATCTGTTTAAGGGCTGTTACGGACAATGTGCACGCACACATATGAGCGCACACAGTATGAGCACTTTTTGGTAGTGATTGGATTAAGTGAGAAGAAGGTGAGGCCACTGTTAAGGGAAGCAACAACAAAAGCAGTGCTCTTTCAATAATTACATTCCACATCTATGACAGAACTTTAGTAAACCACCAAGAACAGTCCACAAACATTACTGAAATTCTTGGTAATCCAGAAAGAAAATCTTCTTCTAACTAAAAAAAGCTCTTCTGCCAAAATCTAAGACCTTACAAGGCAGCAAAAGATACATATTCTTTTGAAGTTTCTTGCAGCATTTGATAGTAATTCAAAAGTTCTCCAAGAGCTAATCAATATATTCTCATTCTGAAGTGTTACTTTACTCATCCCTTCCCCTCAGTGAAAAAAGTATTTCCTTTTAAGAAGGATAAACTGGTGCTTGAACCAAAATTCCACTACAATGTTAAGTGAACAGAAGAGTACAGAATGCATTATAATAAAAAGATCTTGAGCAATTAATTGGTTTCTGCCAGTGTGGCACTGCTTACAATGGAATCAAGTAACTCGTGGCAAAATACCAAAAATCATTCCCCCCTTAAGTTTGGAGTTCAATTTTTCAATTTGTTTTTACATCATGTTTTCATAATTGAAACTGCATGCTATTTAATATGTGTCAGCCCTTCCCTATCTCCCATTATATTTACTTTAAGACCTGAAACAAAACTTTAAAGCTTTTCTTGATACATGTGGCATACGTACTACTGTGCTGTATTTTCACTGCAAATTGCTGTTTCCTTTTATGAAACTGCAAAAAAAAAAATCAGCATTCAGGTTTTTCACAGCAGTACTCTTAATCTAAAAAACGTCATGAGTTAATTCTAAGAGAAAGCCTGTACCAATGGAAGCCCCTCTCCTCAGAAAAGAACAAAAGTGAATAAATTTCATTAAATATGAAGACTACCTGAAAAACCTACCTCTGAGAAATGGGTCAGTGAGTAAGAAAGAAAGCAGCTTCAGAAAATTCATGCTCATCTATTTTATCACAATGGCGTTGTGAAATCCAGATCATATTACTGGCCTGGAGCCTGGAACATGTCAGCTAACTGTAAGTCCACAAACACTTGACTATCAAAGGACTCCGCAGAAGCAAAAACTAACATTTGTTAACAAAAACTAAAACCCAGCCCAAACCCTCAGATCTCTTTGTAGTAGGATTTCACATTTTCGACACCCTTTCTCCGTTTGCTTTCATAATCCAATTAAAATGTAAAACTGCACTAATGTAAAAAACCTTTTACTATCAAAGCTAAAAGTATTAAAGACACAGTGAAGATTTGTGGCTAGTTTTTCCATGTTTCTTCTTTGAAATGAACAATTATCAAACTATGTGTGAATTCACAATCAAGCAAAACAGTTAACTTTTCAAGAATAAATGCTGTAATAGCTAATAACACTATGCCTTTTGCGAGTGTGCCTTCATTTGTATGTCTAAATGCTTGAGGAATCTGCACCAAAGGTACCAATGCATGTAAGGCAGGTAGGAAAAGCCAGCCCGTGGAATGACTGCTAGCCTCATTACATTAAATATGACCAGCACACAAGAACTATTAACCCACAGAACTGATTTTTTTTAACAGAGTGATGTAGCACAGCAGAGCGAACTCATCTGTATGCAGGACAGCACTGCTACTTCTTTCTTCTAAGTCAAAACAACTATAGAGGGAAATGTCAGAAAACATGAGCGTTGTGAAAGAAGTGTGTATTCTCGTTCTTCTTATATATGTTTTTTCATCCACCTGGGTATTTCTAAAAGGCTCTGAAGGTATAAATTTAGTTATGGTGCATTCCATTCTGGTGTGTTAGACCCACATGCACTCGTAATGATCCAGTCTCCAGACTATCAAGCCCTTGAGTCAGAGCAATTTCCAAGGGTGGGAATAAACTGCAAGTGTTGGACCTTGCCTGTCTGCTCTCCAATGAAATAAAAGTCACCCATTCGAAAAAAAAAATAAGACAAAAAAACCAAAAAACGACACCTACATAAAACCAGGTACAGAAAACAGAATGAAATAAGAAAAAAAACCAACTCCCCAACTTTTGGAATTAACTTTCTTAGGGATGTAAAACACTCCAGGAGCCTTTTTAGAGGGGCTGAGTGACAGCAATAGAAAATGGTAGCAGTTTGTTGTAAAACCAACAGTTGTTATCCCAAAGATACAATGACTTAATGAGCACTCCTGCTTAAGTGTAAAGGGTCACATAGGAGACTCACTCCCTCACCTTGGTTACAATGACTATAATAACCAAAGCCAAATAAAATAAAAATGTCTCCTTCGTTCCTGATCTGCGACATACAGGCCACTAAAACTGTGTTATAACTTTCTGAAGTAAGAATTGCTGTTTGCTTCATCATATACCAGGTTCTGATGTAGTAGCTCCTCAAACCGAATTGGTAGTGTTTTTTCTTGATCATTATTTTTGCAATAAATTCAACTATACTGCAGTTCAACCAGTTACTGAAGCCCCCCAAAATCCCCTTCTGTAACATCTTAGTTTTAGCACAGAAAATTGCCTTCTTTGTGAAACAGCCTCCAAGGCTAGACACGGTGTCACCTATCACTTGCACAAAAGCTGCATTTATATAGCTCAGTGCATCTCACTTTCAAACCTATAGTCCTCTGGCTTAGTAACATTTTACTGTATATAGAAAAACAAGAAGCAATTCTCCTGCTTTTACCTACTGGTTATGTTCCTTATCTGTAGAAGTCACCCATACCATTGCAATTTAATATACAAAATTTATATTGCAGTATGAAATCCAGGCAATTAGTTTCCACATTCATCTTAAAGTTTTCCACACAAGATTTACACAGATCATTATTTTACTTTTGTACTTCTCCAAAATGCAGTAGTACCGGTGATGTCTTCCTTAAATGTCAAAACATTTCCTCCAACTGACTTGTAAGCTAACGTAAACTATAATAAAGTTCTGTGCTGCCACCATCCAGTGGTCTTCCTAAGGTCCTGGCTTCTTGTTGTTGTTGTTCTGCAGAACACTGAGAACTGTAGGTGTAAAAAGAGCACCAGAGACAAGATGCCAATCTCTCTATGGTTGGAGGACTCAGCATTGCAAAACTACTTTAGGTCTAGCTGCAAGCAGTGTTGACAAGATATACTCAGGCTTTCATAAACTGCTTTCTTTCCAGAGTAATACCGCAAGTGTCTATTTTGTGAACAAATTACATCCAACAAAAACCAGCCCTAGCATTGAAAGGCTACTGGTAGCATTTTCAAATAAGCTTAGTGATATTTTATTATGTTATTACAAGTCGTATTTTTCATCTGATGGAGATATACCTTAGTTCTCTTTTGTACACAAATATCCCAAGGATAGGTAAAATGTTGAATAAGTCAGAAAGAGACAGTTACACCTGTGTAATTTTAGACAGTAAAATACTTGAATCCTGTTGAAATATCACATGTAAAATTCAAGATACTTGTAACAATCAAAAGGTAATGTATTTTGACTAACCAGAAGTCCCATATAAGCATGACAGTACAGGACAGAAAAATATTTCAAAGCAAAGTCAAAGAAAGATTTTTACTTACTTTCTCCCTTTAAGGGACAGGAAAAAACAATCAAATACTGAAACATCTGATATCCCTTCAGGAAAGTTTATTTCCTCTTTTTTCACCAGATCATGGGAACATCCTCAGTTGGGCAAACAATGAATAAGCAAACAAACCAACTTATTATTACCTACTTCCAGTTCTGTACACAGATAGGTCAACATTTGGTCTACAAACTGAAATTTTAACCAAAGTGCTTATGCTGGCTAGGAGTATGAAAAATACTATTATTATAACCTACACAACAATGCCGCGAAAAGTTTTCATAAAGATGCAGTTATACTGGCAAAAGACAAAACAGAATTAAAATTACTATTTTTCCTGCATAAAGTCATATGTAGCGCAAAGTAGGGTAAACATACACAGAAGTGGTTTTAGATGCATCTGCACTAGGGCAAGTTTGGCCCAACTCAAATGCCACGAAAAGTGCGTTCACGAGTACGCAAGTCCTGAATGGCCAGGATCTAGAAATTACATTACTTCAAACTTCCATACTTCTTCTAATTAGAAGTTCCATTTGATTTTTAATTAAAATGACAAATATTTCTTAAGTGTTTTTTCACTTCTCCCATTTTTTGTTTGTATGCTTATTTGTTGAAGTTTTCTCACTGTACATGAGCATGAAAGGCAGATATGCTGTATTTCTATTAATTAAGAAAATCTGCACCAATCCTGCAAGCATTCTTTTCCACAATGTAGTTTTGTGCAGCAGTGAGGCTGAAAATACTGGAGTGGAATTTTGCACTGGGGACAAATGGCCTCAGTAATATAGTTCCCTCCCATTCTACTCCAGAAGAGCTACTGGGAGAGGGAGAGAGGAACAGATGTCCCTACTTGTGTAGGAAGGCTGGACTAGATGACCTCTAGAGGTCCCTTCCAGCCTGAAACATTCTATGATTCTAACAGGGGGGGCTGAGCCACAGAAACAGGAAGAACCGAGTGATCAGCAAGCAACAGCACTAGCTGAGGACAAAGACTATGAGCAAGTCCTTGGCATAAGTGCAACAGAAGAAAACTGAAAGCTAGCGTGGTAGACACTGGATAAGTAAGATCTTCCTCTCCCATGGGAAGGAATTCTTATGTCCTAAGAATCTGATCTTCTAATCAAAAAGAGGAGGAAAATAGCAAAAAGCATTAAATCCTTCCATAAAATTATTTCTCTGGCTTCCCTCCCCACTTCCTCCAGCAAGCTGTTTTCTCCCTGAAAGAGTAATCATTGAGAGTTGTTCAAACAAGCATGTTGGTTATGAACTTCATTTGAATCCAACTGCAGGAAAGAAGAATTGGCATTTATGTCATGTAGTCCATCACAACATGCAACAAATGGGCCTCATTCTGAACAGTTTCTTTTAACTGAAGAAGTACAGACAATAAGAGACGTTAAGTGATCACTCCACAAACAGACTGCAGGAAGAAGGACATCTGGAGACAGTATTCTCAGGATGCTCTCAGAAGCATTCTCCTACCAACGTACTTTTCCTTCCAATGCTTGTTCTTATAGCAAGAACACCTTAGAAAAGGTGACATGCAGGCAAGATCATGAGAGAGAAGCATTTCAGCACTGTCTGATCATGCTGATGTCATTCACCGAGGGCTTATCTTCTTCAAACAGTGGTCAAAGCCTGGATTAAGCTTCCTGGAGAGGTAGTTGATGCCCCAAGCCTGTCAGTGTATGTAAGCGGCATTTGGACCATGCCCATGCTTTAACTTGGTCAGCCCTGGCTTGGTCAGACAGTTGGTCTAGATGATCACTGTAGGTCCCTTCCTGCTGAAACAGTCTGTTCTATTCTATTTTGAAAGATGTTTGAACTGTTATGTTATGATGAGGCTGATGAACTCTGTTCCGTTTTTTTCTTAGAGAGTTCTTAAAAAAATGGGAGAAAAATCAAACTGTTACGTGTCCCTTCCAGCCTAAAACATTCTATGATTCTATGTTCTGTATTTCTTCAGCCCAGAAGAGAATGTGCACCCCAAATCCTGTGAGATGACATGAGATGCTGTAACAAAGATACTAGTGAACTCTGAGGAAAATACCAATTACAGTTTGGGGGGTGTGGGGGAGTATTTCCATTCAAACAGTGAAATAAAACCCATTTTACACCTATATGGGAAAGGCATTTGCAAAAACAGTCCATCTGTGCAGAAACATGAGGCCTGGAAAACTGCCAGGGTTTCCAAGTGTGACCTGCTGTGCAAATGCTGATTATGCAAGTTAAAGCTGTCTGGGGTGAATTTATGTTCCTTGTTTTCCAGGGCTCCAAATAACATTCTTTCACTTACAGAAACCATGTCAAACTCCAAACTTTTATCTGACAAGTTTTCGAGATTCTTGACAAGTTCGGTACAGCACAATTCCTTTCCATTTGCAAAATGAAAATTAGTTTATTCCAAATAAGAAACTGAGGAAAAAATGTATATCCAAAAACTTTAAGGAGGATCAAGTGCTGGTCATTTTTGTCTGTATCATTTACAGAAACTTCTATGGTTTATTTCAAAACAGAAGAATGCAAGTGACTGACAACCATATCTCTTCTCAGTATGAATAATTATTTAAGCATGCATATCCATCATTATCTTGAAACTCTTTAAAAAAATTCTTAAAAGCCAGCAGCTGCCTAGAATCCCAGAACAATTCAGACTGGATGGGACCTCACCTTTGTCTTGCAAACAAGGCTAGTTTCAACATTAAATCAGGCTGTTCAAGAGCCATCCCTAATAAAAACTTTACCTTTTTCCAGGAATGGAGATGTCACCTCCTCTTTGGGCAACTGCTTCAGTCCTTGGTCACTCTCATTGTGAAATTCATTCTTTCTAAAACTCAAAATGAATTTTTCCTGAGGCAATATGGTGGTGGACACCACCTTAGTTTTAAAAATTATCAAGTAGGCTTTATACACTGAAAAAACTCCACACTCCTTTCCTCCCCCCCATCTTATTTATTTTAGTAAAACCAGGCCATTTACACACACCTATTAAAATTCAGCAAAAAGCTGTTAGAAATACATAATACCAAAGTGCTGTTCAAGGCACCGACAGTGATTTGTGAGAAGGACAGTAGAGACAATGCAAAGCCCGTGTTTCTAAGATGACTGTTGCCTATGAAGTTCTGGTATTGACTATTTTTTAAAAGACTATGATGGCCTCAAATTTCCACCTTGAATATGAATCTGCTCCAAAAACTCAGTGTAATTTCAGCAAAAGGGTACTGCTGCAGTATGCCAACAAACGCTACTAGTTAATTTTAACAGCTGGGAGTCATCTCTGTCCACCCTGCACTTACACATGTGTTCTCTGCCTTCCAAGAAGAGACTACAAAGTGAAATGACCAAGCTGAGGGTAAAGACAATGTCTCCAGTGAGAGTCACAATAAATATTTTGGGTGTAAATTCTACTAGTCTGGAAAAACAGCAAATTTTACTACCGGTGACATTTGGGCAGTAGAGTTTTTCATTTATAATTATTAATGGCTAATGCAGAGTAAGTTTTTCATTTTTTTTTAATCTGTGAGGTTCAGTACTGCCAGCTAATGTGAAATTGTTACATTTCACCCAAGCTGTATCTCCTGCAATATACATGCAGTTATAAATTACTGCAAATGAGCTATTTGATATTTTTAGAACTTTTAACAGCTCGCATTAACCTATATTCTGTTTACATTTAAAGGTTATATTTGTAACTTTAAGAAATAAAAATGTTATTACTACTTAAATGAGCACAGCAATCTTAGAAAGTTTTGTGACACTTGCCTAGAAAAAAGGACTTTTCAAATCCTGGTATTTATTACTTTACTTTCTTGTGGGTCTCAGCAGGCTTTAGATAAACTAGCGACTAGTAGCTACAGTTCTGGCCACAGAACGATACAACTGTTCCCTATGATGTCCCCTTTGGTTTATGCTGGACAAGAAAAATATCTAATTTGTACAAAGACATACTAGTTACTATGTAATATTTTGTAAGTTTTAGGTCAGATTATCAGTTGTAGGTTTGCAGTGATTTCCTATTTGTTACTGACTGTTAACATTTATTTTGAAACAGATTTTTAGAAGTTATTTGCAGAAGAATATTTGATCAGAACTAGACATCATGATGACAACAAGATTCATCTGTTTAATGCTAGTGTCTATTGTGGGAACTACTGCAAGTGAAACACAAGAATTTGAAGGCAATGATGAGGAAACAGAACAAGAATTCATTTATATGAACAGATACAAGCGTTCCAGTGACACCCACGACAAATGCACTTACACCTTTATTGTACCTCAACAGAGAGTGACAGGTGCCATTTGCGTTAATTCTAAGGAGCCTGAAGTTCTACTTGAAAACAGGGTAAATAAACAAGAATTACAGTTACTTAACAATGAACTTCTTAAACAAAAGAGACAAATAGAAACTCTCCAGCAACTGGTAGAGGTGGATGGTGGGATCGTTAATGAGGTTAAACTCTTAAGAAAAGAGAGCAGAAATATGAATTCTCGTGTCACACAACTCTATATGCAGTTACTACATGAAATTATCCGAAAACGTGACAACGCCTTGGAACTTTCTCAACTTGAGAATAAGATTTTGAACCAAACCGCAGATATGTTGCAGCTCGCAAACAAATACAAAGACTTAGAGCACAAGTACCAACATTTGATGTCAATTGCCAATAATCAGTCAATAATAATTGCCCAACTGGAAGAACACTGTCAAAGAATGCCATCCATAAAGCCACTGCCACAAACTCCACAGCCACCAAATAAAGTGTACCAGCCTCCCACTTATAATCGCATTATTAATCAGATATCTACTAATGAGATTCAGAGTGATCAGAACTTAAAGGTTCTGCCACCTACCTTACCAACCATGCCTGCAGTTACTAGTATTCCGACTTCAACTGATAAACCATCTGGTAAGTAATATTGATATGTCTACATTAGTTTATGCTAATATGCAGTGGGCAGTATTTTAATTGTAGGATCAAAACCACAAAGAGTATTTATTTAGCAAAATAAATGCAAGTGAAATATTTTGAATTGAGATTTCTTAGATCTGACATCTGTGTATCTCTTATGTATTTTTAATATACATGTTGTAGTAGAAGCACAGAAAGCAAGCAAAAAAATGAATTCTGTAAGATTCAGACACACTAGCCCCATAGATTTTTCTCGTGTTACTTTGCCAAAACAAACCCACCATTTATATTACATGTATGAGACAAAGGAGCTGCAGAAAAAAAAAAAAAAAAAAATCTTACTCATCACCAGTCAATCATTTTATTTACCTGCGCGCAAGACCAAACTGCTATAATCGATGACATGTGAAGAGGTTTGACACTTTTCCTGTAAACATTTGTGAACTTATTATAAGTTTGTTGATCTAGCACGTCATAATTTTTGTGCTTGTGTGCTCATTAAGAGACTTAGGTCTGCCATAAGCAAGAGGCATCTGAAATCACATTAAGGATCAGTTGATCTACATGATAAAGAGATAACAGGTAAAGAATCCAGTTTCAGCTGTAGTCCCACATATTTAAAAAAAATAGTTCAAGTACTGTGTGTCCCATATAAGAGAAGTCTGTTCATCCATGTGTGGGCAACCTAGTG
The DNA here is from genome assembly GCA_013400335.1 of Eurystomus gularis. NCBI lineage: Eukaryota > Metazoa > Chordata > Aves > Coraciiformes > Coraciidae > Eurystomus > Eurystomus gularis. Next base: position 276,917 of record VZZY01009641.1, on the reverse strand, counting down.
GCTTCAGAAGAAAGATAGGGACCCACAGACATTTGAAACTAAGACTTGAAACAGAGTAAGGCATGTGAACTGCACTCATGGTACAAAGGTAGTTGCAACATATTCCAAACAACGTTGTCAAACTCTTTAGAATTATCAAATAATGCAACTGCCGCTTAAAAAAAAAATTGAAAAGGACTTATTTATTCATGAAAATAGCCACAATGAAAGAAACTTGTGTAGGTGTTTCAATTTAAAGCACAGTCCCTAAAACACTTTGCTACAAAGCAGTTATTTCACAATATTGCCAGAGATGAACTCACCAAAGTTTGCACCGTGGCATGCAGAACCTCAGCCAAAACCATCATGATTCTAATGATAGACATTCCTTCTACAGGCAGGGGAAGTCGATATCATAGTGGGGGGTCTGCCACAGGCCACCTGACCAGGATGACCAAGTGGATGAGGCCCTCTATACACAGATAAGAGTGGCTTCACGTTTCCAAGCCCTGGTCCTCATGGGGGATTTCAACTACCCTGGTATCTGTTGGAAAGATGGCACAGCAGCACGCCAGCAATCCAGGAGGTTCCTGGAATGCATTGAGGACAATTTCCTTCTACAAAGTGGTAGAGGAACCAACGAGAAAAGGTGCTATGCTGGATCTTGTTCTCACCAACAAGGAGGGCTGGTGGGTAACATGAGGCTATAGGGCAGCCATGGCTACAGTGACCATGAAATGGTGGAATTCAGGATTCCTAGGGCAACAAGGAAAGCATACAGCAAGCTCACTACCCTGGACTTCAGGGGAGCAGACATTTGACCTCTTTAGGGACCTGCTTGGTGGAGTGCTATGGGACAAAGTCCTGGAAGGGAGAGGGGCCCAAGAATGCTGGTCAGTGGATCAGGTTAGGAAAGCTAAAGCCCGGATAGAATTAAATCTGGCTAGGAACATCAAGGGTAGTAAAAAAAAGCTTCTACAAGTATGTTAGTGATAAAAGGAAGACTAAGGAAGATGTGGGCCCTCTCTGGAAGGAGACATGGTCATGAGGGATATGGAGAAGGCTAAGGTACTACAGGCCAGTCAGTCTCACTCCGTACCCAGCAAGATCATGGAGCAGATCCTCCTGAAGGCTCTGCTAAGACACATGGAAAATGAAGAGGTGATTGGTGGCAACAAACACGGCTGAAGATATAATCAATGTTGTAAGTGCAACTGCCTTAAATAACTATGTTGCCTTAAATAACTAAGCTACCTTTGTAAGTAATTCATTGTGGAATATTCCAGAAATAAATGTTTGGGAAATACTTAGTGGGCACGGTACCTTCAATAAGGGGAAAAAGAAACACACTATTCAGGAGAAGCAAATTACTATAAAGAGCTACCAATTCAAGTACAGCCCTTCATTAAAGATACACTCAATCGCATTTTGATGCAGAGTCCTTTGTTTTGACACAGGGCCCTGGAGAGACTGTCTACAAGCATTAGAAGACGGCCACGATACAAGCTCCATCTATCTTGTAAAACCAGAAAACACAAACCAGCTTATGCAGGTCTGGTGTGATCAACGGCATGACCCTGGTGGCTGGACAGTCATTCAGAGACGGCTGGATGGGTCTGTCAACTTCTTCAGGAACTGGGAGACATACAAGGTCAGGACAAGTGAGCAGTTCAGTATTTTCTACCTGCTAAAAATTTTTGGTAAAGTTAAGCATGATCTTAAGAGCCTGGCCCTCAGCTCACTTGAAGAGAACTTGTGTGTTCACCCTTCCAGAAAAGGGAGTCTCTATATACGTTACTGTGGTTCTCTACTTGAAGAATACACTCAGATTTACCACCACTAAAACAGATACATAATATTAATATGCTTCTCTTTGTTCCTTTACAGCAAGGATTTGGCAACATAGATGGAGAATATTGGCTTGGATTAGAAAATATTTATTGGTTAACTAATCAAGGCAACTACAAACTGCTCATAACAATGGAGGACTGGTCAGGTCGAAAAGTATTTGCTGAGTATGCCAGCTTCAGACTGGAGCCAGAAAGCGAGTATTACAAGTTGAGACTGGGACGCTACAATGGCAATGCAGGAGATTCTTTCACTTGGCACAATGGTAAACAGTTCACCACGCTGGACCGGGACCATGATGTCTACACAGGTACAAGGTCCCTTTCAGCTACCTTGCTACTTCTGCACTTTCTGCCCCCTTCTCCCTTTTTTTTTCTTTTTTTTTTTTTAAAGGAAAAATACTTATAGTCATACATAGACAAAAAAAAATTTACACTTTTAGAGGTTTGTCAATTGGTAACTTATAAATCCTAAACTCATGTGTCAACCCCTACAGGTATTAACACCGAAACAAATTCTCATTGAAATATGAATCATTTACACTAAACAAAGATCTGTAAAGCATACTAGGGGGTGTTATTTGAGACAGCAATGCAAGCAAATTTTCCAGCAATGGAGAGTAACACTAATGATTATCTGTAGAACAGAGCTGGTTTTTGAAGAAGCCTAAATTCACCTTGTGCAATACAGTATCTACATGTTAAACACAGCTAAGACCAAAAAAAAAAAAAGAAAAAAAAAACAACTGTTTTGTGCCTAGCTTGCTTGCTCTAAGGTTTTTTGTTTACTCCTAAGACTGAATCAGGGCTTCCTCTTGCAGGTAACTGTGCTCACTACCAGAAGGGAGGATGGTGGTACAATGCATGTGCTCACTCAAATCTCAATGGAGTTTGGTATCGTGGAGGACATTACCGCAGTCGCTATCAGGATGGCGTTTACTGGGCCGAATTCCGGGGCGGATCATACTCACTGAAGAAAGTTGTTATGATGATAAGACCTAACCCCAACACATTCCACTAAAGTAATTCTTCTCTTGGTTTGCTCTCTTGTTCTGAAAATCATGTTATTACCTGGGATTATCTTTTCAGAAACGAGGAATGTAAGATATTGTACATTTATTGCTAAGATGTGAGGGCTTGTATATTGTATTTTCAAGAATCATTCCATAAAAAAAAAAAAAGCTGATGAAGAAAAAGGAAGTTAAATGACCTAACATTCAGAAGACCTCTTGGTACTAGAAGTAGTTATATTAAGTCTTTTAGAACTGGCAGTTTAGGTGGACTGTAGATAAACTTTCTGGTTTTTATTCCCTGTAAATTAAGTTTGGATGGTAAAAATACTGCCACAACATTTAAATATTTTTGTATGTTATATTATGTATAAATATTCTCAAATACAGGAAATACTACAAACTGTACAGCAAGAGTTTTATTATTATTATGAACTATCATTTGACAGAGGAAATCGTATCCTTTGAACTGCGTAGCTGGTATATGTACATTAGTGTGACTATTCTGATTTAATCGTTGTTAACTGCCATGAATAAAAAGTTAATACAATGTAATTTGATTTTGAGAGCAGATACTCAAACCATTACTGTTGCGATAAATCCAGTCTTTCCACTTCACTTGGAGCATTTTAATAATCTGCTCCTATAAATGAGAATTCACATTTGATTCAAATATTTTAGATTAAAAACACTAATGACTTTCCTTATCAAAATGAAGTAGCTACCTGCATATGGAAATTAATCCAGATTTACAACAGATGCCATGTGCTGTACTGCCAACATGTTATGCTACACAACAGCTGTCACAGTGTTTTGTACCCAACTTCAGTCATCACCTGCTGTGTAGCCTCTGTAGCCTCTATATAATCAGAAACGGCTGGATATAAATTTAAAGGACTATCCAACTTTGCAGGCAAATGATGGATACCAGTATATAAGCTATTTAATATCCTTAGCCAGTAGATGAAAATTAGATAAAGAAGTTACCTGTAGCCAAGAGAAGTTATATTTACCATATTCCACAATTATAACATATTACTGTCAAATTACTACATAGATTTACTCATCTATATTTAGAGTTCAGTCACAATTCTGACATATGGACTGGGATAATTCTAATATTCTTCTGAGGTAGACTCCTAGAACAAGATTCTTAGAACACCCATTTCAAAACAGCAACTACTATGAAAAATATAAGTTAAAGAATGCATATAAGAGGGAGAGCAAAAGCCTCTAGAAGTTCAATCGGTTTTTCAGTAAGCCCGTAAGATACTTACTGTGCATTTGTGCGCATGCTGGCACACGTTTTCCCTTATTACCTCATCACTTCTTTACCCCAATATGATGTGCATTAAACTGATGTGTGATGTAGCATGTGTTGTATAGAACTGAAAGTAGAAGTTTTACTATACTAGATTACTCCTGCAATATTGTAATCTTTTAATAAAGCAACAAATGTTATTTTGACATGTTCAGATCTCATCCTGGTTTAGTTCAGATTACCCATAGCAGAGAATAGATAATTACTTAATTTCACACCACTGCCTCACAACTCAACTCTGCTTTGCAACTACTATTAACATGTGTCAGGTGGTCTAAATATTGCAACATCCAAAGCAATTTCCAGCTGCAAAAAATACTAAATATTTCCATGCATCTCAAGGAGGAAGAACTTTCTGTAGGTCATATGAAAACCCCCAAATTTTCCAACAGTATTCAAACTATCTTCCACCGTTTTATCTACTGGGCTCTGGAAAACAATTAAGTTTTAGGTAAGAAATATTAAATGCATCTACTGGCTCTAGAGCCAGTGCTCTAACAATTAGGATCTTTAACATTAAGGCAGTAAAATTCCTGCTGATGTCAACAACTAAGCACCAGTTTTGTCAGAAGAAAATGCACACACCAGAGTACTGCCTTAATTGCACAACATTGACAGAAAACAAAATCTAACAGCTGGAGTGCAAGAATATAGGGACGGTACATGGGACAACTCTTATCAGGCATGTATCTCATCCACGCAGAACATATAATCCCTATCACTATAAAAATTCATTAAGGATCATCAGAAAAACCAAGACCTTGTTTTCCCCACAGGTTTTCAGCTCTAGAGATGCTCTCTAGACTTAGGCAGTTTGTTCCAGACGCAGATTAAGAATAAGGTATATACTTTATGCTCATCTAATGAGAGCACCCCACAGGGAAGAAACACAATTCTGCTTTCAGTGATCATTAAAGCTACCAAGAATTCTAGTCTTCAGCCAAAAAAACCCAGACAAAAAGCAGCATAAACACTAAATCAATACAAAGGCAACCATCAACTGTAAGCACTGACAAAACTGCTGTCACACAGAAAGACTTAACGCAAAGAGGTTGCACAACACAAGAAGTCGGTCCAATTTTCAATGCACTTGAAATAAAAGGAGGTGAGCTGTGGTATGTCATGTAGACATGGCCTTTTTGTAACCTTGAAGAGAAGATTAGCAGAAAATATAGAGGATTTAATGATGCTGACTCTGACCAAAATCAAACCAAGCCTGAATTCAAAGCTCATTCCTTCAAAGAAGGGTTAAGACAGCTTAACAGCCTAACTAGCAGCACAGCTGTGTACACAGTACACAAACACAGGAAATTTTACAGTCCCAACTTTATGCCAGTCTGCCAGTTCATAAATACAACTACAATTGTTCATAACTTATATGTCCTAACCTAACAGACTGCCTTGTCAGCTTTTAAATCAGGCTGCCCGTGACAACGTATTTGTCAACAAGGCTTGGCGCCTCTGCTTTCTTCTTTAACAGCCCCTTGGCAAAGAACAAAAGGAGTTCTGCGAATGGCCATTTGGAAAGGATCTTACCTTTATCCCTTGCTTCTGGGGGTAAGGGGAACAAAAACCCCCAAAGAACAAACTTATTTCCAAACCATTTAAAGTAAACACAGTACCACCCCATGGATTTCTTCTGAAACATACGCGCTAATCAACAGAATAAACAGCAAAAAAGCCAAAGGAACAAAGATTCTAAAAAGCCTACTGCAAAGATTAAGCAACTGGTTGGTTTGAGTGCTTATGCATCCAACTAAAGGGTTTTTTTGCAGCCCCTTGAATACTTTAAGCCCACAAATAGGCTTGAGGTGCTAAAAAGCCTATGTGAAGAGCTCGTCATGTATCTTTTTGAAATTGTGAATATGTCAGGTTTGCTGGTGCTAAGTAAGAAGCATCCCAATGATGAGAAACCTAGGAATACAACACAGTCCTCTAAGAACTGTTATGTATAGCTCCTAGAATACTTAACTTTTTTTCTCCTATGTGAGGCTGTAATTGTAGATAAGAATAACAGCCATTCCTAGTGTTTTAGATAAAGGTGTATTTCACATTCGATTTTGTGGAGTTCATGTGGTTGAAGCATAAGGCAGAAACCTGGTAGATAAGGAAAAAAGCTGCATTAGAAGTGGAGTTTGTGGCTATACCAATATTTTAAAGATGTTTAAGACATCTCTTTATGGTGTATTCTGTTGCTTGTAATTTTGTCAGATATTAGTGACTTGTGCTGAATATCTGTGATGGAAATTCCAGGCTTAGTTCCATTTTTTTAAAGTACATTTTTTTTCTGGAAGTCGTATTTATAGAACATTCAAAACAATTACTTCAACAGGACCATGTTTGCACATGTGGACTGCAACAGAAAAAGCACTATTTGTCTTTCCTTGGGCATGAGAAAATAATTACAATAAATTATCTTGTTGTTTCTATTACATCACTTACAGAAGACACGGTTAAACACTTTCTAGATGTAACTCTTTTTTTTAAAAAGCCCATCACTAGAAAAACATTCCAGTGTCACAATGGCCTTGCTTAACAGGAATCTGGTTTTTGCAGTGTTCCTCAGGAATGCTAGCACATTTCAGTAAGGGACAGGAATCCTGAGTTAACGGAGCAGCTGGGGAAATGACGACACAGTGTGCCTACCTGAACAATACAAAGGAACAGTGAGAAGACAAGTCAATCACCCAAACTGACCATTCAGCCTGTTCCTCTTGAAAAGCATACAAGAAATGGACACAAACCAGCAACTACAGTTTAGAGATATCACCTTATGAGGTACATGAAAAAACAGTCCAGCAAAAACGAAAGCTACAGGAATGAGGTCTTAAATCATGCTGTAAAGACACTTCTGAAACCCAATGGTCTTGCATATTCTGAAGACATCAAAAGGACAGTAAAACTTTTCTCAGATGTCAGTAATACACAAAACTTCTACAAGTCAGAGATCCTAGACAGTGCATTGCTTCAATAATCTCCAACAGATCTAACTTCTCTAAATACGAAATGATGTGAACCATACCTTCTAGACAGTGTTCTCCAGGTGCACAACAGGTTGTATTAGCGCTTGTCAGTCAGAATGAGCTACAGATAAATAAGGTAATTGTTCACACTCACCTAAATATGGAATAGTAGGAACCATTTTTAAACTTCTGATGTACTCTCGTGTCCTTTTATAATTATCTTCTTTAGACAGTAAATAATCTAACTTCTCAAAGGTGGTCTTGTCTTTGCGATTCAAAAGCTACATAGAAAAAATGAAGATTGTAAAATTTTACAAGCTGAATCCACATAAAGACACCAACAAACAACAAAATTTGTTGAATTATCCACAATGAAGGAAAGCCTCATCAAGATAAAGCTAACAATCATCACCCAAATCAGCACAATGTTTGAAAATACACTACCTGTTAAGAGAAAAAAAAAAAAAGGCATTTCAGTGCAAGTCTTAAGCTATGAACAAATACAATTAATATTTCTGAATATTTTATCAAGGTCCACATATCACTAGCTCAGAGTTTTGAATAACCTCAGCAGTATCAAATTTTTAGAGGAAAAATACATTCAGTTGTTTTTAGAAACACCAGCAATATTTTAAAGATTATTTTAAAAGCCAGCTGAGTCAGAATGTGTGGAGAATGCGTGGAGCACTGTGCCCCGGCTTCCTGCAGTTGTACGTTGACAGCAGAGAGCTGTTCCATAGCACATTCCTCGATATACCTTAAAACTTCAGCTCTTGTCCTAGAAAGATCATAAGCCTAGCTGTTCTGCTTCTCAAGAGCTGTCAGTCGGCCCGTTGTTATAAACGCCCCACTGCAGCGTAACTGCTTCATTCATCCTGCTCAGAACAGGACGGGCTTGCCAGGAGTCCCCAGTAACGGCACCGGAACGGGAGCCCCGCGGCCCTCTGCAATTCCGGAGCAGCCACAGCACGGTGAACTCACGGCAGTATGGAAAAGCAGCATAAAAGGTACAAGAGTGAAAAGATTTCACAGTAATTTTGCTGGTTTTGGCACTGGGAATTTCTTGAGAAATGCTGCACTGTGTTGTGGGCACAGCAGTTCAAAAAAATACAAAGAGCCTCACACGCCTTTAGGTCTAAGCCAAATTATTCACACACGTAGTTCTACACACGAGCGATTTTTCCTATTGTAAGTTCCAACTTCATGAGGCTGCTCAAAACAGCAGGCACTGGGATTTTTACTAGAATATGGCCTAATTCTGAGCAATCAAAACACAAAAAAAGTTACAGGCATTTTAAAGACATAACAAACTTAGGTAAAAGAGGTTAAGTACAGCCATCTTTGTTTATCAGTTCTGAACAGTTACTATGACCCATGTTGGGTGGAATACTAAAATTAATGAGAATTACTTTGCATATTTAAAGATTACATACAGCAGGACTACATTATAATTGTGTATTCCAATTTAAAGAAACAGCAAAACTTACAGTAAATTTAAATGAGACTGCCCTCAAGAGACTGAATTTCTGAAAATGGAATTATCTATGCTTTTAATTTCTAAAATAAAAACTGAAATGCATTGTACAAAATTAATAAATTAATGCTTCTATATTTGTAATGCATCTTTTTTCTTCCTTTCCTCTTAGGCAGTGTACTAATGACACAATGATTTGGATAATGGGAGACTGATACACGCACTCTACAAAGCTCTTCTAAGATTACTTATCAACTGACGTCCCCTTGAGCGTGTCATTGGTGGCTTCTAGAACAGACAGGAAAACAGGAACCTCTTACGGGATAAAAAGTTTCTTTAAAAATATACGGCCATGTAAACTCTACTTTCACAAAACACAGAACAGATCACAACTTCTGCTATGACAGTACCAAAAAACAAGGATATAAAGAGCTTGCAATGCCGACAATTCAGAAGAGTCCAGAAAACCTCAGAATTCAAGCAAGACAGAAAAGACAACAGGCAAGGAGTAACTTACAGCCCAGGTTTTGGTCAGTCTGAAGATAGGTGCACTTTGCAGCGCTGACACCACGGACATAAGCGAATGAAGGTTATTCAGTTCTAGAAGCTTCTGAAAAAAGGGAGTAACAACTTTAAGCACATGAAAAACAGAACAGGATTAATCTCAAACTTGCTCTACTAAAATACAAATTTTCATCAGAGACAGAAAACAACAACAACATTATCCAATGCTGTCCATATGCAAAATTCTTAAGAACACCTTAAAAGCTGCAAATTTTCCAAATATGCCCCTCAAAACAATAGGCATTTCAGTTGTGAGAATACAAACTAGATTTAATTTGAATTTGTTTTTTTTAAGGCTGTTCCTTCAGGAGCAGAAAGTATTTTTTAAAAAATTGTTTGATGCATTGTTCTTGAAAACGAGTACAATTTTCGAAATTAAAAGTTAAATCAAGCCAAAAACATCAACCAAAGATGCTGATGACCATTTCAGGATTAATGTAACTTTAAATTTTGTAATCTGTTTTCCAGGACAAACTTTCCTCACTTAACATACTTTCAGTTCACTGTGTTGACCATTATTCAAAACACACTGATTTCAAAAGAGATAATACTTTGGAATAAATCTGTCTTAGATGATAAAGTTTCCTACAACATAGTTCCAGAAAGATAGATAAAAAACTGCTGTCACGTAGCTTCTTCATAAATCCTAAAAAGAGGCTGGATTCATCAATTTACTCATTGCTCAGAAGCATTTGAGGAAGATCTAGATTTTACTGAGGAAAAAGAAAGGGGGGTGGGGAAGAACAGAGAAAAGGAGGGCAGTGTTTTCCTCTTCACAGGGGAAAAAAGAAAACCCTGCTTATTTCTAAGAACAACCTACCACCTCCAAGTTAACTATTCTCCTAGTACTTGGATTATGCATTTTTGCCAGGGACTTATTCAGATACATTCTCTTCTGCACAAGAACAAAGCTGCCAAGTAAACTGATTGGAAATATTCACAATACAAAAAAAAAAACAACTGTATTACATGGAAAGTACTGTTCTCGTTACCTACATACACACAGTTTCACACGCACAAGATTAGCACTCAGGCCTTTGATCCAAGTGTTGTCTTCTTACTAACATTAGTAAGCGGGATCTGGACAGGCTGGAGCGATGGGCTGAGGTCAATTGTGTGAGGTTTAACAAAGCCAAGTGCCGGGTCATGCACTTTGGTCACAACAACCCCCAGCAACGCTACAGGCTTGGGGAGGAGTGGCTGGAGAGCTGCCTGGCAGAAAAGGATCTGGGGGTGCTGGTGGACAGCCAGCTGAACATGAGCCAGCAGTGTGCCCAGGTGGCCAAGAAGGCCAACGGCATCCTGGCCTGTATCAGAAACGGTGTGACCAGCAGGAGTAGGGAGGTGATTGTGCCCCTGTACTCGGCACTCGTAAGACCGCACCTTGAGTACTGTGTCCAGTTTTGGTCACCACAGTACAAGAAGGACATTGAGGTGCTGGAGCGGGTACAGAGAAGGGCAACGAAGCTGGTGAAAGGGCTGGAGAGCATGCCCTATGAAGAGCGATTGAAGGAACTGGGTTTGTTTAGTCTAGAGAAGAGGAGACTGAGAGGAGACCTCATTGCCCTCTACAACTACCTAAAAGGAGGTTGTAGCGAGGCTGGTGTTGGTCTCTTCTCTCAAATTAGTAATGATAGGACGAGGGGAAATGGCCTCAAGTTGCGTCAGGGGAGGTTCAGATTAGATATTAGGAAGAAATTCTTCACTGAGAGGGTAGTTAGGCACTGGAATGGACTGCCCAGAGAGGTGGTGGAGTCACCATCCCTGGAGGTGTTTAAGGAACGAATAGATGCAGTGCTTGAGGATATGGTGTAGTGGTTAGAGAGGATTTGGTGTAGTGGTGTAGCGGTTAGAGTGATGCTAGGAGAAGGTTGGACTTGATGACCCTGGAGGTCCTTTCCAACCATATAAATTCTGTGATTCTGTGATTCTGTGTCACACAGGGTCATACAAAACAGATTGACCACAGGTCATGACGCAGAAAATTTTTTTAAAATAAACTTTTTTTTAAAAAAAAATTAAGAATGACTTGTAAAATGCAGTGCTCATACTCATTAAAATAACTGAGCTTTAACAGTAGTACTTTATACCAGCAATTCCATGTTACAAGTAGGAACACAAGTCTTAGAATAGTCGGTTTAGAAGAGTTTTGTTTTACATAAAAGCCAAGTTTGAATGGGGGGGAGACATAAACCAGAACAGTTTACAGCCACATTTAGGGTTGGCAACACGCAGCTCACCATCAACAAGACAAACCACTTTTAAACTTGTTAGGCAAAGGTATGAGACAAGTCACACTGAACAAGGTAGTTTTATTTAACCAAGAATGAGAGATGTCATAAATTTATCTTACTCATGTGGTACAACACAGCAGATACGCTACAAAAGAATGTTACACTCTGTAACCCAACAACCATTCATAAAAGCAGTGCAGAAACAAACAAAAAGGAAGATTTTTTTAAATTATAATAGAAGAAATTTGCACTTACTTTAGCTATTTTCACAAAATGGCTCAGTATTTCTGCCCTTATTTTTAAGGTCTGTGCTGTTAAGATTTCTCGTACAACCCAAAAACTGACCTATGAAGTAAACACATAACTGAATTTATTTACAAAAAAAGGACTTTATTAGATGAAATACTTGCAAACTTTCATGATGCTCCAAGGGAGAAAACAGGGTAAGGAAAGGGAAGAGTTCTGATGCCATGAATTCTCACGATATAGCTGCAATTACCCAAAAGCATTACCACTGGATATGAGAAGTAGGTACAGAAGTGAGGCAACACTAAGGTAACTGAATGAGCAGGTAAAACACAGACAAAAGGGAAAATAATTGATAATGTTATGCCATGTTACATCAGCAAAAATTATTAGGAACTAATACTCAGGAACCAATGATCTGGAGGAACATCAAAAATGTGGACAAAGCAATTGAAAACAGGAACTGCCATTTTAAAAGCTTAATCCTCATTTAGAAAAATTTTCTTAAATTTTAACTCATAGGAGTACTTTTATTTAATTTTATACTCAGAGACAACTATCAAACCATAACTGTTCATCACAGTAATCAAATAAATTTACCTGGTTAAACCTCCTAGTAAAGGCAACAATATTGGGAGCGAGGATATGTTTTTCCTTCTTATTCCATCCACAGCTGGCTAGTTCCTAGGAAACATTTTTAAATTGCCTTAAAAATCAGTAATGTTTAAAAACCTTTTAAAAAGAGGGAACACTGATACATGGCAGAAGCATCTCTCAGGTAACTACTAAACCCAACCCAAGGCACCTACTCAATGACAGCCAGTCTAACCAAACACTTCTGTGTTTTCCTGATATACATAAATGATGTGATTCCTATACTTTCCTGATACTAGAAAAAAAGAGACATCATTATTAATATTCAGATACAGAGAGACTAAGCAATTAACCTCAACTGATGTATGAAGTTTCATTCTGCACTGATTATTTCAGTCCAGGGTTCCCTCGTATGAGCAACTCAGCAGACACAGGAGTAAACTTTGCTATTATATAATGTATCTGGTTCAAAACTGAAGCTAAAAACTAAATCAGTAAGAAAACTTAGAAGTAGTTAAAAAGTACAAAATTCAGCTGTGCAACTAGCCATTGTTCCTGAATGTCATCCTCATTATTACAGTTAACAAAACACCAAAGTTTAGCATATTCAATCTCTCGCGTTTTAATTTAAAAAAAAAAAAAAAATCTAAAGTATTTGAAGAAGGCAATTTTGGAACTGTAATATTGTTTACAGTAGTTACAAATGGATTTTAAAATCCCTGAAATCTCTGTATGTGATACTCAGTCCAAGAGATTCTATCATTTGGAAAAGGATGGACAGTAACAGTCTTAAGTCTGAACATCTTCTCGGGGACAGAAGGTTAGGGTTAGAACTCTGTTTTCTTTTGGATTTTTTTTTTTTTTTTCTTTTTTGGCTGTTTTTTAAACCATGACGGTTTAGCCAAACTTGACTGAACTGTGGCATGTACTTAAGAATACAGATTAGTACTTCAGTGCTAATAAAGCAAAAAGCTGCCAGTAGGCCGCATAGTTCAGTCTATATGTATGTGTTCAGTATATGAAATAAATTTTTGAATGCTCTTTCATTATGACTACTCCAAAGTCAACCCAGTTAAAAATAACCAAAAATCACAAATTCTGTAATATACCTGTAACCACAACTAATCAAATTCAATGTATAATAATATCCCAGTGCTCTATGGCAAAAAATAAAAAAACATCTCTCTCAAACAGCAAAATAAATAGTAGAAATTCCTATACGAAGTATAAAATAAAAAAGCTAAAATGCAAATGAATTATTTTCTCCTTAAACAAACTGTATTACACTATGCATCAAAAGAAAATAAAAATTATAACTACAAATTTGATTTAACCAGAGAAAAAGTGTCCATTTTCCAGTAGTTATTTCAGTTCCAAATATATTTAGATAGCCTGGCTCTTTTTAACTACAGATGCAAGTTACCACGTTTCTATACAGTCTTTATATTCAGATCTGACAAGTGGCAGATACATACGTACTCGAAATGAGCTCTCTGTAACACCAGCTCTTCTGTTTTTAGAATCACAAATTTCAGTTTCAATCAAAATGTTGTTCAGCTTGCCAGATGTATGCTCTTAAGTTTAAACACCTTCACACAAAAAGGCAGAGTCAGCCAAAGAGAATTCTGCCTCTGAAAAGCACTTTGTCCATTCTGACAAACGGAACACACTCTGGAGGTGCAGAGGTCTGCGTGTTCCCATCTGAGCACCAGGAAAAGCATTTCCGGTTCCAAGCATATTTTGTATCCCAATCTTACAACATTTAAGCCTTCTGCAGATAAAAATGCCAGTTCATATCTGTCAAGAGATTCTCCACATGATCAGTGCACATCTGGTTTAAGAGTCTGGCAATTACATGTTTATGTGGAAAAATCTCCATCACTACTAAGGACAGCAAAATTTACATTTGTCAGAAAAGTGGAAGAGGTCAATAATCCAGGGATATTAAGCAGTTGCCAGAGGGCTAGTGAGCAACAACGGAAAATTCTGTGTGTGGCAAAGTAATTGGACTAGATTTAAAATGACACTTCATCTTTTTACATGGAAGGATGCAGGCAATTTCCTCGATGCACACGGTTACAAAACACTTTCCAATCAAGTGTACAAGAAAACTGTGAAATTTGTGGAGATTGCAATTTCCAAGACTTTGACAAAACTAAACAAAGTTACACAAAAATCTAGAATGTAAGCATAACTATTTCTGCAGGAGAACCAATAATTGTTAATCAGACGTCCTCTTACTGAACATCTATGGTTATGTATTTTATTTTGCATTCATTCATCTCCTCACAGTATTATACTACCTCTGCTTTTGGTGAACCCTCCATTTTGTTGCAATGTTTTTCTTAGCAAAATTTTCTCATGAAAATATATCTATTTGTAAATACTGATATTTTTGCGTTAACAGATTTTTCTACAGGTATTGTTGTTTTCCTAGTTCATTTGCCATTTTTCACCCCCCACAGTAAAGAAGACACACCCCATCTGCTTGGAGAACACATGTACTTTCAGAAGCATGAAACTGTTTTCAGCTACAAAACTGTTTTGTTGTTCTTGGAAAAAACAAGCAAACAAACAAAACATTTATCCAACAGGAAGGCCAGACACTAGAGAGATTAATTTCTATTATCCTTCTTGTAGTTTCTCAAAATAGAAGGCTGCTAATCTACCTGAACCACTGTAATATACAATGAGTTGTTTCATTAGGGATCAAATTAGATGGATTGAGCTTCTGCTGAGAACCTTCTGAACTGGATAACCCTTTCTGACGTCAAAAATTCAGTTCTGTTAATATTACAGGTGATTTTTTTTTTCCCCTTTGTATTAATGATATTCTACTTAGGCACAAGATGACAATAAACCATAATGGATCTAAGGACATGTTCTTACCTTAAAGAACTTGAAGCTGGAAACACGCAATTCTTGTACCTTTTGCAGAAGATGGCTATGAGCTAACATAACTTTTATGCAAACTTAACATATTCCAATAACTACAGTCATTCTTCATTTCTGAGTTCTTATTTCTGATTTTCAAATGCCTATGTTAACTTGGATTGCCTTTTCTCAAGGGGCCTCCAGTTTCTTTCTGTGTCTTTATTAAAAGGTTAAAAAATTAAAGGACACATACATTAAGAATTTGGGCTCATATGTTATCTCAGAATCGAATCTTAAACCTCAAGTAGCTGATGCAGCCCAAAATACAGGTTATGACTAGAGGCATGAATCAAACTCTGAAATCAGTTGTGAACTGAAAAATAGGAGAGTGAGTAGAGAATTTTGACATTCGATAAATTTATCCTGAAGAAATACCCAACATAAAGCAGGACAGGAAGACTTCCAGAAAAGCACAGTCACGTCTTTTGGCAATGCATGACAAATCAAAATGAATTAGGCTGGGTTACATATTCACAGTGCTAACAAGGAATAAGCCTAGGAGAGTACTAGTGCAGTGCAAGAAGTTGAGTGTTTTTTTTAATGAAAAAGAATTATTTAAATGGTTGCATTTCCTCAGGTACTGAATTCCAAAGGTGCAAGCAGACCATTTAAAAAAACCTACCTCAGGCTGTATAGCTTTAAATACTGGCATATCCATCAACGTAATCTGGCTCTGCAATAAAGATAAAATTTTAAATAACGTAATACAAAGAGCGAACAATCACATATTTACATCTGCCCTTTAGTGACTACAAACCATACAGTCACATTTTCTCCGCAGACCAGAACTGCTTAGTCCTGAATTCAGCCTCCCCTGCGCAGGCTGACACACATGAGCAGAAACTCCACCATCCTGAGGGACAACATGTCATTATATTGTCCTATCTTTACCAGCTGTAACCAAATGAAGGTTTCCTCTTAGACCGCTGCAGGTACCGGAAAAAAAAAAAATCTGTTTGTGTGTCTTTCTGTTAAGGTACCAAAAAGGCGCACACAAAATTCAGCAGTAGAGACAAGCTGCTGGCCTTTCCCTTATACATGTGACTACCACCAGCAAATCTCTCCTCTGCTGTCTCTGAATTTTAAAAAGGCACACAACACACTAAATATGGAAGTGACCTTAACTTGGCTCCATTCTCTTTCTCTAAATATTTATATTCAATAAAGCAATCTCATCTTCTGTAGATCTCTGCTCTGATGTCCAGTAACCAAAGGGTACTAAGTACAGTAAACCCAGACCTGTATTTTTTCCTCATTCTCCCCAGCTGAACTGTTTCAAGTTATCTAAAACACTCATACTACAGTCGAGTAACAAGAAATGGTATGTGTAATTTACTGGTTGCTATTATTTGCTGAAAAAAAATTAACTGCTTGTCTGGATGGAACAGAAGCAGTAAATGTCACTTGAGCTGTCAACAGGAAAAAAAGAGGATCAGGGTAAACCAATGAAAAGGTTTTAATGTAGCACAAGAATAGCTACTCTAAGAAAGTTTTGCTGTTAAAAGTTTGGAGGACCAAATCAGTATCAACAAACAAACTACCGCTAGAGTTTACATATGATCTTTTTCAAGCCTCATTGCTAGTTCTACAGACACACATTTCAATTTCTGGCTTCTTTTGGGGTTGCTGGGGTTTTTGGTTTGCTTGTTTGTTTTGTTCATGGCTATGGGTGGCAAGGGGAACAAGAGAGAAAAGCAACTCCAGTGTTAAAAGGCAGGTTACAATGGCATAAGGGGCTGTGCGTGTGCATGTGAGTGTTTTTAAAGTGCACCGTTAAATCAAGACCCTCATCAATGAGCTGCTATCTCAAACAGCAGCAGGAATTATTAACATAATAGACAACTGAAATGAGTTGCTAGTTACAAGCAACCTTACCTGGACAATTTTATAAATACAGTTCTGAGATCACCACATACTCACTTTTGCTGGTATAGACTACACAGTATGTTCTGAGCTGCCTTGGGACCTAACGTTCAGTCTCCTCGGATGACAGTACATTTATTTTTGTGTGATTTTACAAGCCTGTCTACATTGGGGCTCCATTAATTTCTGAAGGTAGTCCTTGGCAATGGATCATCTGAACTCAGACGAACAGGAGCAAAAGCATCAGGCCATTTTTAACTGAGTTGATGCAGATTTGCTAACCAAATATTTTCATCTAACAACAGCTCTCATCTGTTTAACTGTTAAAAGACTCACCAGAATTTGTTCCAAAGTGACAACACAGTAACGACGTAGGCAGACCTCCAGGACTTTCTTTTAGAACCGGTATTATACAATCTTACGCCAAATGATGGAAACATCATTTTGATGCCCAGGATATTAATGAAAACATTGAACTAGGTTCAATAGCTTTCATCCTCACTCCTTCCTCCTCCCCAGCAAGTTAACACACAAATTAAAAACAAGGGGCCAAGCACAAGAACTGTATTGGAATTTCGCCAAAACTGCACTTCTGCTTCAAGTTTAGTATTGAAAACCTGTTATAAAGGAATGCAAATTCTTTCCTCTCTACAAGTTTCTTGCCTGCTTTTAAGAAACTGATTTTTCTGAGAAACTAATGTTTCAGCAGCAAAGATGAGTATTTGTCATTTCAGTTTTTAAAAATGAATCAGATTATGGATAACTAGCATCTTAAACCTATGACAGGGTCTTCTAAAACACTAGAAAAAATTCAAATAGGTTTACATAGAAAAACAAAAATGCTGTGTCAGGTCAATACTGAATTATTGTATCCCAAAACATATTTATTATCTTAACATTTACATAATCAGAAATTTGTTTTCAAGAACATTGGAAGTTCATTTAAAGGATTTTTATTTTTTAAAAAAAGGTTCTATATATTTTTTTAACATCCTGCAAGCCCTAAAGACTATACAAGCTTAAACACACACACAAACAAGAAGCCTTTTCTACTTACAGCAAACTCCTCAGGAGTTACTTTCAACACATCAAATACAACTGCATCGTAGCTTTTATTGGCATAATCTGAACTTCGCCCTTCCAGAGAATCTGAGCTGCTACTACCCTACAAAAGAAAAAAAATAGTAGGCTTATATGCAGAATGATGAATTTAATGACAAATTCAGAAAATAAATGTGTTAAAACTATTAAGTGACAAGAGAATGTATGAACTTCAAAAAGCTTCACACACTGTATTATAAAGTTTGGTTTAGCATGGTGTGCAAGTGTTTCCAACTTTCTTCTGCAAAAACTATAGTGACACACAATTTTAGCTCCATGAAATTTCCTGCTTTAGAAAGCCGCTTTAAAAATCATACACTAGATAAGTGTGTCACACAAAAGGAAATATGTTGGGATTTTGAAGATTTTAATTCAATGGAAAACTTTAAATTAAATATGCAAGGTAAAGAGTGGGTAGATCCAAATCATGTGCTCTGTCCATAACATTATAAAAAACTGACATGTCCTGAAATTTAACTTTAGAGTAGTACTGTGTCTTGCCTTAAAAACTGGTGCCTTGTCTTCCTTTTGAAGTTTCTGTGCTTGGGCTCAGATGCAGGCACTTGTTGCTCACTTTCCTTTCTTTGGGAATAATGTGATTTAATACAACAACAACAGACTTGCTTTTCTATTTCTTATCTTAAAACTCCATACTGAATAAA
The DNA here is from genome assembly GCA_013400335.1 of Eurystomus gularis. Classification (NCBI taxonomy): domain Eukaryota; kingdom Metazoa; phylum Chordata; class Aves; order Coraciiformes; family Coraciidae; genus Eurystomus; species Eurystomus gularis. The sequence goes on along the minus strand of VZZY01009641.1, from coordinate 258,125 downwards.
AATACATGCATGTAAAATCTTAAGCTCTTATCTCACTGAGGTTGTTCGCTACAAGGATGTCTTTGTCAAAACGATGTTTTTGGCATCTTAACTAACTGTGACATATAATTCTCACTTAAAACTGACTTGGTAGCAAAGAACTAGAAGGTGGTAAATGAGATGCTGAGATGCTCTTTAACAATGAATAGCTGCTGTAAGTTATATAGTAACAGGTCAAAAATGCTTTTAAAACTAATCGAAATGAGTAATCATGAACAACAATTAAAAAATCGGCTGTGAACAAAGAGAGCCATGGAGTGTTCTAAAATTAGTCTGTTGTCAAATACCACACCATTCGTAAGAAAAACGCACTGACATGACTAGTAGTGGAAAGTGCTTCTGAAACATGCCAAAATTTCCATTTTGATTTAGGAGCTAACAAAAATCTGAAAAACTGTACCTCTGGAGTGGCAGAGGTGACCATCACATTGGCCATGAGGTCATTCCTTCTGTACATGCTCTCCCCAATACACAGGAAGTTTCAGCTCAGCCAGCATTGGTAAGACAACATAACGAAAACAGAATTCCTGCAAAGCAAATGTATTCATGCAAATAAATAAATAAAATTTTAAAAACCCCAACAATACAAGATATTCAATTGTTTTTTCAGAGCAAAGAACTACAGAAACAAGTTGATCTCAGGAACTAGGTTCTCTTTTCTCTTTCAGTGACCAGCTGTGAAGGTAGATAACCGCGCATTGCTAAAGCCATGCCAAGTGCTTATCCCCACTTCCAATCAACTCAGGAAATGTAGGGTGGGGGTGGCAGGAAGAAGTGTACTGTTTGTCATTCAAGTTGAATTATGTTTTATATAAAGTCCATGCTAGGTAGTATTATCCATAAACTGCAGGTTAGCATAATGTATTTTGAAATAAGAAATCCAAGCTATTAACTGACCCAAAAAAAGTGGTGTTTCCTTACTTTTCCCTGCTCATCACTTGAATTGGTCTCATAACTGGTGATTTCAGTACCATTGTATCTTCCTAATCTGCAGCTACTTAGGTCTCCACTAATACCTATACAGAGTGGCGTGCCTGAAAAAGCATTTTATGTCAGGTCCCAAAGAACCAAAGTTTTCCAGAGAAGAGGACAGGCCAACATTGTCATTCCTAGTTGGAAGGATGAGTCAAGGACTCATCCAGCAATAGCACTGTCTGAAGTGAGACTTTTCCCAAACTGGATTAAGCAGACAGTTGCGGTTCCAAATGGGCTTTGATATATTACATATCACGTATGTAATATACCTTCAGCTTCCTCCAGAAACCAAAAGACTGGAAAAAGTCCGAGTATGTTGTACCACAAAGAAGCTGCCTCTACCCACTTGGATCAAATAATCCATTCCAGAATTAAAATGTTTAATGAAAGCAAAGAAATACAAAGAAAAACTAAAAAAAACACCCAACAAACTCCTCATATTGCAGTTCTGAATTAACAAAGCCATTGATCAGAGCATCAGATGCTCATATGTACAGAGCCATCAATCTTGAAATAAAGCACAAATAATTACAGGAGAGAATATTCCTGAGTATTGAACAAAGATACGTATTAAGTATTTATAAGTATTTATCTCCCTGCTATCAGGAAATCAGATTTGATCTTCTGGGATATATGTCAATTATTGTACACTAAAGGATATACACCATGTGGACATAGATGGATATATAATTCCACAAATCTAATTAAGTTGCATCTCATTCAGAAAAAATAAAGTTTGTATATAAATATGCACAACTAAAGTGAGAACAACTGACATGATTATAGACTTAATCCCAATACCAAGGGTACTCATAAAACAATTACCCATTTTTGAATAAAATCACTTACTCAGTGACAACAATGTGTATTTCCAGGCACAAAAACATTCCTTTGGGTCAAAATGTTATGTAAGGAGAATTGAAGAGAGTCCTAAGCAATTTAGTTTCAAATGTACACAGCAAAGAAAAAATTCACCGTAAGACTGGCTAATTCAGAAATTCACTCAGAAGGCCTTTTCATGTCACTTAAAAAATTGTCACCAATGGATACATCTGGTCCCTCACACTGGACCTCCGATTACTGCTGAAAAACTTAAATGAATTAATTCACTGTTCTGAAAGAAGATACTGTTTGGAGACAAGCACTCTCCATATTTATTGGAAAGGAAGTAAACACCAGAACTAAAGTTGAAATTCTACCCCCAAACACAGCAAAAACAGGCTTTGCACAGATACTGTATTTGGTGAATTTTGGCCGTCCATACTAACCACTAGCTTAAGGGGTTAAAGCTGCCCTTTCATTAATAGTCCTAAGACAATTAGCATGATGACAGAGTACCTGTCAAAGCCCTTCAGTTAAACGTTCACCGTAAGATGCGATAATCATTGAAAATTTTGACATCTAATACATCATGATGATACATTGGAAGTTACGTTCATTGAATCATGAATCGTCCACAATCTCAAATCTAAGACTACTTTTAAGCAGTGAACAATCTTACAGGAATATGTGAACAGACTTTTAGGACTACAATGAAACGGCTGACGAAGGGAATAGCCGTGGACTTTTACAAGCCTTACTGAAGTTAGTGTTCAAGATGATCCGTTGATGATTTAGAATCAAGATGATTCTTCACAGAGAAGGTCTTGGTACAGGATCTGCCTCTCACTTTGTTAGCTAAGTGATGCGCTGCAAGATTCAGATCTGAGAATCCAAATGGAACCTTACATGAAAGCTTGCCAAGATCGGCATAAAGAAGCTAATGCAGTCCAGACCCGCCGGATCGCGCAAAAGGACTGCTGAATCCAAACACCTGTCTTTCAAAAGAAAGAACCACCTGTACTCCCAAATTAAATAATCAGTATTATACCCATGGGATGAAAACTAAACTACTCGACTACTTTTAACTATTAAACCTAAATCAGCTGCTAGGGACAGGTTACAATACAGACACCACAGAGCCCTGTTCTACCTCGCGAAGAACTGGCAATGTCATAGGAAGTTTACACACACGTAAAGTATGCTGCTAGCTGACAGCTAGTAAAAGTCCTTCAGACACAGCATGCACGTACAACGAGCAGAACTACTCCCACATCTCTGCACACGTATAAGTGCGTGCACACGCAAACCCCAAAACCGCTTACAGAATTCCCAGGTCAGCTCAAGCTCCGATTCCCTTATTGGTGTGGGTTTTTCATCCTTGCCCACAGCACTCTCGCACTCGTTCTGCAGCTGCTCAGACACGCGGGCAGGGATACCACTGTACCTCCCTCTGTGTCCTCTCGCACCCGTCATCCCTTCAAGGCCTGACACAACAACTCTCCCCCCAGTCTCAGGGGCACACATGAAACAAATTGGTACTGTTTCAAGCAATGCCAGAACCTCCTCAGTTACACTGGTCAAGAAGCCATTTCCTTTATCTTGTGTCCTGATAAAATTAACTCCTATTTTGAGCACTAACACACTGCAAAGTATTTCTAGGTCTGGAGTTGCTCCTCTTAATAGTCCTAAGAGACACCAAAGTGGAAAGCAATTTTCATGACGTAATTTATTTTAAACGTGGCATTGACAGCAAGGCCACAAAAATATTCTTGTCTCCTCCTTCTCTGCCTTTCTTACTAGGTTTTCCAGCGTGCGGGGGCTCAAAAATTCTCTGAAAGGGGAAAGAAAAATCCCATATGTGATCTTGTATCCTGTCCAAGCTGTTTTACTCCAAGTATTAACACTCACTAAACCAAAAAGAGACAAAAAGTGCTTTACTATCTGAAACCCAAAGTACTAACATACTTTTGCTTTTCAGCATTCAGTACACAGAAAAAGTTTGCAAGGTTGAATACTTTCATTCTAAAAAGGACAAAGCCAGATCTTTTTTTTTCCCAAAATGTTTCAAATACAACACAAGCATTAAAAAGACACTGCTTTTTCCTATGTGCATAGGTTTCTCCAAGATTCACATCGCCATGAAAAAATACTTTTCTCCCCACCCATTTGATTTGCTGCCTTGAGGAAAGTCATAGAGAAAAATTGTCCTTTTAAGTCAAATCAAGGGGGAGTTTTTATTCTTACAAAATCACCTGGTGATCTGGAGTATTTCCACACCTGCTAACACAGAAGGTATTACTCTGCAAATTAGGTAACACTGGCGCTACTGTTAAGCCTACTGTCACAAACGGCAGTCAGATTAATATACAGAAAGATAATAAAAATAAATAATAAAAAGTTACTTTCCCATGCGTGCAGTATTTCGCTTCAACAGATTAAAAATAAATTTTTGAAATACCTGAAAATTACCAAGGTTCCAAGATGTTGTCAATAAAAGATAAAAAGTCACTAAAATGACACCGAATTTATTTTCGTAGCTTTTGCTTCTTAAAAATTCTTTTGACCTGCTTAGGTTAATCATTAAAATGATACATTTTACAGCGCTAAAAAAAAAAAAGAGATCAAGGAAAACACCTTAATCTGTTAGTACTGAAAGTTCACAGGTACATTGCAGTAGATCTCATTCATACATTTCCAGACACAAAGTGGATCAATCAGGATGCATACATACTGCCAGATTGTTCTTCTTTGCCAACTTAAACCCATTTAGATACGTAGTTCTCTCTGAAGCAAAAGTGAAGACAGTGCAAGAACAACTAAACTGGAAAAAAGACAAAACCAAAACCCAAAACGCCACCATCAAAACTGAGCATAAAAGTAATCCCTAAAGCCATTATTCTACCAGCATTTGTCAAATTCTGTCATCTATGGCACAGAGGCGACATCCTCTGAAAGCAGAAATGCAAATTTTACATTGCTGTTAGCAATATGCCTGTAATACAGTTACAACGACCACAAGTTCATTCTCATTACTAGTTATCCAACTCACAAGAAAGCCCCTGAAGACCCTTAAACACAGGTACCACCTCTGGCAAAGGGAATCTCTTTGCCCCAATTTCTGAATGCTACCAGAGTAATCCAAGGAAGTTACTAACTTCATGGTGCTCTCAGCAAATTTGAGAATAACCATGTAAGCAACCACTGATGACTATTGTTCTTACTGATTTTCTTGTTGGAGTCAAAAATACTGAGCTAGACAGGCTTTTGATCAGAGCTGGTACAGCTGTTTCTGGGCTCCAGAAGTTAACTGTCTTAGCCAACTTCAAACCCCATTTACTTACTACTTTTATTAGTTCATTATGATTTTCCTGCTACGACTGAGTCATGAGCTGACAGCTGCAGCATGCTTTTAAGAAAACATACTGCAGTATTCTACCGAAAGACACGTTCTTTCTTAAGCTTAAATTAGCTGCACCACTAGTTCAGTGAAGATAATTAAAGAGCACTAGGGCCCATCTGGGCACTGATAAACTTGGCTGGAACCAACAAAAGTTACCAGTTGGGATTCCTTATTACTTTTTTTTTAATTAAAATAAATTTAGAATAGAACAGTTCCTGTTGGAAGGGACCTACAACGATCATCTAGTCCAACCGCATGACCACTTCAGGACTAACCAAAAGTGAAAGCGTGTTATTAAGGGCGCTGTTCAAATGCCTCTTAAACACTTAGGGCACCGGCCACCTCTCCAGGAAGCCTGTTCCAGGGTTTGACCACCCTCTCAGTAAAGAAACGTTTCCTAACGTCTAGTGAGAATCTCTCTTGACTCAGCATTGAACCCTTCCCATGTGTCCTGTCCCTGGATCCCAGGGAGAAGAGATCAGCATCTCCCTCTCCACATCCTCTCCTCAGGAAGCTGTAGAGCACGATGAGGTCAACCCTCAGCTGCCTTTTCTCCAAACTAGACAAACCCAAAGTCCTCAGCCACTCCTCAGAGGACATGCCTGCCAGAATGTGGTATCAAACATCACAATGGTTAGCCATCATTGAGCAAGATAAGGGAAGTAAGAATACTGAAAGAATCTCAAATTCTACTTCCAGCAAGATCAAGAATACACTATTCAACTTCATTGGCACTTGTCAACACCCAAGGACACATTTACAATAGACCATATACAGCTCAATATTCAATTCTGAATTGTTTTTCATCATTGCTCTCATTTTCCTCTTTCTTCATTCCAAAACTATTGCTCCAGATGTTCACCATTAGAAAGTTTCTTTCCTCAATGAACCATGAACAAAGTAATATTCAGATGCTGTGGGCGTAGAGTACAAATGAGAATATGTCAGCACAGCACAGTTAATGTATTAGAAGAGGAAAACAGGACTGTGTTATGAAAACAGGATGAAACAATAACGTGGTTATACTTGCGCCCCTGTGCTTGCATTCAGCCACTGGTATGAAACGTGTATCACCATCTACATCACATCCAGCTTCAGCCCAGAGGCTCCTAAGAGCGGGGAAAAAAGTCCCATCCTTTTGTGTTATTGCTAAATAAAGCGAAAAAGGTGATTATCATCAAGGTATCTAAAACCATGTGTTGCTTGTTCTCAGTATCTAGATACTTATACATCTCCAACCCCCCCCCCCTTGCTAATTTTCTTTTGTTTAGCATCAGTATTCTAATATTAAAAACAGAAAAAAAGTAAATTTTCAAAATCCTTCTTAGCCTGAACAAAGTACAACTGTTTTCTCACTGCAATGACAGAGCAAGCCTGTCCGGAAGAATTTATAGAGAAGAATTTCTTTAATCTTTCAAAGCAGCAGCTGCTTAGTGCTACACGGATACCTGCTAACCTAGAGAGAAGTTAATGCACAAACCTCAGAAGAACTGATCAACACTAGTGTAAAACCATTTTACTCCTGCCAGCATCAGCCCCCACAAGTTTAGTACATTCAAACACTACATCATATATTCACTTTCCTGAGTGCCTCTGTCCAGTCAAGTATCACCACTCAAACCCGATTTTTCATTCCCTCCTGTACGATGTCTGTAAAGTGGAGGGGAAAAGGACCACATCTACAGTAAAGGCAGAAATGGTCCACATGAATCCCACTTCATCAGAAAACTGCTACATTTTGCATGACATTCTGAGCCTTTCAAGATAGACAATTCACATACCAACACACACGTCACTGCACAGTCCAGCTGTCTTAACATAAGTCACAATGCTTTATAGGAAAAAGCTCTTTTCCTTTCCAAAATCCTTTTGAAATAATTCAACATCAGACCTTGGTGGCAATTCATTCAACATAACAAATTCTAAAGTATTCAAAATCCTGGATTTAAATAGTAATTGTCTACTAACAGTTTAGTAAGAAAAAAAAACAGTTAGGCTATAGAAGATTAAAAAGCCATTACACTGATATGACTAAAGATCCTCCTAAGCAAAAACTGTCTTGTATATTTTCAGTATGTGTTTCACCAGGAAGTTCCAAATAGATTTCATTATGCTGTAGGCAACAGTACCACCTATAGATAAAATATGCCACAAACAATTTAGTAGTTTCATACACACTTTTCTGAGAAACTTCTTACTATGGTTAATGAATAATAATGAAAATGTAATGGAGATAATATTTATACTTTAATATATAAATCCCAGTGACGATACGCCTTTTGAAGGGAAACAGCACTCTAAAGTTTAGTGCAGCAGCTTACACCAGTCACTATTGTACTACCAGCACAAATACAGAAGTTAAGCAGAACTATCCAAGTAAGCGCGTCCCAGATTTAGGATCATCAGACTTGTCAATCTTCAGTAGACTGAAGTGGGATTTTAATCAAAACCACTACAAACACTATTAAGGGGCTACAGAATAACTACGTGCTAACCCCACTAGTTTACCTGACCACAAACTGAAACTGCTGAAGGAAATATTCTTCAATAACATGCACAATTCCTGAGCAAACAGACTGAAAAACTGATTCTTGCCGCGCCTCCCAATAGCTGCCAATTAATCAAGTCTAACTCACAAAAAAGCAGATTCAAAGTTGATTCCTCCTACTAAAATTGTCTCCTATGTCCACCGTCCAGTGCCCGTATGCTCAAGTGAGTTCTGTCAGGAGGAGAGAAGCAGCTGCTGTGATGAGTTTAAGAGAGAACTTCAGAATCCAGGTCCCAAACTCTTTGGGTTTTATGAATACACAACTGATTTGAATTATACCTAACAGTAGGTTAAAAACAACAGCCAAACCTCAGGTCATGCTTTTATGACATGCTCTACTTGACCAGTCACACGTTACACTAGACTGCCACAGACTCCTCTGTCATAGCCAGGCTGCCCTACAACAGTCCAAATGCTGATTTTCAAAATAGCTTACTCTTGTAGGGCAACCTGGACATAAAGAAATTTGTGGGAATCACTACAGCAAAAATGTAACTGACATTCTACAAGTTGAATAAAAATAAGGTCTTATTATGTTCAAAATTATAATGAACACGAGTTTCAAGTCCTATAGTTTAAGAGCTGTATGCACAACCTCATAATGAAAAGGCTCTTCATAATGTTCCTAAACTGTCAAAATTGATTTCAGAATTATTAAATCTCTCACAGGATCTTTAGTTGCTAAAACCATGGAAAAGCAAGAGGCTGACAATGTGGGTTTGAATGCTATTTTTAGCCCAATTATGTCCCATATCTTTACTATATCCACTCATTAATGAGTTCACTCCAATGACCATTTATTACATTCACAAGTTAACTGTTCTCCTCTCTCCATTCTGCTATCTCTGCCATCATTTACTGCATCAAGAAGTTAAGTAATGATGTGATCAGCACTACTTACATAAGGAAAAGAAGAAAAATAAAGTGACACTACTGGAAGTAGAAAGTAGAAAGATCTCAGGCTGGATACTTGAAAAATTAAGAAAAGAAATACAGTGCCGGTTTCTAATAATTAGAAACTGTTTGAAGAACTTTGCAGAGGCTGTGGAATTTTACCCATGTCTGGCAATCCTTACATCAAGTTTGCACTTATTTAAAAACGCAAAACAAGTCCCCACAAGACTGAATGTGAATTCATGTAAGTTTTATGGCATACAGTAGAGACCAGTGATTATTATCAGAGATCGTCCTCTCTTGTTTTCACGATCTATTAATTAATACAGGACACATATCAACTAAAGTTTTAATGCTGAAAATTGCTCTCTTGAGCAACAGAAACTAGTAATAGCTCTACTCGGCAAGTTCAGCCACCACTGACAAAATGACTCTGCAGTAAACTTCCATAAGAAAAGTGGGAACCAGTAAAGGGCTTGTTAATTTGTTATACAAACAGGAATTTCCTGGGAAATGGCCATGTGACTAAAGCTCTCCTGTAGCTTGGCTGATGTGACACTCCCACACCACCGTGTTGCACATACTCCACCTCAAGTTAGATAAAAGCTGCATTATGTTCAGTTATTGGCATCTGGAATGTTATTTTCTCCTGCAAACCTAGCTTTCCATTTTCATTGGGAAATGGACAAAAATGCCTCTCAACTAAAGCAGTAATTTCTAGTCAAACATTGCATTCTGATTTAACTCTCTCAGCAAAACTAGCTGAAGTTTCATATTTAGTATCAGTCTCAGGATTAGAAGACATGCTGCCTGTTACATGAAGCATCATTAACATATTTTTGAAATAGTATATAAACAATATTTTATAGAGAGGAACTAGTAAGGACTAGTACTTGCCATATCGTCCACAAAAGCATAACCATCTTTGTGGCTTCTGATTGTTCTGCTAATAAGCTTGTTTTGCATTCAAACATTAGATGTCAGCAGGATTATCTCACATGTTCTACTGCAAATGGGGAAGAAAAAAAAGTCGCATTTCTTAAATGAAGAAAAATTACTATAAACTACTCCAAAAAAAGATATCTAGTATCCTTTGCTGCCACTCAGAATCTCTCATTCTGTGTCAACCATAAAAACCTGCTGACTCTCCTCCCCAAACCTTGTTTAATCAAATTTTAGAACACATCAAAGCTCCCTATGTTCCACTAGGTGGCAGTGACTGTTAATTTTTTACAGGCCTGTTTTCAAAATGTCTTAAATCTTTTGTTTTAATATGAAATCATAACTCAGAAAAGAATAGGGACTCGTCTTTGATAGATTAAGAAATGAAAATGGAAAAACGTGTTTTCTAGGTTTAATGGTTTTTTACGCAATTATTCTGATAACCTATTTTACAGCATCCCTTAGAAAAATAATGAAAATACAGAGAATGTTTTACAATTTGGTTGATGGGAAGTCATTCAGAAGACAGTGCTAGATCACATTGTACTGCCCTAAATCATGAAGAACAGAATTTACTCATGGCTAGACAATAATTTATCCCTCAAAGTTTCAATCATTCTAAATTACTTTAATCCTTGTATTAATTCTGCCAAATCGTTTTGGCTGAAAACACAAATGTTTTGGAAGAGTTTTGCGAAGTGTAGGAGGCAGTGATGAGCATTACTACCTTGCCCATGATTTGACCCATACTCCAACGGTCAAGATGTTCATGTGGGACTGTGATAAATACTCCCTCTTTAGCATGAAAAGCTATTCAAAACTACTGCCATGTTTGTTCACTGCATCACCCACAGAAAGTCAGCTCAGAAAGCCTGCTGTCTCTCTCAGACTCTGTAACGTCCACCATCTGAATAAATATCTTTGCGCAGAATCACTGAGGCTGGATGGGCCCTCTTGAGATTACACAGCCCAGTGCCCCCTCCTCAAGCTGGGCAGGTTGCCCAGGACCAGATCCAGTCGGGTTTTGATTATCTCCATGGATGATGCAACTTCTCTGCTCAACCTGTTCCCCTGCTTAATCATTTTCACAGTAAAGTGCTTCCTTGTGTTTAGGTGGAATTCCATGTGTTTTCCACATACTGTATGCTATTTTAATATGTGCCCATTGCCTCCTCCAGTAACTGGGTGCCACTGAGGATTCTGGCATCCCATTTACATTGTCTCATCTGGCATTTCTACACATTGGTGACACCTCCCCTGAACCTTCTCTTTTTCAGGCTGTGCAGCCTCAGCTCTCTCAGTGTCTCCTCATATGAAAGATGCTCCAGTCCCTTAATCATCTTCATAGCAATTTGTTGGACTCACTCCAGTAAGTCCGTAACTTCCTTGAACTACGGAGCCCCGCACTATGGTGGTGGAGGTCAATTTATAATAGTCTTCATCACTGACCAAGGAACAAGAGTCTTTCTGTGAGGCACAGTACAACAACAAACAAAACAAGAATACACTGCCGTCAGGAAATGGGCCAACAGCATAAAACAAGAAATGGATAGACTTACAGACTACAAGAAAATAAGAGAACAGAAGAGGGTTAAAGTGTGACACGAGCACCTCTGAGTTCTGAAAAAATACTGCCGCTTTATTTCTTAGGAATAACAGGGAGCAGTAAACTGGGAAACTGAAGCAAGCGCTTTGACGACTATTCATTTAAGTGAATGAAAGAATGGCTGCTATCCAGAACCAACCAGTTCTTCAGGTCTGAATCCTTTAGGTTGGTAACTAGAAAATTGCTGGGTGATGGAGAAGTTAAAAACCCAATACCATCCTGATCCATATCAAGACATAGCTGCAGCTCTCTCTTCAGCATAAGTCTCCTCCCTCAAATGCCATTACTCTTCAAACAAATCTGCTGACTTGCATAGGTTAGAAGGACAAGATACACGTTTAGGAAAGTCATACTTTAGGGGAATCTCAACAAAACAGTCACAGGTAAAGAAAAATAAATCTGCTGTATTACAGTATTAAACTGCCATGACTCTGATACGACTCTAGGTTCTCTAAACAGAAGAGAGCTCATAGACACTTCCGTAATCTCTAGGATCAGCAGGATGGACAGCAGGATGACCATGAGCCAGCAATGTGCCTTTGTGACCAAGAAGGCCAATGGTATCCTGGGGTGTATTAGAAGGGGTGTGGTTAGTAGGTCAAGAGAGGTTCTCCTCCCCCTCTACTCTGCCCTGGTGAGACCACATCTGGAGTATTGTGTCCAGTTCTGGGCCCCTCAGTTCAAGAAGGACAGGGAACTGCTTGAGAGAGTCCAGCGCAGAGCCACAAAGATGATTAAGGAAGTAGAACATCTCCCTTATGAGGAAAAGCTAAGGGAGCTGGGTCTCTTTAGCTTGGAGAAGAGGAGACTGAGGGGTGACCTCATGAATGTTTATAAGTATGTAAAGAGTGTCAGGAGGATGGAGCCAGGCTCTTCTCTGTGACACCCAATGATAGGAGAAGGGGCAACAGGTGCAAGCAGGAACATAGGAGGTTCCACATAAATATGAGAAAAAAACTTCACAGTGAGGGTTACAGAGCACTGGAACAAGCTGCCCAGAGAGGCTGTGGAGTCTCCTTCTCTGGAGACATTCAAAACCCACCTGGACACGTTCCTGTGTGACCTGATCTAGGAGATCTCGCTCTGGCAGGGTGATTGGACTAGATGATCTTTCAAGGTCCCTTCCAATCCCTAGCATTCTGTGATTCTGTGATCAAACTAAGTGAAAATAGGAAAATACTTGCTACTTTAGTTACAGCTGTATACTTACAGTGGAATAAGGTAGTTCTGCACTCACTCAACCCATGTTGCTGCACACCTCCATCAGTCTGTTGTTTGGTCTAGCTCTGGCTATTCAGGTTTATCTCTTGTTTAAAAGCATGACATTCCTGTAAATTAACAGGAAACAGGATTATGGTGACATTTATATAACTCAGTTCCTCCCAAACCGTGCATTCCTTACCTGAACCATACACTCTGGTATTTTTATTCCTAGCTCTCCCTCCCAGCGTTGATAGCTAGTTCCCCATTCTGATTTCATTGGTATGTAACAAATTCCTGAACTTAAAAAAAACTAAAGAACACATGACAGAAGGAATCACAGTAGGAATTTCATAACTATACATTTCTCCAAATTGTAACTCTTCCTAACTCTGCCAACCAAAACAAGCTGATATGGGTTTGCTTATTGGTTTTAATCAGTTTTCTAAAGGTGCTTTATGAATGGTAAATGCTACTCATCCTCACCATGTTTTCCTCAAGACTTAACTAAACAAAGCAGAACGGACACAAAACCAAATATAATCACTGTTCTTCCTCTGTATCAGCAAATAAAGCCACAGCTCTTCTACCAGACATGATCAGCACCAAACTTGAGAAAACACTGTTTAGTTAACTCACTTTTGTGATATTTAGACATAGCTCTTCCCTTTGTTCCTCTTTCTCCTTACACCAGCTTTTTAACAGCTAACATTTTAGAAAATTATACAGCAAATGAGAAGACAATAATTGCAAAGACAGATACTTTAATTTGGAAACTGACATGGAATTCCCATTAAAGTCCACATTGTTCTGATGAAGTTAAACACCACGGCAGATGACATGGTGTTACTACTGTGCCTCTACAACTGTCTCTATTCCCCTTCTACTATTATGGAACCTCTACTTATAAAATAATACAAAAATATTTTTAAAAAATTGAAATTTGACCATAACACAAACTCTATTCACATACACAGCATGTCCAGTGGCCCACTTCCCCCTGTTCAGATTTTTAACTGTTTATGTTTTTAACACAAAGTCATTGCCAGATCACTGATAAAGCTGCGCGCTGTCAGACCTAGTGCAAGTCCCTGTAGATGTAGTCTTATTAGAAAACGGTTCTTTCATAAACAGGTAGTACTGATAAAGTACCGATTCCACCCATTGTCTATTGGTCTATTACCAACAGACAGTAAACCATCCGTTTATTGCATTTGTTATATGAATAATAATTCATAAAGAATAATTAAAGAATAATACATTGTTGTTTTTTAAACCCAAGTATCACACAGTATTGGAGTGCTTGATTCAGTACACATATTTACAGTTTCTACCCAGCTACCTTGGTCAATTCAGCCTACAGTCGCACATAAGAACAAAGTCAGGTTTGGTTAGCAAGACAAATTTCTCACAGAACCATGTTGCCTAACTACCACAATATTTCTGTTCTTCCACATCTTATTAAATAAAGCCCATTCTATTTCCCCCTATTATTTTATTTGATATGAATAACCAAGGTAGCACTAGAGAATAAGCTTCCTGGAGCACCTGTCATTCGCTCAACACTAGAACACTCAGTCTTCAGAATCAGGACTGGCAGGCCAGAGATCTTAGCTTGTATCTAGCAATTTAGACAGAAAGTATTTTTATTATACAGACTGTTTTTAGTATACATTTTGCTTTCCCCAGATTTGCCTAGCAATAGATAAATCTATCCCTAGGCTTCCTCCTTTCTTCCTCCAGAATAGGTACCAATTTTCTTTTGCTGTCCTGAGCTCTAGTAAGTACAACTGGCTCAAAAACCTTTGGTTACTTTTTCATCTGTGGTACTTCAAAAAATTCCAGTTTATACAGTTCCTACCTAGTTCCCCTACTCTCATTTGATATATTCCTTTTTGCTTCTAAACACCTTCACTTTGAGACTAAGTCTGTTTGAGCTGCTGCTGCAAAGCGTTACTCAAGTATCATAGGAATGGAATGTATGATTTTTTAAGTGGCACGACCTCTCTGTCGAATCCCCTCCATTCCATATGGGCTAATACCACAGGGATGATGAAAAACAGAAGCAAAAATTTCCAGAAGAAAAGTTTCAGACAGAGAAGTGTTGTTGAAAATTGAAGCTTAATTAAGAAAAACATCAGTTTTGGCAGTTCAGAAAGATGAGCTTATGCTGTCAATACAACATATTACTTTAAGCAAAGAGACTGAAAACCTAAAACTATTCAATTTCACCATTGTTTGTTGCAATAAACACTGAAAGGGACAGAATATACAGCAAGTATCATCACTTACAGATTTTTTTTTTAATAATAAGTTTCTCACTCTCATAGTTCAACAAAAGCTGTGCTTCCTATACGTTTACTTTAAAGATATCTTAATTTGTATACATGATATATTAAAATATCTTTCCTTTTCTAAGGTGCTTATTAGTAATGCTTTTAAATGTACTATGATTCCACAAAGTAAAGTTTTATTATAAATTGTGCTAAGAGCCTGGAGATAAAGTTTACATGGAACAAAAAGCAAAGCTCCTAACTGCTGCAAAGCTGGTAACTACTGACTATCTTGATTTCTAGACACCACCCCTTCAGTAGAATAAGGTAAATAAAAAGAAAAGTGAATAAAATAACTTGGTTAAAATAAGAGTTTTCTAATATTTGTCTTCAAACTGGTGCTATACTGTGCAGGATGGACAACATACAGAAATGAACAAGTAAGTGCACATAGTTCTGTCCTTATCATACTCTCCCTGCCCTCCTCACACAGGAAGAATAACTACTAGGCACAGCATGAATGTTCAAAATGGAAACAAATCTGATTTTAAAAGCATCTGTTGGACGTAAAAGGCATAGATTGCTACACTCAACAATAAGGTCTTTAAGGCACGGAATAGCCTTCCGCATTGTAAGAGGAACCAACATTGATTTTTTTTTTTTTTTTTTTTAATAATAAATAACAGACTCGGTACATTCCATTTTCTTGGGTCCAGAACCACAGAGTACAGACCAAAGGCAGGCTGTGGTTCTACCCCTGAGAATTTCAACAGCAGTTCCCTCTCTGCTACGCACCAAAACCTTCGACACGTTGAAGCCTCCTGAAGCCAGATCAAAAATTGTTTGAGGCCATTCGTAAACCGGCCTCAGGCAACCAAGGCTCCTTAACAGCACTTGCACAATATCACTCACGTGATATGCCAGTAATTTATAGATTTATTCCAAAAGTCCAGAGGAGGACATGGCCAAACCCAGAAGGTTTTCACCTGGCCCCGCCATTACCCGACACAGGAGCCGCGCCCCTCGCGTCCGCCGAGTCCCTCCGACTCCCGGGGCCCAAAAGGCAACGACGCCGTCTCACCGCGCCCTCACACCCGGGACACCCAACCAAGCGTAGGCTACCTGCAGGGCCGGCGCGCAGAGCCGCG
>VZZY01009641.1:219951-241501 GCA_013400335.1 Eurystomus gularis | reverse complement strand
GCCCGTGCCCGTGCCCGTGCCCGTGCCCGTGCCCGTGCCCCGTCCCGGGCCTGCCACTGAGCGGCAGGTTCAGGCGCTCCCGAGACGCGGCCGAGGCTGCCAGCAGAGGCGAGAAAGCCGTTGTCTTTTATCCGCTTGCCACCTGCTGCCATGCGGACTCGGCCTCGCCTTGCCCGAGATACCAGAGAAACCCCCGACCTCAAACCCCCAGAGCGCTCCTGGCTACGAGGGGCAGTGCTGGAGGCACCGGACCGCGACAGCAGCGTGTTCTTCCCTCTAAAACTTCCAGCATCAGCTCCCACTACACCACAGGTACAGAATTCTCTGGAAAAATGTCTTCCGCTCTGTCCTATATCACTATGCCAGGACATTAAAACCGCAGTTCATGGGCTACAGTCCTCTTAAAAAAAAAAAAAACAACAAAACCACCAACCAAACTATATATTTATACTGGTATTTCTACAAGGATTCAGAAAAAATCCAAAAGCTAGTTAATTCATACCCTAATAATTACAAAAATCGAAGTCAGAGTTTCCAAACTGATGCTCGAAGCGCTGCAGAGGGATCGCGCTCGCTGCCTGAGCGGGCCTCATGCGTTACGGCACAAAACCTGAAATCCTCTGAAATCCTGATGTGAACGCTGCCCTGCTAGGAGTGGAATTGCTCAGCAGCTGCTCCTGTTGCGGGTATCTGAATAAATGAAGATTGGAAACTCTTTTTTAGTTCCTGTTTCAGGTTTCTGCATGTACAGCACCTTAAATTATCCCCACGGAACTTACATTTTAAAAAACTGGCCAGCACCCTCTGGTGGAAAAAAATGCACCGGCAAGATTCAGGGTTGTACTGAGATTCAAGGTTGGCCAAATGCACAGCCAAAATAACGGCACTTTAGACAATGCCATTAGCCACATAATTTGCCAGAATTATAATGAAATGTTCCTGTCTGTAGTTCAGCTGACATTCGACTGAACATTCAATTTATTTTTTTCCTAAATCCATGCACAGTATGACTGTAATACCCTATTTCATATAATTAATGAAATGGAGCATCCATGGGATCAGGCTCCATTTTTCCTGCATGCTTGTTGCTGAAAGAAAATTAATTCTATGATATGTCATGTTCATTGGCTATTCTAGCTTCTCCTCAAGCTGTTTTCAAGAAGTTTGCGTGAGGAAAAGTTAAACAATGTGGAGTGTGTCTGCATGGACACAAGGATCAGCAGAACAGAACTGTTTTTTTTAGCGTAAACCATTTACTGTCCTTATCCTTTTAACATAACTTCTTTACAAAATCTTTTGTCTTCTATCTCCCACTTTGCTAAAAGGGGTGTTTTACAGCACCTTTTAAACAAGTATTCAATCCCACAGTCTGTTTCTCCCTTGATGCTGAATCCAGATGTGCCAGCAAAGATGAGAGAAGTTGAGGTATTTCAGAGCATTCATCAAATCACAGAATCAGAACAGTTTGGGCTGGAAGGGACCTTGAGTCTAGTCCCACCCCCCTGCCATGGGCAGGGACAGCTTCCACTAGATTAAGTTGCTCAGAGCCCCATCCAACCTGACCTTGAACACTTCCAGTGATGAGGCATTCACAACTTCTCTGGGCTACCTGTTCCCATGGTTCACTACCCTCGTTGTAAAAAATTTCTTCCTTATATCCAGTCTAAATCTCCCTCTTTTAGTTTCAAACCATCACCCCTTGTCCTGTCCCAACAGGCCCTGCTCAAAAGTTCATCCCCATTTTTCTGACAGGCCTCTTGAAGTCCTGCAAGGCCACCAGAAGGTCTCCCTGGAGCCTTCTCCTCTCCAGGCTGAACAAGCCCACCTCTCTCAGCCTGGCCTCCCAGCAGAGCTTCCAGCCCTCCGATCGTTGCTGGGGCCTCCTCTGGCCCCGCTCCACCAGGTCCATGTCTCTGCTGTGCTGAGGACTCCAGAGCTGCCCCAGCACTGCAGGGGGGTCTCCCAGAGCGCAGCAGAGGGGCAGGATCCCCTCCCTGCCCTGCTGCCCACGCTGCTGGGGATGCAGCCCAGGAGGACATTGGCTGCTGGGCTGTGAGCACAGGGGCTGGCTCAGCTCCAGCTCCTCACCCCCAGCACCCCCAAGTCCTTCTCTGTTCATACTGGGGATTAGAAATTGCTATAAATAGCATTAATAATAGCATTCTAAATAGCAAACCATCAAAATGCATCAAATATATACTGGCATTGGGCTATTTGGTACAAATTAGCTCTGAAATTGTCCGTTAAATTCAGAATTAATATTCCATTCAGAGTAACAGAACTTTGCATCTCTTAAATGGTTTTGAGAGAACCTCTGTCAAAATTTCTACTTTTGCTTTTTAATTCTACTATCCTCTGATATTTATCCTGTCCCCGTATAAGGCTTTGTACAGGAACGGCCACATCTTTCCTTCTGCTGACTCTGCCTCATAAATGGTACCTGCCAGCAACGGAGATACATAGCGTTGCCAACTGACATCCTGCAAACCTTTATATGACAGGAGCACCCATACACAGCAGCTAGAGTAGATTTAGACTGGTGGATAGCCATAAAACAAAAAAAATGTCCCTGCTTAAAGTATTTATTCTACTGAAATTATAGGCATGGTTTAGGGAAGCAAGTTATACTATGTACGAAGGTAAGAAAAATGAATCAAATGAAAGTAGTTCTGATAATCAGTTCAGGCTTAGTGTTATCTCGGATTAAGATGTTCTGTTTGTTATTTAACGTGATGAACTATTACGTAATTTCAGTAACCAAGATTTTTTGGGCAAGCATTTGTCCGTCAGCATTGCTTGAAACTGATTTAAAGAAAATATTTTTCAGACTTTATCGAATTAGTGCTTTGGAAGTAAGTTACTTTAGTTTATGCAATACAATTCTTTTGTTGGATATCTCTGCTGAAATAGCCTGGAGTGTTTTCCAGGTTATTAGGGAGGGACCCTAAACCAGCAGATAAGTTGAAGTTTAACCACACATACTGTACTATGACACTGTACTTGTTGCCATGGATTGCAACTTTAAACACATATGAACTCCCCAAGGTCAATGGTGTATCCCTAGATAGAACCAGGTGAAATCAGAATCCTATGCAGCAAAAATGCAGCATAAGGGTAGCTAGAAAAAAAGGGACTTAAAGGAAAACCTGAATAATTTCTAAGTTTAAGTGCAAAGAATATCAGAATTACTCTGATAGTCTAGGGACATTTTTTAAATCTCTAAAATAATCAGATACGTGCCACCACAATTTCTCTTATTTCCACATCTACATGTGGACACAACAGACAAAGAAGGGGTCCTTTGAAGCTGCCAGCCTGTTTACACAGGCAATCAACCTGTGTCGCCTTGTACCTGAGCACAGGGGAGCTCCGTGTCTTTGTACTGAGAGGTTTTTCCTCTCTTTAGGAAGATAAAAAAGAATCTTAAGAAAGACTGTTCAGATCCTGTGAAGTCTTGTGATGCATTATGACTGGCTCTGAAGGGATAAACACTGTTTTACATGGTGTGAAAATTTGATTGTAACATCATCGTTTCAGCTTTATTTGACTAGCCTGACAGGCTTTGACTCACTAACAGTTTTCTAATTCTGTTGCTTTTGTCTTATCCCTTTGTTGTTTTCTCAAGTTTTCTCTTCCAAAAGCAATTGTGCATCTTTAAGGACCTTTCCATTAATCCTCCACATACCTGTTTTCTCACCATCACATTTCACTATGCTTTCAAGCAAGCACTTTTGTACTTGCTCTGACACTGCCTCATAACTGAGGAATTCTCCATCAGCCTTACAGCATTGTCTCAAAAAGTCATCCTTCAAAACCTTCCTTTGTTTCAATGCCAGAAGAAGTCCACTGTGGGTGACTGCAAGTTGCCCCTCCGACCAAAACCTTTTTATCTTTTCCTTTCCTGTCTACATCTGCTGTCCTTTGTTTCACGCGGTACAAGACTTCTGGGGAAGTCATACGTGAACACGTCTTTGTTACACGAGCCTGATGTGCGCTACCAGGGCAGCACAGACGGACCGGGTCCTGTACGGCCTTCGTCGGCCGTCTGGAACACTCTCTCATACAGAAGAAGATCTTCCCTGATACTATTTTACTCTTTTATTACAATGCCAGAATTTAATGTTTGGCAGAAAGGCAACTCTCTTGTGCCCACTCAGCATTATTAGCTCCTATACACACAGTTTTTATGAAACTAGAAAAAAAGCTCAGTTTGTGCTTCAACCTTCACAGAAGTACAACTTGACCAAACTCCATTACATTCCGGAACAGGTGACCAGGACCAGTAGTTTATCGCTGCCTGTTTGTGGCATATTTGCGTTTTGCTAGTGCTACAATTTTGTGCTTTTCAAAAGAATACAATCTTAAAATGTACCATTTAAAAAAAAAAGCAATTTTAAGGAAATAATGTTTTATTTCATTGACAATTTAAGTTACTTTTATGCTTCACCCGTGCTCTAGAGCACGCTATCCAGACGCTGCTGCGCACGTTGTGCGCGTACGTTGCTCTGACGGTGCAAAGACCAGCACCCCATTGCTGCTGAAAATGACTTTTCCAGAAGTGCCAGGTATGGACCACTTCTGTGTGGAAGAAGTTATTAGTTACTTCCCCTCCCTCCATCGTTCCCAACAAGTTTGGTGCCCTTAGGAACAATGTCTGTTCTAAAGAGTAAGTTTGCCTAGAACTCCGTAACTTAGATGATACTTGCACGGCCTTGTAAACAAAATACCATGTGTTTGTTTCGCTTCACTAAAGCAAGAAAAAGCCGCCAGCACCATTAAGAGGGGACTTTATGCTTGCCTCCGACCAGAAATAGCTGAGAGCTTCTGGGGCTCTGACCGATGCTGCGGTGCAGCCCGCCCCGGTACCTGCCGACGAGGAGCAGTTCCGCGGTGTTGTGTGACACCTGTGCCAGCGTGCAGAGTGCAGGCTACCTGCTGCACGCAGATCTAGGGCGTTTATCATGCAGTTGTCGAGGATCACGTCAGCTCACGCTCCTCCCAACTCACATGGCAGCAGAGAGAACAGTTGAAGCTGCTTGTGTTACTGGTCTGTGGATAGAAATGTGTCACGAAGGAAACACAGCAAATATTTTCTGAAGGAGCTGGTGAGCAGCTTGGCTCTAAACGTTAACACAAACTTAGTGCACCTCGTTGCTAACCTCGATGGCTACTTGGCAAGATGAAGCAATTCTAACAAAACAAAGGGTGTGGAGGGGAGTATGAGGTGTGCTATGTTCTGCCTCTCTCCAGGTAAAGCAGCATCATCTTTATTCTTCTCCTAACAGTCGTGCCTCATTTACCCCATTCTGCATTACCTGAGTTCTCAGACCTTACACACAAGAGGATTTTGCTAAAATAGTCTGAATCTGCCCCTAGGGTCTCAGGGGACCAACCAACAAACCAAAAGACCCCAGCCCCGAAGCCCCAGAGCCAGCCAAGAGAACTATATCCTTCAGCTGCATCAGCTTATATAAACACACCCTCGGCTGCCACGTGGGGTTAAAACTCATTTAATTCAGCTTTATTATAGAGCGTAAGTCTTTGCTGGCATACATCTCACACACAATGACAAACTGGTAACAATGCTGGTAAATGTTAACCAAATTTAATAGTATCAGCTGTGTCTTCATGAAGCAAAAATTCTGCAAAATTCCAGTTGTCCCAGGAAGGATGAGTCTATCTCGGCAAATCAGCGACTGCATACAACTGGACTGAGGAGATATTAACTCCTCTGAGCAGCCGCTTGGCACAGAGGCACTTAAAGGGCTGTTGCCAGCCAGCTGCCCAGAGCCAGGTGAAGGCTGCGCTCTGCTGGAAGGAACCGAGTGGCTGCTGGTGTCTGATTCCAGCTGGCGGGTTAGTGCGTCCTACGTGTGCCGAGCCCTACATCAGCTCTACTGTCACATAAGGCACCACGTAAACCGCAAATGCTGCTGTGGAGGTACGAGGTCACCTCTCTGCCCCAGGACTCGCCCCTGGCTCGCGGTTGGACAGACGGCCACTGCCCAGCCGGGCTCTTTGTTCCGCTGTTGAGAGGTGGACAAGGCCCCGTAGCGCCAAACTCAAATGATCCCCTGCTCAGAACCACACCAGCAATGCTGGCAAAAAGAAGAAACTTTTGAGAGTAGCCTGTCTCTAAAGATTTTTGATTCCTAGTTGGTACGTGACTATTAAACCACAGCCTTTGATAACGATTCAGGAAAAGCATCTAAAATGCGCGCCCCTTAGTAATTAAATATCTAAATGTAGACACCGACACCACAGATTTGCTCTAGAAGCATTTTAATTTACAAACAGCAATTCCCATTGACTTTATACCATAAAAAAAGCAATTTACAAGCAAGAAACAAATTCATCGGAACAAAATAAAGCAGCACTGAAATATTCATGTCACAAATCTAAAAACAAAGTGAATACAAGAGTAAAATATCATTTGAATAAATATTTTAAAATTCATGCTATAAAATAATCCTTAATGGCAAGTTATTAATTGTTACAGCATCAGCTTAGCTAGCTTCATTTACTTCACATGGTGATGAAGTGCGGAGTTGTGAGGTTACCGGTTTGTATTGCAAGATAATGACACCGAGTCAAGTCATTCAAACTGTTCAATTATTTATCAGGAAAAAAACAACCATACAAATAAAAAGTTATTTAAAAATACAATTTTTCAGTCAGAAACAAACACTGTTCAAATCGTGCAAGAGCTCTGCCCCTAACAGATGTACAACCAGAGGCCCGCGGGACGAGCCCGCGGGGCCCGGGGACAGCAGGCTGCGGCACCACCACGGCCAGGAGCGAACCGCTGACCGGCACCCAGCCTCACAGCCCCCGGGGACAGGAACGCGCCTCCCAGGCTCCCTTGTTGGCTTAGCTTTCTTTTAAAATGTAAACTCGCGTAGCTTACGTTAATGCTGTCACGGGGATGTGCAAGTAATATTAAATCTATAATATTAAATACAACTATTCTGGCACTTGTTAAAATATATGTAAAATGCAAACAATTATAAACTTTGAACATTTTGAATGACTTCCAATTCAACCACTGAGTATTATGAAATTTACAATTAATGAAATAAACAGATTCATATAAAGAATTTACATAATTCCCCAAATACTTTCAAATATAAAATTTAATAAATAACCCTGACCAGTCAAAAAGCACCATTCAAGGGTAAAATTCCCTTGGAAAATAGATTAGGTGTTGCATATTTGAGTCCCTTTCAATGGTTTCACGTGAAACCTGTTTAGAAAAATGACAATAAAAGAATCACAGTAAACTAATACAAAAATTCAAATAAGATATATATATATATTTAAAGGTAAAGCTCATTCAATCTTTTCCCAGCCCTTGATTTTATTCTTGCTGTTCTTCCCATAATTCAGCCTACACATATTAAGAGGCCTCATTGTTGTGTCTGAACGTAAACCAAAGGCTTCAGCATAAAACTTTCATTTATGCTTGGGAAGACTGCTTTAAGAACTATCAATTTAGGCCTACAGTGTATCCTGCCGAACAGTTAATTGACAGTATCCTTTATGCTATTGAAAGATTTCACACTAAAAAAGCAGAGCCAATCTTGAGGCCATATTGACCAAACTGAACTTTTAATATACTCTTAAGTATTTACACAGCCATTTTCTAAGTATTTATTTACAAGTTTAAGAGAAAGAATACGGAAGATAACTGATTAAGAAAACTAAAATAATGGTTTAAAACCACAAACATTAGCAAAGGTATAAAATCCTTTATTTTCACAGTTTGTCATAATAGGTTAAACATCTAGAGGAAAGGACACTGTCACTGCTTTCACATTTGTCTATAATTAAAAAGGTAGATTAAGAAGAGACTCAATTATGAACCAGCCTATATAATTTCATGATTTATTTTGCTGTCAAATATTTCTTCACATATTTTATTGACTTCTGCATTTATTGTAAATGAAATGTGTAACAGCTCTGTGCTAACCTGACGCTGTACAGACACCAGACGCTGCACAGCACCTCTGCGCTCTGCTTAAAATGACACAGCATCCTCTGTTCTGGTGGGCTCGTGAGATGAACTTCAGTCAGGCAACGTCTCATGACAATGTTAATCCTGGCAAACCGTTATGTGACAAGGCACAATTCAATTGCTGCTGCCAGGCTGGAAGTTCGTTTTCTACCAGAGTCACACACTTTGTGTCAGTGTAATGCTGGATGATGTTCTGTCTCGCCTACAGACGCGTCCTCTGGAGCACTGCTGAACGTTACAGTGCTGTGTTATGGCTTGATAATTATTAACACTGCTAGCAGTGGCAAGGGTAAATGGCATATCCACGTGAACAGGAGCAAGCAGAACCTGCAAACTGCTTAGTCATGGTTTTGTAGAAAAAGTGATCGTTTCCTGCTCCTTAACAGTCCTGTGACAACGTTTTGAACCTGAACCTGTACAATCAACGTGATGTTGCGCTTTTTTTGTTTGTTTTTGTCAGAGACAATTTTGGATAAGTCACTCTTTGGTAAACTCAAACCATTTAAATACATTTACATGTACAAAGAACTAGATTTAAATAATGTTAAGATTGTGACATAGAGAAATTCAAGAAATATAAAATTAGGTACCCATATCCTGCCATCCTCAGCTCATCCTGCCATGGAAAGAGTCACACCAAAGGCACCACAGCACAGGTCCAAGATCAAGGGTTAAGATTAACTGTACATTTCTTGATTTTGCACGTCTCAAACTTAATTTATCAAAACACAATTATTTCCTTTCTCTCCCCCCTCCCCCCTTTAATTACTTAAAACAAACATTTAGGAAAAAAACAGTATCGGAAACACCAACATGTCTTTAACCGGGTGAACACACAGACTACCTTCCCTAGACACGGACACGTACTTCCCCTTACTGGAAACAAAAGTTCTGCTGTGGCTTCAAGGAGAGAAATGTCTTCCCATCCTCTGCCTCTTTATACTCGATTTATCTGAAACTGCTCCGCTGGAGCAGGTGGGGTTTATACTGTAAATCCGTATTTTGTGAAATTAATTCTTATTGCAGACTGTCACAATAGAACTAGTGTATTTAGTAAAGCTACTGCACAAATATACCCCAACTTCAGAGGAGCCAAAAAAGCTTTAGAAGAGAGCAAATAGACCTTTTTGCTTTCCCTTACTTCAGGAATGAGCTTTTATTTTCTAAATTTCAAGAGTTAAACAGCATGTTCAGATATATTTTCAGTATTTGCTAAACAAACATAAGGCCCAATTATATAAAACCTGTACTTTAAAGAAGGATGTGATTAATTTAATTCTGTTAATCAGGTAGGATTTTACAGGTACTGTTTGCCAGTTCATGCTTTTGAGGTCTCTCAAGCTATTGTTGGGTTTTTTGTTGCCGTTGTTAGTTGGTTTGGGGTGGGGCTTGTTTGTTTGTTGCTGGGTTTTTTGTGTGTTTGGTTTTTTTTGCTTAACTGTTACCATTATATTTCACATTTTATCTATTATACTGACCTAAAAGATGAAGTTAGCACCATAATAAAAAAAAAAAACATTTGGTGAAACAAAGATTTAGAGTACTTGAAAAGTTGTTGGTAGTTCCTTTATGCAGAAAACAACCACTGAAAATAGTAGGGAAACCATAGCAACTCTGTAATACTCACACATGAAATAACAGACATATTGCTTGAAATTCCCATAGAGTATTTGTTTTTTTATACAAAAAAAAGTACAAATTCCAAGTGCTGACACGTCACTTGGACCTTTAAGTAGGAAGTCAATGTGCACCTGAAAACAGCTCTCTGTGAAGAGACCCATTAAAACACTGCTTGGAAATACTGTAGTTTAAACTACAACACCTCTCTCAGGTTTTAACCAACCATGAAGAGTGATGAAGTTAAATTCAATTACCTGGTATGGTTCTACAGTACAAAATGAAGGTAGATTCTGAGGCCAGTAAAAACACATTTAAAACCACAATGCTACTTTTAGGTTTGCTATGTTTGTTTTTTTTTTTACTTTTATATCTATATATATAGATATAGATATAGATATCTCTATATATATAAAAAGGTCAGCACCACAGGTTGTCCAGCTTGCATTCTAGACAACTGACAAAACCCCTCAACAATTTAACCATAACTTAATAGATTTATGGCATTTGGTTTACATATGTTATAAAGCAAAACTATTAAAACAAGGTAATTCACTTTGCTCACTTTTGCACACAAAGTAATAGTTTAATAAAATGAAATCCAAACAACATTCTTTTAAAACCAAAACCATCCTCCCGAAGTCCTAAATCCTAAGCAGAGAGGAGACCTAGCAGTTGAAAGAGTGGTACGTGGTATAAACCTTGACAGACTTTTACATTCACCTCAACCAGAATAGGAAAAGTGAAAGCATTTTATATATATAAAGCTAATTTATATATATAAACTGACTAACTACCAGAAATACTTAGTAAAAGCAAACAGGTTTCATGGTGACACAGAAGGAATCAAAGCTATAATATTCTCTCTCCCCACTGCTGTGTAACTCATTACCAGCAACAGGATTTAAGAAATAAAATAAAGGAGATTACAGCTTCTTGGTGTATCCAGCAGAGCTGCCAGTCTTATTCTACTATCTTTCTCCACTGGAATCTGTGTCTTGCCAGATCAACCAGTAGGGACACTTCAGCGAGACTCTTCCTATCCTCTCCCCAGCATACTGTCTTTTCTATTTTGAGCATCTTCAAAAGTTAAAAAAAAAAAAAAGAAAGATTGAACCAAGCCCTCCTTCAAAAACAAAGATTACTTATGTAGTCTTCTCCAGAAACCATTTCAAACTGATTTCCAGAAGGTCAGGAAAATTAAAAGGCTGTTATACTTGTACTGAAGATTACTAAAAGAATAAAAGATTAAAAAAATACATTAGTAATGTGCTTGTTTGCGTTGCACTTAGAATGTAGTATTTTAATCAGACGTGTTAGACATTGCATGAATTTCCATACTAGAATCCATAGCTTCAGAAGCTGACGCATCATTATCTACTTTCTGTTCCACAAACGCTTCTGTTCTGTCTGGAGACTCTACCCTGTTTCTTACTTCTGTTACCCCAGGGTGATTTTTTCGCAAATGCTGGTTTAGTGTGCCCTGGAAAGGAAAGCATTTTCCACAGATCTCACAGCGAAAGGGCTTGTCATCCGTGTGACCACGAATATGATACTCAAGCTGGTCCTTGCGGGTGTATTTCTTCCCACAGAACTTGCACACGAAAGGAGTTATTCCCATGTGCAATCGCATGTGTCGATCAAGGCTCCCTTTCTGGTTGAAGGACTTTCCACAGTAAATACAAATTAGCCTCTCATTGTATGGATACCAATGACCTCTTGAATTTCTTTCCCGTGGACTATTTTCATATCCTGGGTTACTCACCATGGACTCACTGTCAGCCCCTTGCACCAAGCCCTGGACATCACTGTGCAAGTGACCACTGGATACCCGCTTTTGGCGTGCGCGGCCCCCTCTGAAACAGCTCAGCATTGACCTTGAAGGACTTGTATTGCTCAGGCTTCCAAAGGTTTCAGACACACCTGTAGCCTGTGATGAGGCATGGGTAAACGAGTAAACATGTTGTAAAACAGACCCATAGGAGCCAACATTTACTGCCACCACTTGCTCCCCGTCCACCATTTCAGTATGATATCCATCATCACCAAGGGAAGAGCTATCAGAGCAGCTTGGTCTGTCAGACTTCTCCATTTTAACTTTCACCTCTGCAATCTGACTTTCCCTTACTATCAGGTCTCCTTGCTCGTGATCACCTTCAATCTGAATCTCATATTCAGAGATACTCCCACTGCTTCCTCGATCTGAATGCCCTTCTTCTTGCAGACGACTACGCAGAGTTTTGCCTGGAGTAGTTTCCATCCGAAGATCGCTGCCTGCTGTTGACTGTCGCACCTGAGAGCAATAGGGGGGAGATATCTCAATAGGATTGGCAAAGTAGCTGCTGTCTTTAACTCCATTGCGATTCTCTGAATTTTCTTCAGCACCAACAGTGACGGAATCAACATCCCCAACACTGATCTTTGAATGAATACTCTCCAGTATCTGTGTGCATTTATCAATGACACACTGCATCTGTAGAAAGCTAGCTGCAGTTAGAAAACTAACAACATCCTTCAGCTGCAAGGACATCCTTCCAGTGTAACAAAAAGAAAGTAACTGTTCAAAAACATTGGGATTTTTAATAACTGATATTGATAAGCCACTCATGGTGCTCAACGCCGAATGGTCACGGAAATACGGAGAACTGGCAGCTAAGACAGCTTTATGGGCTCGAAATGGCTGACCCTGAATATGCACAATGATGTCACATAGCTTTCCTTGCAAGCGGAGTTCGTTTAACTGGCTCAGAACAGTGTTGCTGTACTCAGGCACATCAAACTGAATGAAACTGCTGCTGTCCATTTCTACTGATGTAAAGAGTAATCTGAAAAAAAAAAAGTGAGAAGATTTACAGCTGAGAATGAATACAGAATTTTCCATTAAAAAAATAAATGCTTGCACATGTTGAAGTTAAACCACCAACTGATCTGCTTAAGGTGCGTTACAACAACAGAGCTGGGATAAATAGAGTCTTAATCTGTGCGTTTCTTGCATTTCTGTAATTTGAATTATCCTTCTGCAAGATTCACAATTCAATTGCTCATAAGCTCACAAGCTCCCTGGGACAGTCCTACACCCTAAAAGGAGCTTTGCAATTTCACTTCCTGGTTAAGAGCTGCAGAACAACGCCCCACCCTCCCAAAGTTATATTAACTTTATAGTCACTAGGGAGTTAAAAACTTCAGAACCCCAAGGAGGTTTTCAGGCCACATACTACATTGATACTTGCACGGAACCGCATTGTTAAATTGCCCAGGAATGATTTTTGGAAGGTATTTCAAATTCTAAAAGCCTGCTAAAGAAAAGCCACAGATGCGTATGTGTCGGTGTGTGCATACACACACACAAATATTTCATAGGAACATTCCTTAGGTCTACGTATGTAAAATATATTTCAGAGGAGATGAATATACTACACCACTGACGCTGCTGTTTAAACATTTACCTCCTTAGAAATCTCAATGACTATTTTTAAAAACTAAAAAGCAATCTTTCAGAAAAGAAGTACATCCTAATGAAAGGAAACATTTAACTGTGAACTCAATTCCAAACTATTTACCTAGAGTGTCAGAGGTTCCCAGATATTAATGAATTTGTGTCAATATGCGAGGCAGCATTTGAAGGAAAAGTTTTTGAGGCACCCATGGACTTTTTTTTTTTTTTTTCTGGTTTCCTGTTGTGATTTATTTTTCTTTTTAATAAATTATGATGTGAACTTTGAAGCTCATCTGATGCAGCAATGACTTTCTAGCTGGAATTATTTGATATTTAAATTCTAACCTAACTCAAAAGCCGTGGGTACTCAAACTTGCCTGACACCCTGGGAAAGGAGAGGCTTTAGAGAAACGCATACATTTCAAAACAAGATCTAAAGAAAAGCCATTTTTCATAGAGTATTTATCATAAAAAGCACTCACACACTTGTTCCCTTTACAGTGTCCACCTGCAGCAGACATCACCTTACTTTTCCAAGACTGGGCCCCTAATCAAGTGCCAAAGAATCTTCAGACTTTTATTGCTATTCTTGTTCTTATTAATGCAGAAGGCTAAACACATAATATTGCCACCATACCTGCTTTTCCAATTGAACAAACAGATCTCAACATCATCCATTGACTTCTGATGCAGGAAGCATGTCCAATGTATCACAACATACTAGTGGATTTTTTTTTCCTATTTATGCCTTATGTTACATGCTGTAATGGGACATATGAACAATTTAAATCAAATTATGAAAATTCAGGCACTCTAAAAACAAAATCAACAAGTAGGAATATGATAAAAAGCCTACAAGTAACAACTGGAGCTATATCAGCTGATGGTCACTTAAAACTAACATTCAGAATTTTCACAAATAGAACAAATGAAACAAGACAGCCAGCTTCCTGACTTAACCAACATTATGTCTCATTTCAGAAACTCAAAAAAAATCTCACAGAGGATTCAAAATCAGGTTATCAAACTTGCCAAACATGTTCTGTAAGTTACCAATATGTTATACATTAAAACTGGTAAACCATACTAGAGTTTGTAAAGTTGCTATGTAAAAGCACAGAAGAAGATGTTTTGTATGCTCTTTTATCTGAGGAGGGAAATAAAAACTAAAAGTTGGTTAAACAGAAGTGATGGGACCACAGCCATCTATACGAAAATAGCTTTGGCAAGACAGTTCTTCCATTCAGCAAACAAAGCTACAAAATGATCCAGAGCTGATGCAAGTCAGACAGAGGTCAGAAATCAAACGCTACACGAACAAGCCATCTGACAGGGGTGTAGTTAAAGGGCAAATTCACCTTGTTACTCTGAGCATCCCTGCACGTTGTACAAAGAACCACTGCTCAAGCAGATGCATCCGCTCCACTGGGAAGGCAGAAGTCTCATCAGTTAGGACACACGTCTGTCAGCTTCCCTCTCATTTGACAGGGCAGCAGCTTCCTTACAAACCCAAAAGAGGTCACTACCTTTCATTTGTGGGGCTTATGAGCTATGCACAGATGCAGTAGCAGGGCACTCCTGATTAAGCTTCTCTTTGCTAAGTGGAGAAAGAGCTTCCAGTAACCTGAAGTGACAGGAATTGGCAGGTTACCTAGGTTGAGGACTGTGTACAAACTACAAGTTCAGTCCCCAGCAGAGATCATTTGTCATTTCTGCATCATTTCTGATCCTTCGGCTAAGGAACCAGATCTTGGTCAAACCTCAATCAAATCCCATCAGAAATTACTCTTTTTTTGTGTGTCTAGAATAAACAGAAAGTCTGTCATATATAGAGAGTGGCCTTCCTCCTTGCTCCACGCTTCCAGACTGAAGGAATGAATTAAGGATAGGCACCTGAATGGAAAGAATATGGACATTTCATGCCTTACTATGGAGAGAGAAAAAAAGAAAGTTCCTTTGATCCTAGCATCTTAGCATTTCTAGATGAATTCACACTCCCTAGGACACGGCCACACACTGAAAATGGACTGTGAACATACACCAGAAACAGCACGAGAACCACGAAGAGAGGTACAAGAGGAAAGGGATCCTCAGCGATCCTTGCACTGTTAGAACATCTAATTATCTCCACAGGCATATGTATCTATAAACAATTCTACATCTTTGTTCTCAGAGTGGTTTCATCTTTCTTTTGGGAAACAAGGAAGCTTATTTTCTTTAAAATGTTAGGAGTAAACAGCATAAATCCTGGTAGTGAGTGGAGAAGGTGAAGTGGAGAAGTTAAAGGCCTGTAAGTCTGGCTGTCATTGTAGCAGATAAGCAGTAAAGACCAGAAACAGGGATCAAGGGAACATACAGCATTGCTTTGAAAGCAAACAAACCGATCAGGTACACAAAACAGCCCAAAAAGCAGTGGACAATGGCTTTCTATACCCATTTGCTCTTAAAAAAAGAAAGCAAACAAGCTACAGCAGACACTTCTTGTGACTACTTTTCCACCTTAGTTTTCCTCCTTTGAAGACGCATGCTTCTTCTGACCTTGAAAACATCTGTAAAAAGCTGGGGTTAAATAACAAGAATTTTGAAAAGCAGCATTGACAGAAAGGAACCCTTCTTCTGCTTTCAGCCAAACTCTGAAACCTCTAGTTTAAGAGGTCCTGGGACTGACGAGGCTGCCAGCGAACGTCACATTCAGGAGTAGGTAGGACTGTAGCAGGAATTCTTTATAGAATTAGCAGAGGTGAATAAAAACAATTAGTGTGTAGTCAGAAGTCATGTCTAGTACCTTCCATACTTCAGCACATACAGAGGTAACCTGTGTTCTTTAGGTCCAAGACCATAGTATAGTAGTTCAGAATGAAGACAATTTCATTTGTATTATTCAAACTCAAGCATTTGGGGGGGTAGTGAAAACTAAGAAAACTCATGTCACATACTCTCATCATTAAAGAGTAATGCATTTTGTCTTGCCCTAGCTTCCACACCTGACTGGGGTAGTGTAACGGTAGGTTAAAGTCCTGTCAAATTTATAGTCCACCTCTGGGCACCTGTCTATGAAAACCCCTTATCTTACTGCATAAGTAGGTCAAAGTGTTTAAGGTTTTCACAGATATTATGTATCCAAGAAACTGGCTGAAGGCTTTCCTTTCTACCTTGAAAGCAGGGGCCAGAACTGGACAAGTTCACCAAGTCTCATCAGGGCTCTGCTTGAGGCTCCTGTCTATTTCTGTAGGAGATGATCCAGTCACACCTCTCTTTGCGTCTGCACTACATTTACTCATCGGGGTCCTAGACAGCAAACATAGACCACAACACAGATTTACTAATAGGGGACAGGTGCCCTACGTCTTCAAACAAAAGTGTTCATTGAAGTAACCCGTGAACATGAGAGTGATGTGCATTTAACGTTTTTCATTAGATTTCAAAAGAAACTTACTTTAAAAATTGTGTTCTATGAAAGCTCTTATTTCACTTAAAAAAAAAAAACCCCGAGAATAGACCGTGACAAAACACATTTGGTATTTAATTTTACTGACATCATACAGTAGCAGCAGGGAAGCATCATATAACTACAACATGAAGCTGTGTGTCTGCCAACGCCGTATTAGTTTCTGCTTCTAAGTCTGCACCTGTTTAATTTCATTCACTCGCTGATGTATAATTTGCCATTCTCAGACAGGTGAATGATACAAATTATGCTCACTTTAATTCACACAAAGGTGTGAGAAAAAGATACCTTGCATTTTCTTTAGTTAGCTCAGCAAGATGGGTTCCTCGGGGAAAAAAAAACACATCACAAATCCTTACTGTCGTAGCATGTGTCTGAAAACAGAAATACATTAAAAAGTTGGGAGGATCATAATGAAAATTAATACTAAAACAAAAATAGTGCTTCATAACACCAAGAATGAATACTCCGTACATTACTGCTCAGAATACAGAGAAAAGGCAAGAAAAGCAATAGGTATTTGTATAAATAAGTGAACTCTTCCCTTGCATTTTGTAGGATTCAGTATTTACTACACCACCTGTGTGAACTTGAGACACCATTGCAAAAAATTTATCATAATTCAAGAGAATTTTAACCTGAGAATGTAGCCCTAATCAGGTGTGATCATGCAAGTTTCAGGGCAAAAATCTTCAGTTTGCATTTGCCTTATCTTCAGATTATAGCAGCCACAATAATTAACGGTAGCTGTACCAAAGAAAAACTGCAATCAGATATGTCACAGCCAAGGAGCATTTCTAAAACAGATCTCTTTAAAGAATCTTTGGAAACATGGAAGAAACTCACCATGTAATGTTTTAGCAGTTTATACCTCTAATAACAGTAAGGTATTACATTCTCTTTTAAAAGTCAAGATACAGTACCCTTGGATGGCCTTATGTGGCGTGACACACAGCACTGCTGCTTCACTGCAAATCTGGCCCCTGAAGTACGGTCAGCTTCCCTACAGCTAGAGAACAGGTATGGCAGTCATTAAAAAAAAAGAAGATGACGAAAAGCTACTCTCCCAACACATAAGATAATTTTGTGTGAATTTTGTGTGGAACTACAACACACTTACAACAATATAAACAGTAGTATGTAAAGATGTAGCACTGGCTTTTGCATCAGTTCTTCCTAAATTCAAGTGGCCATTTTCTTAAGAATTCTCCAGCCTTTAAAGATCATGAAGGAGATTAAACTATTCTATATTTAACTCAAGTGAGATAATCAGATACTACTGCTTTTCATAGATTTAAAAAAATCAATCACACTAAAGGTTTTTCCAGAAACACACACAATAAATAATAATAATAGAGTCATGTGTATTTTCAGCTCATCCAGACACTCTATTTTGTGGTTTATACAACACACTGCCAGAGGCATCCTCCTGGTGACAGAACATATACCTAATGGCAGACTTCTCCATGTAATTTCTGTGCTAAAATCATAGACATACATATTTATAAATTTAAAGCAACAAAGAAAACCAAACATAGAAAGGATAATTGGGGGAATGTTTCCACTTGATACTTAAGGGAACACTTGGGGCTTAAGGGAAGGGATATATACAGTAAATCTTTGCGTACTAACTAGATTTTTCTAAACTTTGCACTACATAGAACTAACATTTAAAAGCTCTTTTACATAACATTTATCACATAAATCATAGCACTACAGTAAGCAAAAAATTGTTGAAAACTTTACTCTTTCTGAATTTGACCACCCAGATGTTATCTCACAGTGGTAATTCACAAGCATGTGACTGTTAACTAAAACCAAAGAAATCAGTGACACAAGGCAACAGGCTTCAAGACTGTATTTCTTTTGCAAGTATTTCTTGACCACATAAAGTGATAGTTTCATCCAATTTCTTTCAAAGCTTCCCTTGAATGGAACACTAAACATGCATGGACTCACTGCTCAAGTATTTGTCACATCAAACAAGATGACTTCCTAAATCACTGTTATTCATACTCTTCTATTGCAAACTCTTGGTTTCCCAAGAATTACAAAGCTGAATTCCAGAAGCATTATTATCCAAAGAAGAATAAATCAAACAACAATCTTTGCTTAGGTTGATTTGTATTCTTTGTTCTTCAACTTCCTCAAATATATGTGAAATTAGACACACTAGAGAGTACAACTAGAGAGACTGCTGCACATAAACATGAAATTTTGGTATCTCAGAATAAGTGACTACTGTGGACTCAGATGGAAGTTTAACAAAGAGCTGATACACAGATCCTAAGAGATGCTACAACACAACAGAAAATTATATTAATATTTCAGTTGCAGCATGAAGTTTGCAGCTTCTCCACTAAGATAAAGTGCACTTTATTTATGGCATCTTTTACATCTACAGTGATCTCAAAACCATTTCCAGTGCATCATTCTGTTAGATTCTCCTCAAACAGGTAAATAAAACTGCCAGTAGAATTAAAAACAGCTAGCACAAGCCTAAGATTACATATAAACTCCCTGCCCATACATTTGGTAAGCTCACTACCATTTTGAACCGTTTACAACATTGTTGATTCAGAAGCCATCCCCCCAAAATTAAAATCACCTAAATGAGAACTAAGCTACCTTTCCAGTAGTCTAACAACAGAATAATGCAGAAGTTATGGAAACGACCACATCTCTCAAAAATAAATGGCTATGGAAGCAATTAGTTCCTTTCTTAACAAAATGGGATTTCAAATCCTCATTTCTCCAAATGTTAACCATTCACAAATCACTCTATGGATTTAATTCCTAGGGTGTGTTAAGTTTTGGGAAAGTTTGAAATAAGCTAAAAAAAGTGCCCATTCAAGTCAAAGAAATATAGACAGTTCGGCCAAAACTTGAAATAGTGAATTATCTGTAGCAAAGTATACAATAAAAGGTGTCTTATTATTCATCAGAAGGTGCATATGTCTTATTATTCATCAGAAAACAGCTCTGAAAATGAACCTGCTTCATTTCTACTTCAGAATAAAATACAAACTCTGCTACAGAGGCGGAGACTACACAACAGTTTAAAACTTCATTACCTCATAAAAACATAGGAAAAACCCACTTTCCTCAGAAACTGAAGCCAATTAGTAAAGGCTGAAAACTAGTTACAAAAAAACTTAGTTCTTGTACACTTTTATCAGTAGGTATCAAAACACTACAGTGAAAGTTGATGTCATTATTCTTCCTCTGCAGACAGAGAGGCAACACTCAAAGTACTGAACATCCGCGGTGATATCAAGAGTAAAACTCGTGTCTTGTCAGGCAAGCACTCCTACAGTTGCAGAACACAACCCCATCATTTGCACGGGTGAGCCATACCCTACACTGCCCCCAGAAAACTTTTTACTAATTCAGACTTTTGTCTAACAAAAATTGAAAATGATTTATTTTTACCTCACTGACATTCACAACATGATGAATAGAAATCTACTTAAAGGAGTGGATTATTTCAACATGAAAATGAAACAACTAATGTGTACGTATACATATACCCACACACATACACAATGCTATTACTGGTAGCACCACACTTTCTCTCAGTGCTCAGTATGGTGCAGCAGGGAAATTACTGGAACTGCGTATTTAACATTTCCTAGAAAAAACCCCAGGGGCCTCTTATTTGAGCAAATATCCAAAGAAAGCAGTTGTGAAACTGAAGTCCAAGGGCCACCTTCGTCCCTTATTCTCAAATTGTCTTCCTCACAATTGCTTGCCTGTATGGAAGCGATTAAAAGAGTAAAAATAAAACAGCTATTGCTGCATAAACAGAGTTTCAACCCATTATTAGAAACCTCAGTACAAATAATCTCTAAATTTTGGCTATGGAAGTCAAGTTAATATAAAAGCAGATACAGGTACGTATCTATTTCTGAATACAGAAAAAAAGGTTATTAGAAGGCAAACTGGAGATAGCCAAGATCAGCAAAAGTATTGTGTCAGATAAAGGGGTATATTTGTTATACATACACTTTAAAATCAGCAAGATCTTTCAAGTAACAATCACAAACTTTTATTCTGTGCACAAATTTCATAATATACATTTTCTGAATATCTGACAACTTTGAGATATATGCTTTGAGAAGACACTGCCAGTAAAAAACAAACAAACAACTGACAGCGTGAGACTTGCAATATATATATACACCCAGAACTTTAAGAAGTGGGGAAGAGGGCTTTTGTAACTTCTGCTATTAAAATAATAAATGAATTGCAACTAATGTAATAGTGGGTTAGTACTATGCATTTTAATCCATCTGGTTTTTTTAAACCTTAGTCACTTTTCATCAAATTACAGCTTTTTGGCTTCAGTGTTTCTTTAAGCAATGAAGAAGCTATATTCTCTAGATATCAGCAACTTTTTTTTTAAAGTTAAGTAGCTCTGAAGAACACATTTTCATAGTTTCTGTTACTGTTGATAGACCGAACATTTTGTAGCTCTCATTGAACAGTCAATGGAGCACAGGCACATCCTGATTCCAGATGCTGGGAATTCTGTAACATGTTAACAACTGTAGCAGAGCTAATCCTACGCCACCTTTTTTTTTTAGCAACTAGGCTCTCCCATATCGGTATTTCCAAGACTGTTCAGAGTGGTTAAAAATTCGCTCTCAACTCTGGTTTATTCTAAAATAAATCTTTATCTGTATGCTACGCACACCTGTAGGCATCTTGAAGGGCCTTCGCAATTACAGAGATCGGGGCCTCACTGGAACTCCCAACTCCTCTTCACGAACAGCCGCGGCTGGAGGGCCCAGCAAGTGGTGGCGGCAGCAGCGGGGCCGCTCCCCGCCCCGCCCGGCCGAGCCCCCAGTGCCGGCTACTCCACGCCTCGGGTTAAGGGAGGACCACGCCACACGCGCGCTCCTCCTCCCTGCCAGCACGCCAAAATTACCCTAGAGACTCAGACTCGGGTTACGCGACGGCAGCTTCTGGAGAGACGAGGTTGGGAGCGGAGCAGCCCCGGCGGAGCCGGGCTCGGTCGCGGCAGCAGAGCCGC
>VZZY01009641.1:208046-219305 GCA_013400335.1 Eurystomus gularis | reverse complement strand
GCCTGCGGTGGCACGGCCGTGCGGGGCGGCGGGGAGCGCCTGGGCGGGCCTCGCCCCCAGCCGGGAACCGCCGCCGTCACCGAGCAGAACCAGCGAGGAACTCAGATCTCGCCCTCACTGAGCTGTCCTGACCGCTTCCACCGGCGGCTGCCGCCAGCACGGCTGCGCTGCCGGAGCTTGCCCCGCACACCCCGCGGGGTACGGAGGGCAGCGACCGGCCGTTCTACCAGAGCCCGGGTACTGCTCGGTACGAGAGTGGCTGCGGGGACAGCACAGGGCCCAGCGCCGGACGTCACGTCTTGTCTTTCTCTCCCCCTAAGACTCGCGGAGGACAGCCTTCAGGAGTGAGGCGCTGAACGGTAACCGGGTGAACCCCTGAGCTGGGCCCGCTTCACGTTAACGGGTGAAGAAATGGAATTTCTGCACTTGTGTCAACGAAAACCGGGTGACCAGTTCCGAGCAGACAGAATGCTTTGGGCTTGTTCTTACCTGCGTTCAGCCATTGTAACCAACAGGAAGTTAATTTGCTTGTAACATACTGCATTTAAAGTTCCCGAAGACTGAGGAGTGTGGTACGCAAGTGCTGATTTACCCAGGAATTGGCTGAATATACTTTAAATGAGCACAAGCTTATTCTTTGTTTAGATAGCAAGCACTAAGCCAGCGAGTCAGAAGCATCAGCTATCAACTCAATAGATGGAGGCTGGAGAAAGTGTCAGTAATAGTACCTAAATTTGGTCAGAGAGAGGAGATCTCTTCACAGGAAGACAGCAGAAACTTAATCTTTAATGCTTTTTCACAGTATGAAATTTCTTTCATACTTAAAAACTGTACACGTTATCTGTACCAACTTCCGATTTACCTGTAGGCTTTTTGGACGTGCAGTTGCAGCTACTATTAAGTCAGGCTTCTGGAATTTTCCTATCAGCCTCTACACTCTGTGTTGTAACTTTAGAGACCACCATTCTGCAAAAAACAGAAGAAAACCTGTTTGATAAATCTGGACTATCATGGGAACTGACTACCTAAGCACCAAAGAAATGGGCCCAATTCCACAAATTCATCAATTTACTGTGTTATAAAAATCAGTTTTTTAGTTCAGTGTTTTCTTGGGCTAGGCTGGCATG
The DNA here is from genome assembly GCA_013400335.1 of Eurystomus gularis. Classification (NCBI taxonomy): domain Eukaryota; kingdom Metazoa; phylum Chordata; class Aves; order Coraciiformes; family Coraciidae; genus Eurystomus; species Eurystomus gularis. The sequence goes on along the minus strand of VZZY01009641.1, from coordinate 218,178 downwards.
TTCTCAATGTTTCAAAAAGACACATTACTAGATACTCCTTTTTCTTTATATATTTAATAAAGTTATATATCAACAACTTTAGGGTTTGTACTTTTGCTTGAGCACTTACCATTTTGGCAAAAGTGAAATATTAAATACTAGTACTAGACATGCATTCCTTTCATTCAAGCTTAAGAAAACATTTACAAAGTTGACAGATAACATTTATTAAAACATGTTATACAAAAAAGGGGCATGGGACTCTTCTATAAGAAGAAAATATTGAACAGTAACATTAAATTAAAACCATGCTGTACAATTAGGACAGCAATATTTATAGACAAAACTATCCAACCTCTGCAATACAGGCTTAACATCTCACAAAATATCAAGATATGCAAATTTACTATTATAAATGACTTGTTTAGAATAAAAACTTATACCTCATTAAGGAAGATTCACTTGACTTGCATAAACAGTTACATTTCTGGAAGAAATATGGAATTCCATGAATAATAAAAAAGGAGCAGCAATCGACAGACACAGGCTTCAAGCAAAAATCAAAACTTACAATTTAATCACATTAAAAATATATCATTTTATTTTCCAGCATCTTCCCCCAGGGCACTGACAGCTTACACCTTCCAGCTAAAGAAGCCTAGCTATCCAATGAAGTATTTGAAGGACAAAACCGCAATTTTCCTTTGTTGTTTTGAGAAAGGTTCTAATTCTGTTAAAAGCAAAATACTCAATATTCTGCTGTAGCTCTCATAGTTCAGAGACAGGTCACCTTTCTGGCACCCATACAAAAATGTTAAGATTGCAAGACCTGACGTGCCTCTATTCTTTCAGACTCCATGATACAGGGACATCAAGTATTATTTTTATAATTAGAAACCCAATACATCAGCCTTTGATCATCCACCTTGCTTTTGATACAGGACAAAGTTTCTCAACCCCAGAAACATCTCGGGTGAAAAAAGGCTAAGACCAAAAATTTTACTGACAGTACCTTCTAGAGTCTACCTGCTCACCCATAAAACAAGGTAATGTTTAAAAAACAACACAACAAAAACCCCAACAGTGGCATGTGAGGCAGGAACCTCCTCCCTCAAAAGGGTCAGATATACACCTAAGCAGAGATCTTAACCCTGCTAATAGTTGATTTTTTCAGAATGGCAGTTACACAGGTTCCATGTGTTCCATCCAATTAACATCTTAGTTACAAAATGGAATGAAAAGGAACTTAGCTGTAGCATCATTAAGTGTTCTTACCACTGATAGGACAATGACTGGCTTCACAGTAGCAGGAAATTCTGAAAGCCTCCTGTGTGTACAATGATTCTGGTTTTCAGAAGACATGCACTTTACAACAGCCAACAGTGGGCAATATAAAAATGCACAGATGTTTCTAAGCCCTATCATAAAAAGTGATGAAGCATTAAGGGAAGATTAATGAAATTAATTATATACATATGCATTCATATTATATAGATACGGATCGCTTCCCTCCTCCCCACAAACAAGAAATAATTTCTCGTATCTTGAACAAGACCACTTAGCAAAGATTAAGAGCTTGACAGAAGCTGCATCTGCATATCTTGGCTCACTATGTACAGCTGTAGTGGCCATAAATGGTAGGTTTTCAGTAGCAAGGGGCTGCAAGGGAAGGGCGAGATGTGGTGAGAGGTTGCGAACTGCCCAGTGCTAGTCAAAACAGGTTCTAGCTCACACCAAGACGGGTGTAAACAATCCACTGCGTGACAAAACTTCAACCAGAGGCGCGCACTGTGCCTCTGCTAAAATGTATTCAAGAAAGAGTGGCAGCTGCTAGCAAGAGGGGCATGGAGACACATACGGAGAAGATACTCCTGGGAAAACACATTTGGAAACACGTGTGGAGAAAGTGAACAGCTGCTCTTAGGAAAACATATGGAAAAGACACTAAGGACACATATGGAGACACACTCACAGGAGGACACGCTCCATGCCTGAGAAGAGTCACTTCTGAGGGGACTGTGGCCTGTAGCTAAGCCATGCCAGAGGAGGTACATACACCTCTGAAGTCACTGAGGCCCATAGGAGACTCAGGCTGGAACAGACACACTTCTCGAGGGACTATGAACAGTGACACTAATCAGCCCAGACCACCAGAGGACACCCACTAAGAGATTAAGAGTGTCAGATAAGTCAGCATGCATCCAAGCCCAACCTCTTGTGTGATCCATCACCTCCCTAAAAGAACTGGCACAGGCTGAGTGCGGCTCTTAGTGAAAACACGGGAAACTGAGACTACAAAGGCAGACAGCTGAGCCACAGGAAAAGGGCAGAAAGATGTTTACTTCAGTGTTTAAGTAATTTTTTGCTATCCCCCTCCTCCCAATACCTGAATCAGTTTGTCAAAGGGCAATAAAATAAATTCAGGAAGAACACCACAAGTTAACTATTTTGCCTGTGATAAGCAAAAATAAGGATTTTAGACATCCATCTCAAGCTTCCCTTAAATCATCAATCCTGTCAACTAGATATCATGACAACCATACAAGTATTTTCCTGCAATCAATTGGTGTCGTGTAAATTAACATCAGAAAGCCAAGTGCTACAAAATCAGTGAAGCAACATTTGTTGGACTTTCAAGACAATGCCATAAAATGGGGTAAAACAGTAATAGGCAAATTTTAAAAAGCTACTATTCATGCTAAGTCATTAAAAAAGGACATGGTTCTATAATATGATCTACTGGACCTGTTATAAAACCTTTAAAGTGTCTCTCACAGTACATTTTATTTTAAAGCTTTATTTCAAAGTAATCTAACTGCAAATAGGAGTAATGTTTAACTTAGAAATGTCCCGTATAAAAGTCATTCCAAGCTGGTAAAAGAAACAATTTTGCTGGCAGCTCTGTAGGATGGTTTGGGTTTAACAGAAATAATTTTTTGCTTGACCATGGTTTTTAGTCTGGTGTTTCTGACCAGGTTTTTTTATGGTTAAATGGGAAGAGGCACCCTTAACCTTTTTATGCAACACTGAAGTGACAATTTGAAAGGGGTTGAGAACTAATGTAATATACAAGATCATTCCTGAAATGAGTAAGATCAATGTGAAGATGGTACTTGCAGAAATGACACCCTGTAAGTAGTAAGGCCTTGGAGAATGGAAAAATAGGGCCACTGAGTGCAAGAACCCTTTCCTCTACACTCATGTAAACAGGCAAGCATTATAATTATTTTTTTTTAATATTAAAAAAAGACTGTGTTAGTGTGGGAACAAACCATAAAGGGAATACAATTTCTAAGTTTAAAAAACATATTTATAAAGTTTTATGGTTTGTTTTGGTTTTTTGTTTGGTTTTTTCTTTTTTTAAATACAAAGTGCTTCTATACATTAAGTAGGTTACAGTGTTAGTGAGCAAATCCCTGTTTAGTTACCTTGATTACAAGGGTTATATACGGCCACCATGGTATATTGTAGAGTTCAATTAAGTGCTAAGAATAGGAACTCTGTGGTGCTGACCATTCATGCCCATTGCCAGCAATGGGTTCATCATATTTGGGAGTATCTGTTTTAACAAAATTCCATATGAAAAATATCTGAAGCATTAGAAGATTAAGAATTAAGAGCCTCTTAAAAAAAAAGTAAAGTTTGTAAGTAGAATGCCAGAAAAGAAGTTACAGTAAGTACAGCCCACTGAGTAGTAAACCCCCAGCTTGTACCACACATTCATGTCCAGGATACAGTTCGGTTGCATCTTAAGACAGTTTGTAACTGGGAGTCCGAAAAAGCATTAAATGGTAATTATCTTTGTGTGGTTTTGCTTCACCACACAGGGTCATCTGTTTAAGTGTGTTACCCTGCGTATTGCAGCATCTAATACATAAACTGGGGTGAGACTGGCTCAGGCCCTTGACAATGGTAACTTTTCCCCCCGTTATCAGCACTGTACTTGGACATCACCCCTTTCTATTATAGTCTATGCTTTAAAGGCTCTTTGCTTTTTATAATATGTTTCAGTAAAATACAAAGAAGGGTCAATTGCTTTTGCATAGGACTGCGTTAAGCTTTCAACCCCCAAATCCTGTTGCCACCTTTACAACTGATGCATTCACTCTACTTGTGGAGCTGGCAGCATCTCTCACAACTACAGACACTCCTCCAGCTATCTCCAAGAATGAGAGCCCAGCATATAGATCCTCATCCTAATGAAGCAGAAGTGCCACTTTCCCAGCAAAAATACAGACTTCGGACATGAGCATGGTACCATGTTCTGCAGTACCATTAATAGATCCAAATACCATACTTTCTCTTTTTTCCACAAGCAACTTCATTTAAAGAGGTAAACAACTCTAGCTGCTTGTGATCACATGTAACCAGTCACAGTAGTTCCGTACCAAGAATCTGTATTATAGTTCTTACTATTTAAAGATTAAAGAATCAAAAGCATAAATACCTATCAATGACTAAGTAATTTTCCTAAAGGAGCTTACTAAAACTAGTTAGAAGTTCTCAAATAAGTTTTTGTACCAATAGAAAGTCAATTCATGAATCCACAGAGTTTGGTACTTGCTACTGTAGTGAGCCACAAAAACCTGAACAGAAACCTACAGTTTAAACGTTTGATTATTTTGGATAAGTTCCAAAGGTTAAATCTTACTTTTTTTTTTTTTTTTTACACAACATACTTATTATGCACACTTCTAGAAGCTCTCACAATGCAGCAGTCAAAATCAAGTCGAGCCAAGAGTCACACAGCATTAGACCCTAGAGGAGCAAAGACAAATTATACCTAATACTGATTGAAGTTTATAAAGTCCTCAACTATATTTAAGTGCTCACCAGACTCTAAGTAGAAACTGACACAAAACGAAACCTGTGTTTAACTGAAGATGGACTAAATAAATGGAAGACACAAAGGAAAGCCAAATAATCTTTAACACAGCCTTTCAATAAGCAATACAGCAAAGGCTATTTAATGATGTAGATTATCTAATGATGCATGTTAAGTATGTTGGCAGTCTCCAGTCTGGGATGGAATTCTAATTTTTTTCTTTCTAGTTCTTTTTTTTCCATTAAGTAGGGCTACTTGAATTCCTGCTTCATCTATGTATTTGCAGGATTGGGGTAATTTTAGAGCTGGACTTTACTGTGAATTTGTAAGACTTAGAAAAAAAAATAGGGCTTCTAATTACTGCTGTGATTACAATCAATGTCACAAAGACCTTACAGACCTCATTTTGCAAGCACCCTTCAGATTAACCATTTGCACTTCACATACTGGACACCTGGAGTAATACTGTGGAAAATATTAGAAAAGTTTGGTCTGCTTATACCAGCATAATCATTAAAACTTTTTCTTTTTGACAATTTACAATAGCAAGTACCAGACATTATTTGCGTGATTAGTTTATTTTGCTTACTCTAAACAAATGTAAGCATCAATGTCTTAGTTCATCTCAGTAGTACTCTGCTCAGCTTTAGAAGCTTGATATGACTTGGTACAAGAGGTCACATGCCGATGAAAACTGTCCCGCCACATAAATCTTTTCCCACAGATGTTACACTCATATGGTTTTATGCCTGTATGAATTTTCATATGGCCTACAAGATGGTGCTTCATTTTGAATTTCTTACCACAGACACCACAGCCATAAGGTCGAAGACCAAGGTGCATACTCATATGCCGATCTCTCTGACTTTTGTGTGTAAAGCTTTTTCCACACTGACAAGGATACAGCTTATCAGCATGTGAGAATCCAGTGAGGGACGTTTCTTCTTTAATTCCCGTAGGCATTTCAATGCCTTCACCATAGCCTGCTGCTATCATAAGATCCTGTCTGTGAGCACTTATATTTCCATCTGCCCTTTCACCAGAAAATTCTTCCATAGAAGAGCCATAGAAGTCAACTTGTTCATCGTAATTACTTTCATCTGCCTGTTCATCAAATTCTGCTTCCATCTTTTTGTCACCTATATGAAAGTCTTCAACACCTGAAGACTGGATTGAATGATCTGCTTGAATGGCATTCACGGATTCAGAAACCTGGTGTTCATCATAAGGATTATCAACTCCTTCACAGTCTTGTTCAAATCTCTCTGGTTTCACGTGGATCCACCGCTTGTGAGACATGATGCTGGGTTTGCTATACATAGGTCTGGTATACTGATACTCTGCACTATCACTAGTTCCTTCTTCACCATCCTGGCTTGTCATTCCAGTGCTAAGTCTGTCATGTTCTGTTGAAGAATTGCTAGGAAGGTACTCGTGTTCTGTCAGCTGACATGACAGTTCATCTTTAGAGCTCTCCTCTTCATTTTCGCCATCCCTTAGTTCCTGCACTTTGTGGAATTCCGTCTGTCCTCCAGAACCAAGTTCAAAAGTTTCAGCAAGACCATTGTAACTACTACTGCTCGGGGACTGATGGTCGCTGCCATGATTCAACTTCTGACACAGAACTGTTGGGTTCCCCTCTAGCACTTCTGTGCATTTATCCACTACATGCCACATCTGAAGGAAACTTGCTGCTGTCAAATAACTAACAATTTCTGGAGCAGGCATTACCAGCCGACCTGTGTAAGTAGACAGAAGAATGTTTTCAAATACTCTGGGATTCATCACATCAGGCAGGACTATTCGTCTGCTGTTTTTTAGTAGAACCTGATCACAGAAGTAAGGTGAACTAGCAGCAAGAACAGCTTTATGGGCCCTGAAGAGATGGCCCTGAACTACAATGGACACATCACATAACTGTCCTTGCTGGCGCTGCTGGTTTAGCTTCTGCAAAATGGTGCTAGAAAAATCTGGAAATTCCACTCGAAAAGAGCTTGACCCAGACTCCATTTCATTACAAATTTAGTGTTGTGCTGCAAGAAAAAAAAAATTTAAAAAAATCAGAAATTCTGTTTATAAAGTATTAACCTTTCCATTTCCTTCTACACTTTTTTTTCTTTAACAAATAACACTCAAGCAGACTCATATGGCACTCAACCCAACATTTTCTGGAACCTATGTCCCTGCTGTACTTGTATTTCTCCCACCTCACCTAATATTTCTCTTTTCTGAAAGTTGTACTGAGGCCACAAATTGCTATGCCAGCACATTTTGCTGTGTTTCTTCCATCCAAAAGGACTCAAACTAGAGCAGGAGCTATGAACAACATACAATACAATGGAATTCCAGAAGACACATGGAATAGTGAGCAGTTTTCCTCTGTCAACTTCTGTTTCTCATAAGTGGGAAGGTGTCAGAGTTCTAACAGATGGGGCTGCACGCCTGAGAATACTTAGTAAATTAGCAGATAGCATATACATAGGGATTTCAAAGCACTTGGTTAATATGGTCCAAAAATATAATTTGCGTTACAAACAGTTGGAGGACTCTGAAATGAAAGTACATCTATGGAAATAAGGAACTGAGAAAATATGATTAGGAATCCCTGCACAGAGAGCCTGTACAATAACCATAGTTCTTTCCATACGGTTATGTAACCGTCAATAGAAAACTGCTCATTTGCTGCAGTGTTAAAATGCTGGCACATTGGCACAGATGTAGGACTTCTAAGTGCAGAAAAAGCAGCACTGTGCGCTTACAAAATCTGGACTGCACAGGAGTGATTATGTAAATCACTCCATGTTTAATTAACAGCTCATAGTTGCATAATCCCTTCCTTACTATTCTGATCTGATTTTCAACTCATATTCTTGGCAACTCCCCACCACTCCCCAAAAAACCTCAGTGTTCTATCTCCAAAGTTCCAGAGCTAGAAAAGGATGGCAAGCATATGGAGCACAGGTGAACACTGACAATTCACTGTTAACTACATAAAGGTAAATGGGTTTTCCATAGAAAAGAGAGCATGGGAGTCAGCAAGCCATCAAGACTTTTCAATAAAGGCCCAAATTCCTTGTAAACATTGAGACTAGCATGTTCTGCAGAACTGCACACATTATGCTTTTAAATTCCCTTTTCATTTTTTACTAGAAGCATGGTAACAATCCGAATTTCTTATTAAGGTCTCTGAAGAAAACAGACTGGGAAGAATAGCCTGTGATTTCTGAAACCCATTTGTAACCATAAATAGTCACAGCAACATAGTCAAAAGAGAAGTACCTTTTTCGACCACCGTTTCGTTTTTGTTGAAATCTTATGCTAATTTCCAACGCTAGGTAGCAGGAGGGAGTGAAAGGACTGAATAAAGTTCCCACTGGGGACAGTCAAATGACTAAAAATTTTGTAGATGAGCACCATAACTTGCTGTATACAGTCACATTCACTTTTACGGTTTCATAAATTGTTACTGTTTTACTGGTTGAAACAACCATTTAACTTTGGAGGCGTTTACCAACTACTCTGGGATCCTAAGAGTTAAGATGAGAATCAGTCATAACTGTAAATTTTTTTTCAATACTTGGTGGCAGAAGGCACATTTTCTATAAATACTGCCTCGCTTAAGTCACAGGTGAGCAGTTAGTAACCAAGAGGAAACAGCCTAAAACTTGCAAATCGACCACACCGCTACTTTCAGGTGCTCTGACTAACAGCAGTACAAAAGAAGAAAGCCCTTTACACTGCAAAGCATTACTCCCCAGAGTCCTCACCTTCAGCCCTCACAGCTTTCTTTAAGTATCTGACAATCTACACATGATTATGCACACCCTTGAAGAAGCTTCTTGTATGGCCAGAAGTATATGGAAATTTCACATGATGGTGGAAAACAGAAAATAGCACAATTTCCCCACCTTTCAAATGAAATAGAATGTCTACGGACACTAATCAACTGAGCAAAAATGAATTACCACAAACTGTCATACCTCAAGGGTAAATAGGGAATTTGGATTAACACTACATTTATAACCTACCCATCATATAACCGCTATTAGACAGTCCAAGAACAATTTATATGATTGCCAGTATAAACTGCTCAGTGGCCTGAATGGTTCTTAATTTAGTAATTCCGATGTAGTATCAGAAACAGCTAATTTTTAAATTACTTATCTCTGTAAAGCTTGCGGTTCAGCTCATCTTCCAGCAGTCACCTACACAATAGCAGAAGATCACCTTTAAATCGGTGTCTTCAGCGCACCTCACGTTTTTTTCCTCAAAACACCAGTCCTGCCATGATCTCATACAACCAATCTATTTCAGGAGGCCAGACCATCTACTGATGTTTTTCCAGAGAGTAACAATACTATGCCTGCCAGTTCAATTATTCAGTTAATTTTTCTTACCACTTTGTTTAAAACAACTTGACAATGTTACTTAAGTATTTTAAGGAGTTATTTTATACCTAATGTACGTTATAGAATATCCACTTTTTAAAAACTGATTTTTTAATGCAGAGGCAGTTCTTTGCCTTCTTTCAGAGTATATTCTCAGATTTAAGGCTCTATTTTTCAATAATCGCCTACAAAACGATAAGCCTTAAGGATACATTCAACTGAAATTTAAAGAGACACATCTATAGACCTTATATAACTACTGCTAGTCTAAACTGCCATCTTTCAGCAAGGGCTCAGCATGCCACCACAGAAACAGTTCCAAGTGGGAACAGACTTTTATCTATTCTAAGTTCTCATGAAAACCAAAGCTAGCAAAATGCAAGTAGAATATATATATATATATATTAGCCAAAGGTTTCACTTCCTCCTCTTCCAACCTGTTCTGTTTCTGCATTTTCTTCATCCCAATTCATAATGAACAAAGTCTTTCTATTTTAATTAATGAAAAAAATACTAGCCTCCATGCTGCAATATTGAGTGAAAGATACAAGGCACGTATTACTCGCTTAAAAATAAATTTACTTTAAGGTAGCTACTTCAGTTCCCCGTACGTAGAGCTTCTGAAGAAGCTGGTCTCATATCTGCCATGACATCAGCTCAGAGCGCTACATCAAAAGCTGCCGCGGACGCGCCGGTGGGGCCCTGTCCGGAAGGCGCTAGAGACCAAGGCCGCAGGCCCGGCCAGGCCCCGGTGTCCCCCGCAGCCGAGCAGACCTACCAATCCCCCCTGCCTGTAGCGCAGCCGGCTCAGCACCCGCCTCCCGCGGCTCCTCGGTCCGCCGGGAGAGCCGCTGCGGCCGGGCAGTGGCGGAGGAGGGCAGGCAAAAGGCCTCACTCGCCGCCCCGCCCCAGAGCGGCCCCACAGAACCAGGCCCGGCGG
>VZZY01009641.1:0-207012 GCA_013400335.1 Eurystomus gularis | reverse complement strand
GGCCCAGCAGGTGGCGCTCCAGGACGGGCGCCCCCTCGCGGAGCAGGCCGGGCCGCGGCGCTCGTGACAAGTCCCCCTCGCGCCGGGTTCTCCCGAGCTCGTAAAAGCTTGGATCGAACTCGCGAATATAAGCAACTCTGTTACCATTTCTGGCACTTTCTGGTGCTTCCAGACACCTGATCTGCGGCCACGACAGAGACACTAAAGCCTTGCGGGCACCAGACAAGCGCTGGGGTCGCATCGCGTGTTCCCGGCGTGTCCGCGCTTGGTTGCAGCACAATCAGGGGCCCTGCGGGTGTTGTAACCTGCGTTAAAACGGGAGTAATGGAGTTGTGAAGCATGGCACAGGAGTGCAGCTCTGGTTAGCGAGCTGTTTGGGCCAAGAGGCCCTGCCAAAGAGCTTTGCTCCACGCCGGGGGGACAACGCGTAGCCAGGCCTCCCTCCCTGCTCCTGATTGTGACGATGCTAATGCTGTTCGTATCTTTCGGAAGTTGGATATTTGATTAAAATGTCAGATTCCCATCCAGGCTGGTTTTGTTGTGGATGGCCTTGGCAGCTGCTTTTGTTTCTCTGATGCTTGCTACATGGGTGCATTGAGAAGGCGGGGAGCAGAACGCTTTCAAAAAGCTGGTTGGCGACTCAGCTGGCCTCTTTTTCTCACCAAGGATCTTCTGCAGAGATAAAATAACTGGGCCAACTTACAGACTGATTATTCCTTGGATACCAATTGCATGGAGGCTGCAGGTGGTTTATAAGCTTATCTCTCTTCATGTTTTCTTTTAAGAAGAATGAACTTAATTTAAAAGAATGTTTGCCCGTTGGCTGTTCCTGCTCTTAGCAGCCTTTGGGGATGTTGCCTGATTTCTGCTCGTGTGCTGAGTCCTGATGGTCACATATGTCTCTAGGGTCCACTGAGGTCATCAGGAAACCACAGATTGTGTCATTCCCAGAGCTTTGGCTGCACCATCCCAGAAGCTTGTGCTGCTGAGGGGACTCTTGTTTTACTCCCATGTGTCACCATCTGGCTGCTCTTGACATTGAATTGAACACATGGAAATGTTTGCCTTTGCCTACTTTTAAACCATCCAAAAGCAATGTAAAGCATTTCCTTTTACTGGGAAGTAGGAACAGCATATCTGTACAAAAGAAATTATTTCAAAGTGTGATGCTTATGATCTCCAAAGCCAAATACTTTAAATACTCCGTTTGTGTAATAGCACCGCCAACCGCTTAGCACTTGAAAGGAAGTACTCTCTCATTGTAGAATCAAATCTTTTATGAGTGTTTCTCAAAACTAATAATAATAAAAAAGACACCCCCACCCCCAATTGGTTTTCCCAGAAAAAAAGTCTGGTTTGAAACTCTTAGTTGGTTTAGTGGCTTGGCATAGATTTCTGGACTACATTGGACTCTCTGTGAGTTATAAGTTAGGGCTTCATGTCCTGGCATGCAGTTGTGCTGATGTTATTTTACACTGCTGAGAGAGAATACTGGTGCTAAAAATCACTATTACTTCCATCTTTCACTAATGGAATTTAGACCCATGGCTGAACTCCAGGTAGGGAAAAATCATGTGCTTCTGTGAAGCTGTGTCCTTTGGTGTGAGGTGTCAGGCGTAACGAACAGTTCTTTATCTCATAGGATCCATTTCTTTTCAAGATGAGACAGGCAGTTCCTGTACAATTACAAAATGAGTAGAGGAATGGCATGTACAACTGCACTTCGTTAGAGGCATGGGAAGTTTCATTTGGCAGGGCAGGTGTATTGAGCTGGAAAACTGGATCTATGTTGCCACATTTTCACCGGTGCACTGAAGAAAATAATTTCATGTCTTATATACAGTACTTCCTGACGGTCCGGTGGTCGTTAATTGAAGAGGAATTTTTATTTGCCTTTTTTCTCCCCATTTTCCCCTCCTTTTCTTGCTGGGGCATGGCCTTATTTGTTCCTCCTTTTTGGAACTGCTCCTCTTGTGTTTGGCTTTTTAATACTGAATAGAAGTGTTTAATGCAGTGGAGTAGTCTACAGGCAACCAAGATAAATTTGGTGAGGAGAAGAAACTCAGTGTAACGTTGCCAGCAACAACTTGTTTCCATATCAGTGTCTGAGTATTAGAAATATGCACTTGTAAGAGGTTATAAAAACCCTGAATGAATTTGAACAAATCATTGTAAGAGCTCATCCACTGAAAATTAGTAACTCCAGGACTGCTGCAAATCCACACAGCCCTCCATAGCTCAGATGCTCTGCTAGATGCTCACTAGCAGACTGGGCAAGGCTTATGGCAGTTGCAGTTGCAGTTGCCAAAGGTGAGAGTTTGGGCATTGCATGGAGCAATTGAAATGCCATTTATTGGTTGTTATGCTTTTAAAATTTGACTAAGTTGTTAAAAGTCTTCTAATTATCAAAGTGTAGGTTCGATTGCTTTCTTTTGTTTGTTTCTTAAGGCAAGCTAATGGAATGTTCTGGCCAGGTCCACACTTCGGGGTCTGAGCCTGGATCACTGCTGTCCTGCGTGGTGTGGAAGTGTCAGTACATGTATGGACCCAGTGTGACTCTGTGCATATCTGCTCTGGGTAGGTAAAAGTTATTTAGAAAGGAGAAGAGGATTTGGGTCTAATGCTTCTGATATAAAAACCCCTAACACATAACCACCAAAGTCACAAACATAGAGAAATATACAGTCACCAGATTACATGTCTTGAAATAGCAGAATGACAATGCTAAAGGAGAATTGTATCATTAGATTTTGGCAGAAAGCAGAAGGCTGCAATTATTTTAGGAAGGGTTTAGCACTTACATGCCAAGCTCTGAGTACTAGGTCTGATATGGGTAGTATCTAGGAGTAGGTTTCAAATCACCAGCAATTTGGAAACAGAAATCTGAGATGAGTCCACAGCCCTCATTCTTTTGTTTGGTTTTTTTTTTCCCCCACTCACATCTTGATCATTCTAAGCTTGGAGATCATAATTTTTCTGCCTGGAATGCTTTTTTTTCAACAGTGTGTTTTTTCTCCATTCCCTGCTGTGATTAATTGAAATAATGTATTTTTAAGGTTGTGTGTTTCACACTTTTTCTGTGAGAGCATTAATATGTTCTAATAAGTCAACTGAAAGGCAATTGTTCCTTGGCGTTTGATAGGCTGACATAGGTGTCTTTCCAAAGCATACTTGTTTTGATTTTGAGACAGACAAATCCAGCAGAATTTATAATTCTTACAGTATGTGCAACAATGGCTTTAGCTGAACAGTGGTGAAAGAATGTATTTAGGCCTACCCCATAAGTCTTCAGATACTTTGAAAGTTTGTATCCTCATTTAATCTAATAAGATGACAACAGTTACTACCTTGATATATGAGTCAGACTTTAACAAGCAAACTACTCAGAAGGGCAAACTCTGGTACCTGTGGATTCTATGTGAATGCATAGAAAAGTTTCCTTCTCCAGGAAACTTGGATTTTAACGCTACAGTCCCTGCTCAGATAAACCTCTTACTGATTTTCAGTACTGGAGAATGTGTACAAGAGACTGGAAATAGGGGGAGTATTTTTAATTTAATGAGTCCAGCTTCATAGTTTTTAAATATCTTTCTTCAAGTGAGAACAAAAAAATTACACATCTGTAATTATGCCAGGCAGTTCATTTGCATGTTGTGAAGTTTGTGTTTTACATTTGTATAAAATTTTATATTTCAGCAGGCAGGCACTGTCACTAAATCCATTGTAGTACTGTTGTTCAGAAATACACCAATCCATTCATCTCCATTTTATCTTATATTATTGCAGAATTAAAAAGAAATCTGAGCATTGATGAAAGTCTAGGAAATAATTATGTATGTATCAAATATTTATTGTTTGCTCATAAAAAAGGGAATGCCACAATGATCAGATAGATACACTTTACAATGTAACGAAAAATTATATGTAAAATTTTATAGCAGTAATCAAGAACAGGAAAGTATTGAGTTCCACAACACCTTTAAATTTTAAACAGACACACGTTGCAAAATCCCTTGAGCAAAACTTAAATAATACATTATAAAGATATAAATTTCATTCTGCTTCTTCCCAAAAAGGGAAGGCTGTGTGTGGAGAAGACCAACCTGTGTTGAAAACAGACTCCAACAAGGATGCCTACACAAAACAAACCAACCAAACAAAACCCCATTTATGATTCAGCTATAGACTTGTCTTTATTGTACTTATAAAATATACATAGCCTTTTATTGAATTGCCTGCTGTCGAAATCTGCAAGAATTTTATTGCTTTTTACTGTCCTGGAGAGGAATAAAGCAGCAGCCTCTGTGTAATTTCATAAGAAGCAAGGACAGTAAATCTAATTTTGCTGGATATGGGATCGATCATAAAAAATCATGCAATGACCGAAATTTAGAAGTTTTGGAATACGCAGTATCTATGTGTTTCTCCTCATTTGTATTTTCAAAACATTTTTTAAATATTTATATCTGAACACATTTATATCTGCACTGTATGAGCTATTTTAGGCTCTGTATTTATATATTTCCTGTGATAAGCACGTAGCCTATTCCAATATTAAATCAGGGTTTGAGTCTTTGCACTTTACAGCACTGTCTTCTTTCTTTCACTTTGAAATAGGATGTAGTTGACTCTGCAATGTGATGGCAATAAGGAGGACTTGACATTTAGCAAAATCCTCTCCTTGCCTTTTGTTTCCTCTCCTTTGAACTGCATGTGGGATCTAAGCGTGACACCCCCAAACTGTCTCCAGAGAAGCCACTATCCTGGAACTTGAAAACTGGAATATAATTTTAAAATGAAATATGTAGCTTAGGAACTTCTCAACAAGATGTACACTACGCTGCTGTTGGCTGTGTTTCTAACGTTGAGAACCCTCTGAGTCTTTCCCAAATTTCTTGGATATCCAAGGGATGCTGGACCAATATATGACTAGTTGCTTGTCACATCCTTTCAGGAGTGAAATAAAGCTCTGAAAAAATTCTTTTACCTCCCATCTGCCAAATGCTGAGGTTCAGCAGCAGGGGCAGACTAACAGTTCAAGGAAAAAGTAGGGAGAAAAGGTTTTGTAGTTTTGCATGAGGAAAGGACATTCAGGAGCTGGTATTATCAGCTCTGGCCTACCTGTTTTGATTCTGGAGGATCCCAAAGCATTCTGCAGTTTAAAAGTCTGATGCAGATTGGGCCTAAATTCTTGCGGCTTTGATCACTGGGAACCGAAGATGTACAGAATCAAACTGTTAAATTAATAACATTTCAGGACAGAGAGTCAAGATGAAACAATAATCCCACTGAAAGTTTTGAATGCTAGGGGATATGAAAGGAGAAAATTTGAAGAAGGAGTAGTGTAACACATAGAAGGCTGAGAAAAAGAAAGAGATCTTAGCACAGGACATATGAGTAAGAGACTATTTGTTGCTGTTTCTGTCAGAAAACCACAGTACCTCTACCTTAGTTGCGATAAAGTATGGAGTGGCCTGGGAGCAACATTTTCTTATACCATAAGCTGAAAAGCTCTTCAGCCATATTAAGACCTGACTGTGCGTCATAAACCTGTTGTTATCTGGAATGCTGGAAATTGTGACTCACCCTTTTATCCAAATTATGTTTGTAAAGGCCATTATAGTTTGAGTTTTGTAGAGGAAGAATATCACGCATATCTTATGTGGCAGAAAGATGCTACTCAGCATGATAAGCAGAAGCTTTGCAAATCCAAATTTTTGTAACCTGAAACATGAAAATATCAGATTCATTAAACTAGAGAAACAGAGTTTTAGGGTACTACCAAGTCAGCACTTGTTTGGCATTTTGGAATGGGATCCGGCAGAGCTTGTGTCTTCCCTGGGGGCCCAGTTAGAGCCACGGGGGCCGGGACAGTTCTCACCGCAGTGGTCCCAGGTGGTCTCCTGGTGACTGGCAGGTGTGCTTTCTAACATGGAGCAGAGGAATGAGAATGCCGAGATGCAGCTAATGGGGTGCAGCTCTATTTCAATTCATGGCAGAGCTATTGTTGTCCATGTATGGATGTCGCATTAAAAGGTTATGTGAAAAAAACATGCAAACAGTTTTTTAGTGGAGCACTCGGAGTCTGGCACTTCCATCTTTGGACAGAATTCTGGAAATGAATGCTGAAAGTTTGGCTCCAGAACGGTACTGAGAAGCTGAAAACTGTTGCAGTTTTCATGATGGACTCCTGCTGCCACAGTCTTTTACCATGGGGAAACTGAGGCAGCTCCAGTGCTTATGTAGAATGAGTCTATAAAGCCCTCTCATAAAGAGTGGCTATTCTAAATACGCTTCTTTGAAACCTATCCAGAAACAGGTCCTAGAACAACTTGCCAGCCTGTTGAGTGTTGCCTTTGTGGCAATGAATTTCCTGCTAGCCTGTACCAGTGTGCTGCTGGCTGTGGCCCTGCTGTGCTTGTCGGCATTCCCAGAGTGTGGCAGCGCAGGGTGGTGGGCTGAGGGCGGGGGCTCTTGCACATGCGCTTCTAGCTCAAATAACTGAAGTTTAAAATCACTACACTGTTGCTTCTATGTTGAATGTTACCGTATTCTATCATATTAGTCTCTTATGGAGGCAATTTTGTGTGGCTGCATGAATACTTATAACTTTGGTTTTATGTGCTGGTTTGCCAAAGGAACTGGCAAGTTTAGTGTGTTTTCAAATGGGTAAGAAATTTCAGCTGTGTGGCAATGATTGGAAGTCTGTGAAAAACCTCTAGTCTCGCCCAAGAAGCTATTGACACTCGTGTTTTTTTTACGGGGAGAAAAAAAAAAGGTATTATAATGATGCAGGACTGTGCCTTGTTAAGCCATAAACAGATGAAACCTTCCTGGACAATCTTGGTCTAGTTAATTGTTTTGCTTTATTGTCTGTATCTCCGGCATTCAGAGGAGCATTCTAAGGTTATACGCATTTATTCCTGTATAAGAAAATTGAAGTGCTTTTGATCTCTAGAAAATTTTACAAGCGGGTGTTCTCATGTTTACTTCAATTTGCTTGCTGCTTTTCTTGGAAAGAATGCTATTATTACTGATACATAAAATAGTTACTTTGTAAAATCCAAACCTAACAACTTTGACAACAGTTAACTGTGTTTTCATGTAAACATCATGAATTTCATCCGTGGGAGAAACCTGCAGAAAGTTCCCAAGGGAAATAGTTGGTTTTCATTGGGGTAAATAGAATTAATTCTCCCTAGGGCGAATTTGCATTTCCTCACAAAATTCTGTAAAAAGGAGTTAGTGTCTGTATAAGAAAATCTATTAAAAAAAGTAATCTATAAAGCAGAAAAACATTTTAGCTCAGCTTTAATACAGCAGTCAGGGGGAGCAGGCATCTCTGCTGTCAAGACGCGGTCTTTGGCAAGCGTGTCATTGCCTGGCCCGTCACTGGTGGTGGACGGAACTCGGGTCTGGAGCAGCAGCCCCGGTGCCTGGAGCCTGTGTGCTGCCCAAGGGCACGCTGAGAACCTGGGGGCAGAGCGGCCCTCCTGGCTCCCCCTGCTCCGGTACCGAGGGGCAGCTGCATGTAAGCTGGGAATGTGGCTGGAGCACTTGGAAATTAACTTTAAATTGTGGTTGTTGTTACAGAGATTTTCTTAGAGTGAAGAAAGGAAGGTCTGTGTGACATGTCTGAAAAAAACATGCCTTATTCTCAGGCATTTCTTCTTTACACAATGGGTTTGCTTTCTGACTGAATTTCTTTTGTTGGTTTGTTGGGTTTTTTTTTTTTGTAAACTGCACAGGCACTTATGAGAATACACTTGTTTGGGAGCACCTTGGACAAAAAGAATGTTACAAAATGTGATTTGGCATCACATGCTGTATCCTGGTATTTTCAAGAAGCAGCTTGATGCCAAATGCCTGGAAGTAAATATGTATTTAGGAATAAACTGATACCAGGCTTCTGCAAGATTAATTTGTTATCAGATGCTGGATCTTTAAAGCTCTTCGATATTGGTTACCTGCAAAAATTCAATGCATTCTTTCATTGTGAAACAAATCTTATTTTAAGTGTTTTACTGTCTAAATTCTGTCATGAGGCCAGGAATGAGACATCGAGCATTGTTTGATACTGATGCTGTCTCTCTGTCAGCAACATCAATGAAAAAGGAATTCTGAGGTACACAAACAGAACTTACAAGTCTAGTTATTGGAGGAAAACTACCAACGTTAACCTTTCCTTAGATACATAGCGCTGAGAGTTACCAGTGTTCAAGGCGCTGGAACTTTTGGCGTGACACTGGCAGTGAGAGGCAGGAAGGATCAATCCTGCAAACATCACCTATATGAATGTATCCTTTGAAACTTCTGATCCATTCTGGAGAGCACATCTTGGCAGAATTGCATAAACTGCAGAGTATGCTGGGAGCTGCATGAGCAGGGCCTGCTCTTTGTGCCTGTGTGCTGTCTTGGACCTTATGGGCTGTGCAAAGGCATCGGCTGAATGCCCAAGCATAAGTGAGAGCAGGTCTGACTCCTGCAACGCTGCCAGATGTGATGGTGGGGAAACGTACAAGCAGGTCATTCACAAGGCTAAACAGAAGCCAAAGTGCATGTTGCCAGCCTTTCAGGCACTGGAATTGCAATTTTATTTTAGTTTAGTTTCGTTTTTCTAGGATGTGAAGTACTGCCTTTAAACCCAGTCTGTTTGGGGAGTGGTGGTGGTGTAATTTTTGCTCTTGTGAGACTTACACCTGGCCTACAGCTCGCCTGCACATGGGGAGTTTTTCTAGACGTCTGGCTGAGTCCTAAGCAGGGTAGCATACAGACACTGCTAACCGCAGTGGCTTCGCTGATTAACTCAATAGATCACTCTTGCTGTGCTGGAATCAATGACAGTGGTTAAAGGTCTGTCCAATTGCTGTTTTTCCAGTAATGAGTTTATAACAAAGCTGCCACCAAATAGTTTAGTGTCATGTGTTTTCTCCTTTATTGATTTCAATAAAAAGGCTAATTTGGAGATATGCTGGATTGTCATTTCTGGGTGGAGGGTAGTTAATATAACTAATGGCCTTGCTGCAGCACAATGGAAACATCAAACCTGCCTCACTCACAGAAAACAGACTGAGGTTAGCAGACAAAGGAGATGTTCCAAATGTACACCCTAGGCTGGACAAGATGTGGCAGTTGCGTGTGAAAAGCACAGTCAAATCGGTCAGCATCTTGCTTACCCTTGGTTCTAGAAAACCAGTGCCTTTCTCCCGACCTCGGCTGCCCATTGCCCTGTTGTGTGCGTGGTGAGGCCGCGGGGCCCGCTGTCATTCTCAGGCTCAGCTCCAAGGGCCTGCGACATCCCAGCTGCTGCGGCCTGCTGGGTGTTGCTGCAGGCAGGTGCATGAAGCCTTTCTGGCGTGCTGGGGTTTGGCCTGGTTCGGAGCTGCACGGCTGGCGGACCCGAGGCAGGGCTTAGCTTTGCCGAGGTGAGATTCCCGCGCCCATCGGGTGCTGTGACTGTTGGGATGCAGGGCCTGGCTGCTACAGGGCCTTAGCATCTGGAACCGCTGCATCTTTCAGACCAAAACTGCTCTTCTGCATGCTCCTGCACCAAGGCAGAAGCATCTGGATGAAGCAGTCTCCCCGCAGAGAACTGCTTAATCCTCTGAGCCAGGAAATCACAGAGGGCCCCGGAGTGCAGCTGGGGTGGCTCCTTTACCTTTGCATGCTGCTGGCATTCAAAGGGATTATTTCTTCCTGGGCTCACATTTCCTTGGGTTTAGATCCCAATCTGTTCACTGCATCTTCTCATGAGTGTTAGGATTATGAATTCTTACGCTTTTTAGACTGCCATGACCAATGCTTAGGAAAAGGCTGCCATAGCAGAAGTTGATCTAAGAGTTGCCACAATAGTTTAAGAACACAGAACTTGCTTAAAGTAAAAAAAGTTTTACTGTCAGACTTTGCGGTATGTGGCTCTGAGCCATTTGAGATTGTGCCCTTAGCTTTTTAAAGAATTCTGGCTTTGGAAATATTAGCCTAAGCAGTTCTGAGTAATATTTCAGGAAAGTATTATATTGGCTTTAGCCACTATAAGTCCAGCATTAGTAACAAAACTCCAGTTAAATACCTGATGAAAACAAAGCCATTCTCAAAAGACTGAGTCTGTTTAAAAACAGCATCCACTTCAGCTATATTAAAGGTTCCCTTATTTCAAAAGAAAAGGATTAAACAGAACTTTTTTTTTTTTTTTAACAAACCAAACCAAACATAGTTTGACAATGGATAAAACCTGTTTAGCTGTGATCCCTTCTAAATTCCAAGCTTCATTCAGTGCCACATAATAGGAGCATGCAGCTGCCTGCTAAGGACTTTGTGGTTTGAATACTGGATTTCTCAGTATCATGACGTAAGGCGAATTAGTCCCAGTACCAGGTCCCTGAGTGACAGTTGCTTACAGCCACAGGAACCAGGCACACTGCAACCGGTGGAAGGATTCCCACCAATTTCCACAGGGCTGGAACGAAGCCTGTGGTGATGAGAGCCTACCCTAAATTCCCCTCTAGACAGGGGACAGAGAGCGCTCCCAGGAGAGCTGACGGGGAATCATCATGTCCACCACTCTGCTCTGGCTCCCTTATCCTGTCATCAGCCCTGGCCCTTCAGCTCCCCCCTTGCACTGCGCCTGGTCCCCCCTCTCTTAGGTAGGTGCCCCAGTCAGGACTAAAATCAGATTCCCTCCCTCTTTTCCTAGCCTGGAGTGGTAGAAGCAAAGATGTTCTTCCTTTTCCTCCCACCAAGGAAGTGGAGCTCCCCAAGCTGACAGTCCTTCATAACCTCCTTTCTGTGTGGGTGGAACAGAGAGCTGGTCCTTGACTGTCAGACTCCAGGAGAAAAGCAGTTAGTGGAAAACAGCATAATAAAGTTGTTTTCTCCAGACAGCACTGAAAATGTACTCTGAAATGTACCATCCCCGCTCTGACACCACAGCAGAGGTCCCATTTCCAGCCCTGGTGCAGTGTGTCCAGAGCACTTGTAAGAGCTGCTTTTGAGGGTTTCTTACTAACAGTCCAGCACTGTGATCTACGCTTTCCAAGAATGAGATGAGAACATGGAGCTGAGACAAAAATCTGGGTGGGAACATGGCTTTCTTGTTGTCTATCACCAGAACAGGAAGACTTTCACTGTGGCTGAACACACGCAGGGGTATGGAGCTCAGTGACACGGGAAGCTCTTCATATCCAGGCTTTAACTAGAGTCATATGTATGTTGTTGATAAAGATGCTTGTGGAAGACCCTTAAGTAGTGGGTAGCCTCTGCTTTAGTATGGGTTGAGAAAGATAGGACGTCTCTCCCATCTCTTAATGCAGAGCTCCTGCACTTCCTCTGAAGCAGGTGGTGCCGGCCACTGGAGTGTGTGAGGACTGGGTCCACGCTGATAACTTCCGAGACTTTACAGTACTAAAGGAGACCCTTGTACACTGTGCCCAAGCCTGGTTTTCGAGCAAGAGTATATCCAGTTACACTAGTTTGCAGCTTTTGTTGGTGTTTTAGTTTGTCGTGACTACAAGATGATATTGTGATGTGTTTGCTGTATGTTTAGCTTTTGTATGTTGTTTACTCAAGGAAGCACTAACTGCTTTGAAACCACTATGTGTGTGATGCATGCTTACACCAATCTGTGTCTGCGTGTGACTGCGCTGACACGTATATAAAGACAAGCAGCACATGGAGCCCTGCTTTCTCATTTCACCTCATTTTACTATCACGTAAGTGGACACAGGCACACAAGTGTGTATCTCCAGCTTACGTGGTCTGATAGAAGAGTTCCTAAGTTTTCATCTCTGCTTATAAATGAAATTGGTCAAATCACTGTGGTTTAAGATAGAAAAACACAACAAAAGCTGCTCAGCTGAATGATTTTTGGCACAATATGAAAAAAAAATAGATGCCGGCTTCTCTTTCAAATAAGTGCAGTACTCTGCAGAGCAAAGATCAAGCCAAAGTTCACATTATCAGCTCCCGTAGCTCACCTGGGGCTCTGTTATTGATAGGTCTGTCATCCTCCCTAATATTGGAGGGGTAATAGCAGCCGATGATTAGGCCACTCTCAAGCTATTAACTACATTTCTTATCCCTTTTATAAGAGCTTCTTAGTCAGCTGGGAAACAAAGGCTGCCTTCAGCGAACAAGAGCCCAAATTGTGGGCCTGCATCCTGCAACCTGAAAGACACAACTGTTGCACTTAGAGGAGCCTCCGAAGGCAGTGAGGGGGTGGATGTCAAAGGTTACCCCGTAGTGTTATCTGAAATGAGCGGGCTCTGGCTGCCTCTTGTGCTGACAGAAGCTCACAGAGAAATTACAGAAAATTGCCTGTTTTGTCAACATTTTCTCGGGAGGTTTAGGAAAAAAAAAGGACTCTAGTTTCAGAGAGTTAAAGGGGCTCAGTCAGCCTAGAAGTGACTGACAAACACTCTATTATTCATCTATGTAAAAAAGTGATATTTTATATCATTTCTTTGAGTGATTGTTAAGTGACTGGATAGTGACATTGACATGCAAGATAATCCCTGTAATATTTCCAGTTCTTGTTTGAAGGCAGACTTGCACATTCGTCAGTGTTGACAATAGATATTCAAAAAGCAGTGGTGGTGAAGAGCCAGCTCCCAGTATGAACCCAAAACACTGGAAGGCATCTGCACCTTCCGATCTTAGCACAGCATGGATTGGAAATGGACTGTACTGTGGTGGAGAAAACAGGCACGTGGCCTCTTCAACCACTCATTTCACCTTGGGTAAAAATACAGATGTGACCAACAGGACTTGTGCCACACTGCCACTGGAAGAATAGCTTTTTCTGCATGGCTCTTGTTTTAACCATATAGCAGATTTTTTTTCTGTATAGACTGTTACTGAGTTGGAAATGTTTTTTCAAGAATGAAACAGCCAGTAAGCTTGAAAAAAAAATGGCTTTGCTAAATATTGCTTATGGTTGGTGGATGCACTGTGAAAGAGTCCGATCTGCAATCCTCGTTGCTTTCTCACAAAACACAGCCTTGGTCATGCTTGCCTCAGACCTGTTGTAAGGAGGCTGCCCTGTGTGGTTTAACTTCAGTGGTTCATTGTTGCATCACAAGGAAGAAAGGCACGTTTAGCAGAGTAAACTTCTAGCTGGTCTCCCTTATCACAAGCCTGAGAAGTAGTCATGTTACAATTTATAGCTGATCCCCTGCATTCTACTGGAATGGCCCTGCCTTGTCTTCCAGCACTTATTCAGCACTCAGGGCAGTCGTTGGCTTTTGCAATTAGTATCTGTCCTGTTGCAGTACAGCTCATGCCCTGTCCTGTTCTGTGACTTTGATGCTTCCCCTCAGCCTTTTGCATTGAACAGAGCAGATGTTAGAGGTGACTTTATGAGGCCCGTGAAGGCTATTTACACCTTAGCTGAATTGATGTCTCATAGCTACATCTCATCAAACCATCAATAACTTGTTGGATTTATAGTGTCACTGCTGGTCAGTAGATGTTGTCAGGTTGCCAGAGCAAATGTTACAGAGCAACTGAACTGAAAAGATGGTTTGCAACAAATACACATGAACTTCCAAAGGGACACTGTCTGGGATGAAGTATTAATTTTATAATGAATGTGGCTTTGAAGTATTCTATTGACATACTTTTAGGGAAAATATAACTTTACTTTGGTGATAAGGTGCCTTTGGCATTGCTGCTGCTGGTGACAGAAGGCTTATGGTGAAGGAAGCTGATGCAAAAGCACAACAGGAAGGTGGTGTTTAGACCAGAATTTCACTCTTGGAGTGCTCGCCAGGTGCTAGTGGCATTCGAGTAAGTCTGCAGAGTCAGGGCAAAGTAAAATCTCTGAAGTGCAAATAGCCTGGGTGCCCTCAAACTTACAGAGGAATGAGAATACATTTTGGCTGCTGGCAAGAAGGAAAACGTATGGTTTGGGAGAGCAAAGTCAGGTGAGACACTTGGAGTCTGCAACTGCCAGAATCATATGGATCAGAAGGTTTTGCCTCACCTTGCCTCTCCTCTCCAATTTGAATTTCTCTCTTCTGTTGTCTCTCATATGCTGCTATTTCAGATATGAAGGCTTGTGTACCCAGAAGCTTGTTGGACCTTATTGTATCAGCTAATATAATAAAAAGCAATCTTGCGGTGCAAGTCTTGGCTTTGCTTTCCCTATTCTGTTCAGGGAAGTGTTCTATCTTCTCTTCCTCCTTACCACCCAATGAAAGCTTTTTTCAGCCATTTCATCAGCAGGGTAGAAAAGGGTTTTTATACTCTTGACATCACTTCACGAATGGCAGCTGTGACTGGGCAGCAATTAGCCACAAAAGGAAAGGAGAAATTAGATGATATTTGAAGACTGTGTCCAGGAGCTGGGTTACAAACAGCCCAGTATTTATATATCCATATTAAATAAGACAAACTGCTCGGTCACATGGTTACATTATCACAGTTTAGGTAATTACTATATATCATCAGAACCAGCACATCCAACTCACTGCACTCAGTGCATCACAAATGCAAACCAAATACACAACTTTAAATTTCCCCCGAGAAAAAAACGAATGTGTTTCACCTTGTGTTGGTGGCATTACTGCTGGTCTTACTGTGGCACTGGGGGTATTGATGGGGGCACAGCCATCACTGCCAGGCAGACTGAGCTGTGGAGCATGGGGAGGTGCAGGGCAGGCGAAGGGGTGGCAGACAGGGACTGTCATTCCCAGCTGTGCTTTTCCACCGAGCCATGCTGTTCTTTCTTGGCTTGCTGGAACATGCTGGTTTTGCTCTGTAGAACATTGAGTATATTTGTCCCATGTAAACACCATTAAGAGCTCAAAGAATATTTTGTATCGTCATGATTTCAAAAATAGTTTCCATAGGTAATGCTTATTTCTTGCTGCCAGTTTTGCCAAGTAGATCTGCAGATGAATAGAAGAATCAAATAAAAAGGTGGGAGAAATTGTATAAATGTCTTTGTCTCCGTTGATTTGTCATTGTCTACACCTTGCAGGGACACTCTCTTCAGTACCAGAGAATTTGTTAGAAGAATACTGTATGTTTAAGCACTGCATTCAAAGGGAACTGCAATTATGACCCATTTATAGCAGTGGTGATGTGTATATGACAAGATGTCAGGAATATGCTCAGAAATGTGATACTCTGTACATGAAATCTCCTGGTTCTTTTTATTCAGGGACTATGCAGCTCACCTCATGACCTCTGCAGTAACATTCTTGGCTCTTTCAGAGCACCAGATGTCAAAATTCGCTAGTTAACCATTTTACTTCTCCATGTAGCAAGGCCATTCTCAGCTACACGGCGTTCTTTAGAGAGCACAAGCAAGAAAAAGTTTCAGGAATGCATGATGATTTATCTTTTAATTTTGTCAGCACCAGCATTTTGCTCTGAGTCTGTAGAAGCTGACATCAGCTGTCAGAGATCTAGCTCTTGGCTGCCACTGCTGCAGGACTGTATAAACATTGCCAGCAATGTTTGGTTATAAAACTGTAAACCCAGAGGTTTGGCCACCTCATGTACAATTAGTATTTTGGAAGAACTTCTGATTGTCTACCGTCTTAAAGTTTGAATCATATAAAGTTTCTTGCATAACAGGATTAGTATGGCAATCCTTAAATTTTCTCCCTCGAGTAACCTGTATGTTAATACTGTTACATTTGTTTTTCTGACACCTTTTGGGTGCTGGGATGATAAAAAATAAAAATAGCAGTTCTAATAGCCATACAGTATGCTGTAGTGTGTTAGTCTTTGTTCATCTTTGCAGAGGATGTTTTAGTTATTAAAATACATCTCACACCAAGGTCTGCATTTTAAAAGGCTGCAGAGTAAGACTTCTCACACATCTGGGCTTTTACTACTTTTCTTTGGAGTTGTCTCCATCACATCAAGGAGTTTGTGTGTACTTTTTCCGAAGTGCTCTTCTCTTACTGTTTTACATAACAAAGTCTGGGTGATACAAGAATAAACAAAGCTCATTTCTGATGGTGACCTCTTTTGGGTGTGATCAGTTCATGTAACTATTTTTTATCACTTGAGCAGCTATGTTGGATTAAAAAGGAGGGCTGGGACTGAAAAAAGAAAAAAAAAAAAGAAAGGAATTATAAAATATATAATCCATCTAGGTTTCAAAACCTTGACCACAGACTGCAGCAAAAGGATGCAGCATAAATGTGATATTTCCTTGGTTTTCTTCTGGCTTCAAAAAAAGATAGGATGAGCACTTGACATCTGGGGGGAGAGGAGGAAACCCGTACACGGACGTGCTCCTGTCACCACCCAGCCGCTGGTGGTCACCTGTTTCCAGACAGGGTGCATCATTCTTTCTGTGGTGGGTTTTTCAAGGGTCTGTGTGTTCCTTTCCCCAGCGCGGCTGGACAAAGAGGGCTTGCACACCCTCATGTGAGACAGCCCTGTTTTTACGGTGCTGCACCTTCATTGCTCCACCAAGAGCATGGGTTTCCCTGCATGCTTTCAGCGCTGTTCGCTTCAGTGGCTAATGGAGGATGTGGTAACAAATCCTCACAATCTTCAAACACAAGAAGTACGTGTAATGCATCCACAGCTGCCTCATGTTTCCCACAACAGTTGAGAGATGGGAAAGCAGTTAGGCTATTACTGATTTTGTAATGGCCACTGATTTATTCTTGAAGTGGATTTTGCTTCCAGAACTTCTCTAAGTGCATCTCATTCCCTCCCTGGTTCCTCTGGGCATACTGAGAGACTGACTGACTGATACTTCCCAGCTTTGCTCCAGTCTCATATCCTGCTCACAATTTCTATCCTGAGAAATGCAGCAACCGTATCTGCAGCAGGAATAGCCATGAAGTCCAACACTAGAAGATGTGTCAAGGATTGCTCTATTTTCTCCTGCATATACCATGCAGATAAGGATTTGTGATCATTGCAGGCTTGTTGTAAAAATGTTATCATTTTCATTAGCAGCCAAAATAATTCAGCTTGCTTGCATCAACCTCTGCCACACCCCAGGCAGATCCAGAAATCTTAGGTTAGACTCATCAGCAAAGAGGTAGATGAATTAAGCATTGATGGTCTATGGGAAAGTCTTTGCTAATATCCCAGAGCTCCTGCAGTCTCCCAGAGAAATGCCAGCCAAGGCTGTCAGTAGCGTGAAACAGAAAACTGTTCACCTCTGTCTCTTCTCCCAAATGCAGCAGTTGTTAGATTGCTGCTCCTCAGCTGACCCCGGTGCTGGGAGCAGTTTGTGTCAGGGTAAAAGGAGTGGAAGTAACACCGCAGCTTGTGGGCAGCCCCCCTCCAGCTGGAATTACCCAATGCAATTGCGATCTTAATGTACCTCTATTTACTGATGATGAATTTGTTTTATACATGTGTTTTGAAGAGGGTTATTTTTAACCCAGGTAACTCCAAAGATTCAGTTTACAGTGCAGTCTTAAAGACAATCATATTGGAACAAGAGACGAGGCAGTAAGGGTGGGTCATGAGTGACAGATGTGAAAAGCCTCTCAAGCAAACTCTGTGGCAGGGAATCTGCAACATGCAGGTTTATTCACAGGAGCTAGTATTTTGACACCACCACTAAATTAAAATTTTGTCTTATAGCAAATCAGTTTTTCTAGTGAAGCCTCTTTCAGCAGCACTTGTATCAATCTTAGCAATCCATGTGGAAAAAAGATTGATTTAGTCTCAGAGTAATTCTCCATAAATTTAAATTTGCTGGCACTGATTCTAAGTCTACCTTTCAACCATTGTCAAAATAATGGTGAAATTGAAGGCTGGTTTTACTGGCTTACAAACCTTTGGACTACTTCATATGCTCTTTCTAAATAAAAGTTAATTTTGTTCCAGGCTGACAAACATTCAAATACCTCTTCAAAGAGTTATTATTAAAAGTTCAAGTCAATCTTTACTTATTTCTTCTTGAATGCAAATGATTTGGAACTGCCAGTTTTAAAATATCTGACCTTAATTATTGCTCTTCAGTAACTTTTAGTAATTCACTGTGATGAAATTTGTTTCATCACTTGCCATCAATATAACCATTTTTGGTGAATTTTTCTAACACTTGGGATAGAAAGGTGTGCCGAACACTGCCTTTTCTGCCTTGTCAGACAGTTTACCATTTCCACTGGAAAAGGCAAAATCTTTGGAACTCTTTGTAGTCCTGCAACACACACCCCCCACCAGTGTCCCAATTAGACAAATGTGTGCCAAATTCTGAGCAACAAGGAGGAGCAAACTATCGTCTTTTGAAGGCATGGAAGTTCAAAATGCAGCATTCTACCAGCTAGTAGTGTTCAGCAACGTGTTTTCTTTGTAGAATTCTCTTTCCTTCTCTTCCTTACCTTATGCTCTTTGCTTGGAATATTTGTAACCTTAAAGGAATCTGAGTTCTACCTTCTGCTTAGTGAATTGTGCAGTACTACCTCTAGAACCTTTCATGTACAGGGAAAATTTATATGTAGAAATAATGTAAATGTGACTGATGTTCACTGGCATCCCATATTATTATGTATGATTTTATCAAGAGAATAAGATTCTTTAATGCAATATCATATTGTCTAGTAGTATTCTCAATAACCACAGTCATGCACGTAGTGAAGTCATGACACTGTCCTGAAGACTGGGCTTCCTTTATTTTACTTCTCAGCAATAGCAGTTCAGATTTACCTGCTACAGAGCACTAGTTTCTCTGCAAATATTTATTTTTTCTTTTTTTTTTTTTTGGTAGAACCTTTAATGTGCTCTAAAAAGCCTTTCTAACTTGAGTTTTCTCTCAGTGTTATTAATTTTTTTATTACAGATCTTGTTATTTTCAGGGTTCCCAAAGGGCCTATTAACAGCCCACTTTTATGGAAAAGAAGCATGGTTAAACTGGTGAAAATAACTGTGCACAAGTCGTAAGTAAGTAATATAAGCTGCAGCAAGGATACTGTGTGTTGTTTTAATTTCCAAAATAGCAACAGTTCAGACATTTAATTGCATTTTTTATGACTTTTTTTCATAGCTGCCTAGTGTAAAATATGTTACCAGTAATATATAACTGCTAACAACTTTTAAGTTTCTTAAGCTGGCATTAGATTTCTTATCCTATTGGAAAGGAAGGTCACTTAATGTACTCCTCATCCTTATGAGGAAAAAAATGTGGATGGTGGATGTATATCTCTGTTTTTATGTTCTCATAAGGTCAGTATTACCTGAAATATTTTCTGCAATAAGAAAGATATATGACAGTGAATTATTTATGTCTTCTCACAGTCTTAGGTGTGTAAATGGAGCTTTTCCACCCAAGTGATATTATGAGGAGCCGGCTTAGCTTCATTTTGTAATAACTGACTCCTAGTGCCATGGACATGCAGATCCCCCTGTCCCTGCTCCCCCCGCCAAATTACTGTGCAATAATGGGGCACAACAGCGCAGATGTGCCCCCTGCCCAGGGCTAGGCTGGGACCTTGTTCCCCTTGGAGGAACCTTTCTGAGGCCCTGCCAGCACAGCGTTGCTGGCAGGCCCTGCACAAACACAGGCTTCTGCTCCAAGGAAAAGCTGTGTTCACTGCCCCAGAGCAGCATCTCTCCACATTTCTAATCATCTTCAGATAAGCAGTCAGGAGACTGCAGAGCAAGGCTGATGGAGCAGGGCTTTTCCCTTAGACATGGTGAAAGTTCAGCTGTTAACATGTCTCCTTTTTTTCTTTTTCCCTGTTTGTGGCTTTTTCTTTCTTTCTTTCTTTCTTTTATTTTTTTCTTTTTTTTGGTACCCATCCCCCTTCCCTGGTAACATTGAAAGGAGAGCCTTTCATGTGCCCTGGACATTCGGCTCTACCAGTTCTCCATCCTATGGACTCACTGGTAAAGGCCCTTTGGAGCTGGAACTTCCTGTGAGATTTAGCATTATACCAACCTACAATAACCTCTAAGATCTTGCTTGTTATGGAGGACCAGGAAAATCAAAGCCAGGTGCTTGCCCTAAAACTTTAGCTCAAGCATCATATTGATCTATTTGATCTGAAATTAAATAAATATTGGTGGGGGTAGGTAGTGCAGAGAAAGAGAAGGAAGTGCGATGAGGCTTCTTTACCAGGGTTCTGGTTATCCAACTGTGTGTCGACATTCAGCAGCAATGAGCTTTCCTGTCACCATTTGAAAATACGGCAGTTATGTGCAGCTCATGAAACACTTGAGAAACAAGAACAGTTCCCCAACACTGAGTTTGTTTTCTCCATGGACACAGGCTGTAGCTCTGAGTTTGCTGAATAGCTTGGTGAATTTGACAGGCATAGGGTCAGCACTTTTTGATCTGGCTCATAATTAATATAAACAGGATGACAGAAAATTGTTTACCTTGTACTGTAAAAAAAGCAGATAGAAGATGATGCTCTAACAGACAGACTTGTAGGTACCTGGGAAGATAGGAATTCACTTGTCATTTGAATTAGTTTCAACTTAATTTAGTATTTAAAGATTTTTAGTAAAACTCTCATCATTTTATGCTCCAGTACTGCAGGCAGCTTTTCTAGACTTCCCCTCTCTGCCTTCCTGCCCAAACTGCACAGATAATTTTCACCTGATCTCTCTATTCATCCTTCCACTGTCTCTCTTCACTGCCTCAGACATGTGTTGCTTGACAACTTCTCATTGTCCATCACAGTTTATAGCATCTTGCTGCCATATCCCACTTGCTTTTAGGTCTGGGAAGCTACCTCCAATCAGTTCGTTTTGACAGTCAGTGTCCACATTTGCCCATTTTCAAATAAGCATCCTAATTGAAGTATGGATGATGTAGACACCAGCAGGGTCTACAGTGAATAGGGGACAAGTCAGACTGGTGAGCCAGTCACAGGGAGGACTAAATCCCATATCTAGAAACAATCTGACCATTCAATTTAGTTAACTTCCTCCCTTCTCTGCTTCACATCTTCAGTCTTAATGCCATTAAAGAGATATACAAATTCTCTAAACTCATAGCAAGGTATTAACATAATCTACCCATACATCTTGCCACTCTCTCTTCCTCTGTCTTACATCCACTGACGCATTTCTAAATTGCTGACAGCATGCGAGGGAGTCTTTATATTTATTAGGGTCCAGTAATGCATTACACATTCCTCCATGTGATGCACTTCTAATTATTCCCTTGGGGATTATTCAAGCAATACTGATTTGGGAATACACATTACGACTGTTCAGGTTAATAGCCTAGTGATTCATTAGACAAGACATTCTTGGAAAGTAATTGATTGCATTAATTGTTTCACTGAACAGTGTGAACCACAGCTGCTACATGGCCTTCCCAGCACTGGCCCAGAGCTTCTGCCATGGTAGCATCAAAGGGGCAAGTGGCTGCCGGCTGTCACGCTGTAGGTGCATTGGATCTTCTTGTTCTCCTTTGCCCAAGTCTGTTCTCTGCTGCCATTGTCACTCTGACTCTGTTTTCAATTCCTTCAGGAGATCTAGAATAGGTGCCATGGCGTAGGGAGGGATGTTTAGCAGGCAGTGCTGAAAACTGGTACTGATCAGTATTAGATTACTGGATTTACTCTTATTGAGTGAAGTTGAAAAAAGGGCATTTAGCAAAACTTTATTACACTCAAACCACAAAAGACTTGGTGAAAGTCACATTGCTCAAAGTGAAAGCAGCTATGATTTAGATTACAGAGGAGGTGAAGACTAAATTGCCTGCAATAGTAAGAGATAAAGGAGGGTGACAGGAACAGGGATGACCACCTCTTAAGGCATGTATCCCATTTTTCACATGGTAATATTCTCCTTGCTTTTGCTGCAGTGACCTAGGAAAACAAACAATAAAAATACAGTTCCCACTATAACTGAGATTTAAACCAGCATCTTGGCCCATGCAAGCTGTTAGTTTTTGTACCCTTCCCTGCATCCACTATGCTGTGCAGCTTGAGGTGAGGCACCTGCCTTCTGGGGTTTGCCTTTGGGCTTAACACCAGTAAAGGCAATGGAGCAGAATCTTCGAGCCTGTGGGTGCCTGGATGGGTTTCTGCAGGGTCTTCCAATATGTGGTTCTAGTTGTCTCTGATCAGAGAGAGACCCCCGTCCTAGTCTGGCAGCACAAAAGCTGACATTTGCATTGAATGGCATGATGAAGAGTAAGAACTCCCCTGCTTTGGGAGCAAAAACTGGTGCTTTTTTCTATGTCGCTCTGAGCATGCAGTTGGCATGGCCCAGGCAGGGAATAGCTGTGCTTACAAGAAACCTTTCCGAGGGGGCATCACATGGCATGGCACACTTGTGTGTAACGTAAAGGTCACCTACCACACACAAAGAGATGCTGTTGTGGAGAGGCACAGAGATACTACTGAAGACCAATTCAGCCAGCACCATGGTCTATTTGCAAGGGAAAAATGTGTGCCAACAAAATAAATATTTATTGAAGTAAAAGCAATGCAAGCCATGGCTGCAAAACTCTAGGCAAATTATGCATCCCTGCTTATGAAGCCACCAATATGGTGGTGATGCTTATGATCCTTATGGTATCTGGCCTTACAAAACATATAATGTATATCAGGCAACCGAATTACTGAGCATTTTAGGGGTCAAACCAGAGAAATTTGGCAACTTGTAAGACAAATGTACCCCAGGAGGCTATAAATTAAAGTTACAAATTGTGGGAGACTCCGTGATAAGGAATATGCAGTTGGAAGTGTCATAGATGGTAACCTTTTGTAATTATGGTTTACTTAAATACTCCCTTGGAGACTTCATCGTTATAATTTACTCTTGCTCAGAACGTTATCTTTGTGAGGAGTCACGGTGATTGATTACTTGGTGAATATCTGAGCAGCCAAATGGGGAACAGTTGGGTAACTTCTAAGAGAAAGGGAAGAAGAATCCCTAAATCCTGCAAATTCCTGGCAGGACAGTCCTCTAGATATTGTGTACCTGATCCAACCACTTTACCTGGCATATAAAAAATGTTGCTATATCTATTTGTGAAACCTGCACACCTTATAGAGAACATTGCCCACATGTTTGAACACTGCTCTGCTACACATATAAGGAAAGCACTCTATTAAAAACTAAAACAAACCCCAAACTGGAGGACACTTTGGAATGTAAAGCTGCAGTTTCTAAAATGTCTCATAATATACCTTTTTTTTTTGATGAAAAGATACACAAAACTCTTTCTTGCTAATGGAGGAGAAATAAAGGCTACTGGTCAGAGCAGTTGCCTGGAAGCCAGGTACTAATGACCATTGGGGTGCCCAGCTGTGCTGGACTGGACCAAAAATCTGTGGTCCTTTTTCTGATAGTGGCTGTCGTGGATGTTGAAGGAAGATCGTAAGACCAGAACATGTAAACAGCAGTTCTTCCCAAAGTGTACCTTCTCAGACTCCAAAGATAGTGGTCTGGGGACATCCCAAGCTGGGGGGTGGGAATCAGGACAGCTCCTCTTGTCTTAGGGTCCCTGTTCAAGGTGTGAAAGAACCTCACTGCTGCTGGGTGAACATACATGTTTGTGTGTATGTATAAAACTCCATGTATTGGTCTGTGGGACATGCAGAGCAAAGTAGTCTTTGAGAGACATGCAGTAAGACTGGCTTTAGAGAGAAGTTAAATAGCAACCTTAATTAGTCTAAATTTGGGAAATAGAATATATTTTTGTCATATGAAAATGTAACATCACTGTCAAGAAACAAATACCACAAAGAGCATACCATTGCTTTTTTTGGTGACTGAGGAAAGTTATTTGGTACTTTGGAATCAATAAATTTGGCTTAAATTATGCAGCTCAAGGCAATCCTAACTAATAATTGTTTTTAAAAGTATGTAAAATTCAACAAAAAGCTTTAAAAAGAGATATCTTAGACACAATATCAATGTCAGGGCAGAGTAAAATCTTCTTTGAACTTCCTGCCAACTGCTAGTCACTGGAGTTTTATTGCATTAGCTTAGTAGTGGCAGCTTTCTGTATCTGTCACATCTTGTTTTATTTGCATCAGAAGCTATAATTATATTCATACAAACTTTACCTTATTTTAGAAGTTGAAAGCATCCCCTGATTTATGCTCCCTACAAGGCAATTCTTTCTCTTATGGATGTAATATGTCACAAAAAAGAGTGAAGCTGCAGCACTGCTGCTCTCCCTCTGCCTCCTCCATGCATGCCTTCAGGATCCTGCAGATACATTAAACAGTGACAGCAAGCCCTGGCTTCTTTCCCCTCTCATGCAATGCTCACACTCGGGGGTGCCTGTGTCTTCGCAGTAGAATTTGTAAGTGATGACTTCTCAGAAATGCTAAAACATGTTCCTGAGAACACAAACGTGTCTAGTCCTCTATGCTCACAGGAAACCCCTCTGGGGTACAGCAGGGCCCACAGGATAACCAGTTACTCCATCTCATTAGCAGAAAGGTGAGGGAAAGGAACAAACACAAGCCTAAGTGTGGACTAAAGGCCAAGAGAAATAGTGTACTTGACTGGGCTGACTGTGGCTTTGGGGAAAGGTGCCTTTCTGGCCATGAATCTGTGGGTAGCCCAGGTGCTGAGGCTCTTGCTCTTTAACAGGCCCCTGGTAGCCATGTGTTTGTGTGTCCATGTACCCATCTGCTAGCACTAGTGTCCTCACCCTTCTCTGTCACTTCTGGCACTGAAGAGCTCCTTGGACCCGGTCACATTGATGGGGTAGAGCTGTCAGACATCCAACACAGGTCTCAGGCTGGGTTTTGCCAACACAGGCACAGGTTATTCAAGCCATGAAAGTAAGATGCTTGTGTCTTCTGGACACCTGCATGTGTTGGCTGTGTCACCACTGGAAGGTAAGTGGCCCAGGCTGCAGGGAATGGTAGAACTGGAGGCAGTCCAGGGTGCCAACTAATGGTACAGTGAGGACTGGCGGGAGGGCTGTGAAAGCACCCTGATGGAGGCTGTGGACAGCACTGTCATTGCAAAGAGGCTTCAGGTTTAAATTCTAAAGTATGAGGAATGAGAGGCCACAGGCACATTGCAAACTCCTCTGTCCATAGTCTGCTTTTGGCTAAAGAAATGGCATCCTTGTTTGATCTGTACCTTCACTCATAAAACTTCCAAAATAAATTGTGGACAACAAAGGTTTTCTGAGAGCGCAAATGTACAACACCAGTGCTCCCATTTCAAAGGCACTGGGTGCAAAGAATTTTGCCTCTGAACTACTGAATCTTCCTGCAGTATCCCTTACTTCACTTCTATAGAAATTCAGCTGCACACCCTGTCAAAATGCCATTAGCTGACTAGAAAGATATGGCTTTTGGCTAAAAGATTAAAATGAAGATTTATGGCCTGTGATGCTTCTCCCTAGGGTCATTCCCAAACTTTCATGCAGAAGGAGTGGGGTGATGCTGTCTCCTTTCCATATGTATGTTTTGACAACTTTTTGTTCAAGCTTGCTCCTTATTGTGTCTTAAAACTCCTTTAAAAAGAACTTTCTGAAAACTCGTAGTGATGTCAGTAAACATGAAGCTAGCTTTCAACTGCTGAGCAAGGACTTGTCTGAGGTTGGCTAGTATGTAAGAAACAAACATTCAAAAAGGAAAAAAAAACCTCTAGAAAAAAATCTGAGCTGGATGCTTACAGAATGCATTTCCTATGCGTAAATATTGCATAAGTTCCTAAATGATGTGAGTTTTTACTGTTCTGTGGAAACAACTGGGAAGGGAAAACCTAACCTCAGAAGCCATTGCAGTCAGTTACGATGTGTGGAAATGCCAGGCTTTGTGATTTTTTGCTTCTTTTTATTTCACATTGTTAACGTGAGATTCACAGCCTGATCAGCTCTCAGAATGCACAAGTGGCAGTCAGAATGAAAGCAGAATTCAGAGGCCTTGGCCAAGACGAAGGGGTCCTTGTGACTCGGGAATAGAAGGCAGTCACTTGTCCTGAGGTGCACAGCTAAATAGGTGAGACAAGGAGTGAGAGTACAACAGGGGCTGTGTGACCAAACAGGAACCAAGGATCACAGAGATTAAGGGTTTGAGACAGTGTCAGCTGCAAATCAAGGCCAAATCCAGAAAATTTATTTCAAAAGTGAATGAGACCTGAAGTAATCAACCTGGTACTGTGGAGAGGGTGCTACTGGCCCCACAGCAGAACTCACAGTTGTTTCCTCAGTTCAGCTCTTTTACGACAAAATCAGCCACGATGTGTGCCTGTGCATGTATGTTTACTGAACAACAGAGCTTTTCCAAATGTGGAAGAAACAGGAAGAAAATTTCCAGCTTGACTTCAAGGAAAGACTTTCACATGCTGCCTTCCTAGACAGAAACTTCCAAAATCTCAGTAGCAGGCATCTCCAAACTGCGTGGCTTATTGGCATGATCTGTATTTCAGAAGCTTCTGCCTTATTTCCTCCTTAGCTGATATCTCTGTTTGGTATTTGAAAGACAGCAATTACCTTAATTATGCATTTGAAACATCCTGAGCACCCGTTGTGTGACACTCAATAGCATTTTGGAGTGCAGCATCACTTCTCTGCCTTTGCTCGTATTCATTCTCACAGAAGCAAATCCACATAAGCAACATCTGCAGCAGTAGATAGAGTTAAAATTCACAGAGTGACACGGGAAACCCTAGAAGGACTAAACTGCAGAGAGTTTGCTAAATGTTTTCAAAAACTTGGGAACCTGAGTTAGTAAAACTGCGTGCTTTATCCTGTGCACCAGCTTTCCCTTTCTATATTTCCTGTTAAATGTGGCAAGCCTGATAAAGGCATGATTTTATCTGTGATTTCTATGCATGTACAGAAGTGAACGTCTGGTTTCTTGTGGGTACACTTAGGGGTCAGTTAAGCATTTACAAGGAAAAACTGCCAACTGGGGTAAATGCAGTGAGAGCAAACACCCCGCTGCTGGGTGCCCATGAGGCTGGGCCTGCACACACCTAACGTGTATTTACTGTGATCTTTGCGTAAGTCACTGTTGCATGAATGATTGGCCATGTGAGAAGGATGGCCAGAAACGCAGTGTTTAGATTTGTTTGGTGGGTTTCGTCTGAGGTCATGACAGAGACCTTCAGAAAGAGAGCAGCACTGCATGTGCGTCAAACCCCTTGAATTTCTGAGCCACCACCGGACCTGAGCCACCACCTGCATCTTCCCTGGCCAAAAGGTTCCCTTCTGAAACCTCTGTTCTTGCTTCCAGCATGGCATTTTCCCAGCAGCTGCCCAGGCCCTCCACGGATGTGATGAGATGTCTGAGGAAGCGTGGGTCACGGAAAGCTGCAAGAGGAGCAGGCCTCGGGAGCCGGTGCCCAGCGAGGGGGGCCGAGGAATTTACAGCCCTTCTAAGGCTCACGCTTTATTTCTCTCCGCGGTTGTTGTTACTGTGTGGCCATGTGAGCCTCCTGCGTTGTGTCAGCCAGAGACCTCGGACACAGAAGGAGAGCACTTTCCAGTGCCTGTTCATTGCTGTTATTCTGAGTTTCCCATCTTCGAACTCGGGGAATATTTCAGCTCCCTCACAGGGTGTATTGATGTCATGAGTTCAAGTGTCGTGGCTGCAGCAAGTGGGGTTTGTTCTGGGGGGGCGAAGGTGTGTGCGGCTGCCATCCGTCCTGGAGAGAGGCATAAACCAGAGCCACCCGCCCCTGCGGCCTGTGACCTCGGACAGGGGGAGGGGGACTGACAGCCCCTTGCTGTTCGACTCTACCATCTTTAGACAATATGCATTTCTGCATTGCTAATAAACAAATGTATCTAAAACACCACACTTTATATCCACTTACAATTCTGAATACCTTTCCATTTATCTAAAGCTTGCTGAGGTGAGTTCCTATAAGGGAAGACTTATTTCATTTCCATGAAATGTTTATATTTTCTGGGAAGTTTCTCTCTCACCTCTTTAAATTTTACTGCCTTTGGCGTGCAGCCTGCAGCAGGGTCCTCCCAAGGAAGCTGGTGAGGCAGGGAGGCTCAAGAGGGACTATAAATTTCAAACTCTCTGGGTTAGAATAATTTAAGTGCACCAAGTTCTTAACCTTAAAGGATCAATACAGAGTTATTTTTTTTTCTTGCAGTGCTGTAAAATTTGAGCTAAGAAAAAAACTTAATAGAAAAAACCAAACCAAACCCAAAACCAAAGTAAATAAAGATTGCATGTGAACAGGGGATTGATCCTGAACTATGTTTCTGGAGTTTCAAATTATATTGTCAGAAGAATGTCTGTTTTGGCCGTTCATGAGAATAACCATCTCGGGAAGGTTTTCTTTACAAAAAAATATAAAGACCCATGACCGAGTACTCATCCTTGCAAAATGGATGTAGTTCTCTTTCTGCATCTGATTTCTTTGTTTAAAGCCCAGAAGGGACTTGGCCTTTTCAGCACTGATTTTTGGAGTGGATTAGGGCTGGCAGATATGATATGTCCCTGTGGGTGATGAGGCTGTGGCTGTACAGACCACTTTTCTGCATTTCACCCTGCTGCAATTACGTTTTCTGATTAGTTCGCTGAGTGTCCAACTTAATACCAAGGATATATATGCAGTTTTTATGTCTTATCTCCTCTCGTATGGCATTTGTATTAATGAAGGCATCAACTAACCTGTTTTCTTCTCAGAACAGCAGTGAACTGTCTCAATGAAATCTTTAGCAGTATATTTGGGCATCCGTATTTGTTTGGGAAAAAAACCCAATACCTTCAAATGTGGCTCACAGACTTTTACCAAAAGCCATGCAAAGAATCCTGATGCAGTATAAAATCTCAGATATTGTTTATCCAGCAGGCATGTAAAGTAAATGCATCTTAAAAGAAAGATTTAAATACCATATCCTGTTTACTATTTCAGCCAGAATTTTGGGTTAGGATTTTCCATATTTTTCCTAGTGTCAAGGGTGACATAACAGGAACCTAAACCGGCTTTTAAAATCTTATTTTAGCAGAATGTGTGAGATCACCAGTCTAATATGGGAAATATAGGACACTGAGGTCAATATTTGACAAGTCAGTGCAGGAAAAGCTGTTTTGTAAAATAAAAATTCATGTTTAACCTCTAACCCTACACACAGTCTTCAATAATAATTTTCATTCTGAAACAGTTCTGTCCCATGGCACTCCCACAGCCTCCAAAAATCCCACTCATCTTTTATATTCACTGAAGGCAAAGATTCTTCATCGCAGATATCGCTAGACACGAGTACTACCACCGTGCCGTGGGAGCTGAGCCGTGGGCAGAGCGCAGCGTGTGCCCGCAGCTGCCTCTGGGGAGGATGCTGCTGAGTCCCCCTTTCCCAGGGGAAAAAGTGACAGGGGATGGCACTTAGAGACGTGGTTAGGGAGACGTTCGGCGAAGGTTGGACTAGGTGATCCTAGAGGTCTTTTCCAACCTAAAGGATTCTATGATAATGCAAGCCATTTATGCTGGTATTTAAGCACTTCAGGGTGCTGGAGTTAATTCACATCTACTGTAGAACTGTTAGTGTGGTACTTGGCCCAGTTCTGACTTAGGCCAGCTAGCATTCTCCCAGACATGGTTTGGAAGGTAACCCAGTTTGGGAACCATCTCCACTATGCGTTTTCCATGTGGCCAATATTTCTGCAGACTGAGATGGATAGTACCGACACTGGTGGCACTGTGCCAGTTGTCTTCAGTGCCATTGTCACTGGTGTTTTATTGATGCACGTGTGGCCTCCCTGTCTGAGATGGATGCTCCTGCCTAGCATGACTACTCCAACCCAAACGGGCCCTTGTTTGGTTTCATGACTGGCACCACTGAGAAGCCCTTGATCAACCAATCGTCTCAGTGGAAAGTCACCTGACATGAGAGACACTGCTGCCAGTGCAGCACAGTGGACTGTACTTGTGCCGTGATGCTAAGTCACTTACCCTCTTTAGTTGCTCCTCGCAGCCTGCCCCACTATAAAAATGGGAGACCTAACAAAGAGAGCAAACCAGAGTACAGGGTGTGTTTTGTGTCTCTCCAGGAGCAGCCCTGTAGAGAAAATTCCTAAATTAATCTTCTGGGTGCCCTCAGTTGATCTGGGATTACAGAGATGAAGCTCATTTTGGCATCATACCTAGAAACTCCATTTGCAGATGCCAAGAACTGCACAGGAGAAATAAAGGATACGTTGTGTGATAGTGACAAGGCTTTCTATGTAGAAAATACCACCTTTACAAACTAGATCCATAGCACAAAACCACCTGGGATGCACTTGTATTCTGCAGATCCACCTGTCTTCTGCTGCTCTTCCTGGCAGCAGTACCTGTGGAAGGTGGAAGGTGGAAGGTGGAAGGTGGAAGGTAGAAGGTGGAAGATGTGCACCACCTTGCTTGTCTGCTGGGCGGCAGCTGCAGGTGTGCAGTGATAGCAGCTGGTGATTGTGCTTCCACTGCTGCCGGTCTCTGCAGGCTCAGTGCCTCCAGAACCACCATCTCAGTAAGACACCTTCTTTTCCAATGACAATCCTAGCTTTGTCATGCTTTAAAAGGCATGACTGAATCCCATCTAATCTTTGTAGAAGTCTGGGAACAAACTGTACTGACACCTCTATCCTCTAAGGACCTCTATCTTCTACAGGATAGAAGTGGCAGGGTTTATCTTGATAGAAATATTTCAATTGGGAGAATTCAGCCAGTGCTGAAAAGGGACAAAATAAACCAGTGTTATTAGATTTAGCTATTATCTAGTAATCCTGTTCTGTATATTTTCTGCCAATTTTTTTCTGGCATAGTGTATAACTCCCAGAATCATCTCTGGGCAGTGAGATAAACTATGAATTCATACTCAGGAATCCCCACTTGACCTATGAGTGGACTTTCTGGTGAGACTGGTGTTATTTGCCACCAGCCAGCTGAAACCAACATAGAGCACTTAGCAACAGTAAGATCCACAGTTGGCTCCTCAGTGTGCATGCAGCCACTGCCTCTGTATTTATCTGCAAAAAATTCCCCAAACATGTTCTAGCCCAGTGTGTTCAAGCCTGCCACAGCCTGTCCAATAGTGACTGACAGCAGAGCAGGGCAAAGGTTTGTAGAACTGCAGCCTGCTGTTCTGCAGGAGCATGACAGGAGCCAAAGCAGAGATCCATGCTAATGTAATTTGTCCTCCCATAGCTTTCAAGATAAGAAGGGAAATGTGGTATTGATTTATCTAGTAAAAGTGACACCCCCCAACATGCGGAATCCATCCCTGCTTGTCACTCAGTGCTGCTCTGCCTTTTTGGACAAGGCTGCTTGTATGTGTGAAGTTATTAAGCAGAAACATATTGCCCAGCCTGACTATCAGAGCCAGCTTCAGAAAGGGCAGGTATCAGCAATTCAAAGAGC
This sequence comes from Eurystomus gularis, assembly GCA_013400335.1. Lineage (NCBI taxonomy): Eukaryota > Metazoa > Chordata > Aves > Coraciiformes > Coraciidae > Eurystomus > Eurystomus gularis. Next base: position 175,788 of record VZZY01009641.1, on the reverse strand, counting down.
ATGGGAATGACCAAATGGCACTTAGAAGTAAGCTGCAAATCAGGCTGCAGGGATGTGTACAGACACCTGAATCCAAGGAAACGTATTTCTATTCCTGGACATAAATCCTATGAGATGGTTTAATTAAGAATTAATTCAAGCTGCTTCTAATCCGTATTTTTTTTTTATCCAACAAACCCAAGGAGTGGTATGCTTAAGAGCTTATACTATAGTGAAAACTTTATAAAAGAAAAAACTTAGGAAATCTAGCTACAGGTAATCACATACAGAAGGGAAGTGGTCACTGGCTCTGGCTTTATAAATGTCATAGATTTCAGATGTATCTAGTAAATAATTTGGGGCCGATAACAGCTGGTTAGTGGTTCGTCCCAGGGCCTGGGGACTTCTAGTAATTAAAGCCTGAGCAGAATGAAATGGATATTTGTGCTTTGTTAATATGAAAAAGGGTGAGAGCTGGAACTGTGTCTGGGACTAATGTTAAATTAGACGGTGTGCATGAGGCAAGGTCACGCAGTGTCCTACTCATCCTCCCTTCTTCCTGTCTGTCTTCATCAAACTGTTTAATGAAGAGGCAGTGAGGAGCAATGCCTGCCTGTGAACTCATCAGGAAGCAAAGCAAGGAGGCTGCAGCCAGCACAGGTTGAACAGCCATAACGGGCTCTGTAGGGAAGTACCTGCAGGTAGAAGCTAGCAAGCTCTGTAGTAACATGGAAAGTATTAAAAAAATGGGATTAGCTAGGTAATTTACAGTTCTGTGAGCCTGGCAACAATCACGGGAATGATCTGCATCAGCCGGTATGAGATTCTGTCAATAAGAAGGCAAAAGACAAAGTTATTATTAATGCTGATCACTTGGGTTATGAAAAACAAAATTTATCAACTATCTGAGATGTTTTTACTTTTTTGTTATGAAAAAACATGGAAATCCATACCTGAGGGTTGATGCGAAATGGGGATTTATCCTGGGGAAGGCTGATCTATACATTTTGCCTTAGCATTTGCTAGCGACTGTGGCTGGGCAGGGGATGATAGAACAGAAGGAGCCTCAACCACTCTGGCGCAGCCCTTGTAGCCTGCATGGGTAGGATAACAGCGTGGGCAGAACAGACTCTAGTGTGTCATCTGGTTTGGTACCATCTGCCAGTTGTTCAGGAAAGCAGAATGTCATACACATGCGCAACATCACAGATATTAAACGTGGAATCTGGAGTGAAAATGGGGGGGGTTTATTTTCCTTGTGTTTGGCATTGTAGCTGAGGCTGGATCCCATATTCTGGTGTCTTAATGTGAAAGAGCAACAAAGAAAATCACTGAGGCATAGAAGTATTCTGAAGAGTGTGTCTAGAACTTTTGCACAGCAGTGCGATGTCCTTGGTGCCTTACCTGCCCCGAGGGTTTGCCTCTTGCTTGGCAGGCTCCCGGGGGCACAGCCTTAGGGCCAGGTCCTCCTTCTGCGGAGCTCCACAGCAGCAGAGTCCTGCTGCAGGGCAGGCTCTCTGTCAACAGAGAGGATTTCCTTGATGTTTTACAATTAAACATAGCATTTGTAAGAGACTTAAGATGGGATTTGTTCAGGTATTCCCTGTCTTCCTTTGTCTCTTGCAGCCACCATCTGTAGTCGTCATAGTCATCTTAACCATGCAAGGCAAATGCTTGTGGCACTTCTGACACTGAAAAAATAGTGATCTTCATTGGTAAACATCCCTATTAAAAATCACTTTGTCTTTTTAGTTCATACTGGGTAGACCCTCTGCTCCAAATAATTTTTCACCTAGGAAAGTAGTGATGTAAGTAGTTACAGACTGTGGTCATTATAGCTACCATGAGAAAAACTGTTTGAAGTCCTTTTCTTTGTAAAAGAGATTTTCTAGGATGTTTAACAACAGCACTAGTTGCAGAGGCTTTGCTTACATGAATGTCTCTCTAGTGAGAAGGAAAAGAGAAAGGGGCACAGAGGAAATATTATTGTGAGCAAGGTTATTCCTAAGCTGAATCTTTTTCACACTTGCTGGGAGGCTCAAGGATCTTAGATGAGGAACATCTTAAATGTTCTTGAGTACAATTTACTCTAATAGCAAAGGTTTCCTTTGCAGTGGCAAATAATGTGAGCTCCAGAGTGGAATGCAGAGCATTCTCTCAGGTTACCTCTGCTGTGTGATCTAGCCTAGCAGGATGAGCAATGCAAACAATAAATAATGACAGAATCAAAAAACATGGAAGCTCTTTTCCTGTAACAATATATATCTTTTAGTGAAACACTCTGATCTCACAGAAGTAATGCACCATTATGCCTCTGAGGCCACTCCTCTGATTCCACATTTTATGGATGCTCCTTATTCCTAAATTCGGCAGATGCATGGCTTATAGCTGGTCCCAGCATGGACTGCATCACAAGCAGCTTGTCTATTACAAAAGACCTGCAAAAGAGAAGAAATAGTGTTTGTATCCACTGCAGTGTTTTTAAGGCTGAAAAAGAGGACTTGGAAGATTCCTTTTTTTTTTTTCCGGATCCTGGATATTGCTCAATATTAAGTATCTGGAATATAAAAAGCCCTGAAGACTTGTCATTCATTTACTTGTCTGTTGGAGGTGTGGAAACAGAGGATGAGTAGTGGAAATCCTTGGGAAGGACTCTGCTTCAACAGTAAGACAACTAGAAATTATCTATTACTGCTCACTGGGATTTTGGCTGAATAATCCTCTCACATGGAATTTAAAAGGCTTTACTGACAGTATGATTTTTAAAATAATCTGTTTAAACTGCTGTGGAAAGTTTTATAGAGGTTTGTTTTTCAAGATTTCTGTTCAAACAATCCTTAGTCTTTTCCTTTTTAGTGAGAGATGATAGTATTGCTTGTTATTATAGCATAGCATACACTAAGTAACCACAGAAGCTTTCTTATGCCCTTAAAAATGTTGTATTGTACATCTGTCCTTCCGGATTACAGACTCTTCTATTTAGCGATGACTGCTGGGATGCAGTGGTGGGCTGTGTGCCAGGTTTAAATTGGAGTAATAGAAGTGGTGCAATTGACATCTATCCAAGTCCCTGAGATAATGCCAGACCAATCTGTGTGTGTGTGTGTTCACCTATATGTACATATACGCACGCTCACGTATGTATGTATACATCAGGTCACTGCAGAAATGTTTTGGAGCACATGGTCCCCCTGATGGTTGGAAACACAAGCATTCTAGACCAATGGATGGTGGAGGCTCCAGCTGCCACTGCCCAAGAACTGAGGCTTTACCTGTTTGACTGACAAGTGCTCATCTCCCATGGAAATGAATGAACGTTAATTCCTGGTCACTTTTGGGTTGTGCTTCTGGTTATGACTTGGCCATGAACAGAAGAGCCAGTCTCCTTTATGCGAGGTCATGTTGCTTTTTTGGCAGGTAATACTGAACTGGCCACTGCCAGAAGCATAATCAGGCCAAGAGGACCTAAACAGTATTGCTTCAGGATCTTTCCACTTCTGATATTTCTCATGTTATTCGGATCCCAGAGTCCTGCAGCTTAGTCATAACAATATAGGCTGCTTTAATTGCTTTAATTGCTTTCTCCAGTTTTTTTCATCACACCCTTGTCCATTTCATTCCCAGAGCTTGCTTACAGCTCAGCTTTCTCAGTATTTCTGGACAAGTATTTCAAACAAACATTCTGGAGCTGCTCAAAGCAGACAGGGATCTGTGGGGTGGATGCTGCATGAAAGCAGATCCATACATGCATATGCCCTAGTTCGACACCACCTGCACACTGCGTCACGTGTCAGTTGTGGCATCGCATGGGGACTCTGATTTCTACTCTAGCCTGACTATTCTGTAACAAGACACCAAAGCATATGGCACAAAGCAGAGCTAATATTTTCTTTGTCTCTTGTTTTCCTTTTGCTGGCTCCAGGAGCCTTCTCTGGCCTACCCACAAAAGCTAGCTTTGTACATGAAGATAGAGCAGTCCAGTGCTTTGCTGCTGGAATTCCTGCATGGAGATTTAAAAAAAGCAGAAACAGTGGGGAGCTGTGGAAGACACGATGCTGTGGTATATTTGCTGAATGAACGTACACACCTAAAAAAGTGTATTCAGGTTTGATAGAGGACAGGCATAATAGAGAACTGCCTCTGCTGGCAATGTTGGAGCTGTGTTCTGTAGTTAAGAAATGCTGATGATACAATGAATAGTTAAAGAATGGACTTGTACTTTTTGAAGCTAAATTTATTAACTTTCGTTGCCTTATGGAGAAGTCAAACCATTCTAAAAAAGGTCTGTATTACCAGGTCGCCCAACTTGCTCAGAGTGCTACCTGTGTCAAAGAGAGTTTGAAATTCTCTCTTCTCTAGTAGTTTTTGCAGAATGTGTACTGCAGTTTGCAGAGTAATACTGTTTTGAGAAAGATAACACGATGAGGAAGGGAGAAGGCAATGGAAGGACTGGCTCACAAGTTATAGAAAAGTCTGATCTTGGTCACAAAGATGGGCATCCAAACGCAACAGGACTGCAGCAGGAAAAGGGAGGGAGAGCTCATTTCTTCCCTGGAGTGGAATGACATGTCTCAAACTAACACTTGGCCAAGAAGCTTTATTATTGTTGGTGTGATTTCAGAGTTATAAGGAAAAAGCTCTGAGTGCTGACGGGGAGGACTTGCACTCTTGCTTCATGATGCTTAGAATTTTAAAATAATCCCTTGAAAGAAGAGCACAATTGGAATCACAGTTGAATGTGTTGATTCTTCTCCCTGCAAAGTCTACAGAGAGCCTTACTAAAATGGGGAAAATCGTCTGTGTGGCCTTGAAACCTTATATAATGTTTCTGTGTTGGGCCAATAAAAAATATCCTAACCGTTATTTTGTCTGAGCTCAAGTCTTGAAGGAAACGTTGGGCTGAGTAGGAAAAAAGTTCTACGGTTACAGCTCTTATAATTCTCAGAGCTTTCCCCCAAATACCCCCTACTTCCAAGCCCTGTCTCCAAACACTCAAACTGTGGAAGTGATAACCTGCAGACTTGGCAGTGTACATGACATTTTACTAAGGGAGCTTACACAAATATTATCTCAAGTGAAATGAGGGTTTAATTCTATTATCTATGGCTTTTCTTTCCCTGGGGTCAAAAGTACAGAAAGTGGTCATGTTGTCTTTATAGCCCAAGAAACAAAAGACCTGTTTTTAAACCAAATAATTAGTCATCCAGAACTAATGTCCCCCAGCACCAACCACTGAGGGGGCTTTAGAGTGATCTGAACCAGTTTGCAGTTCTCCAGACACATCATTTCAGAAGTGCTGGTAAGAATGCATTGCAGGGGGTTCTCTGGAGGTGGATGACTATAGTCAGGGAAACAAGGAGCAGGGACTCTGTAGGTACCGTGAAGGAACCCTACAATAGCCTCTTTTTTGGAAGAGTGCTGTTAGTTGTGTTACACTGAAGAATTCCATATGCTGTGCAGGTTGCAGGTGTGTAGCTGTACATGGCACATCCCAGTGACAGCTTGCAGTCCGTTCTGGAGAGCGGAGGGCAGATCTAGGGCAGTGCTGGTAGAGCTCAGTTGGGGATAGTGTGTGCTCTGGCATCCTACAAGGCATCTTCTACAGCTGTGATCAGAGTTGTTTAGAAGAAACCTTCTGCCCCAACACCCAGAACTGGGATCAACATAGATCTGTCTTTGGCTTTGACTAGGCACTTGCTTTTAGCAATTCTTGTGCAAAACAAAGGAAGTCCATACTTGGTCCTCTGCTTTTTAAACTGTTTGTGATCCAGAGTTGGGAATTCTGAAGTTTACAAAAATTTTGCTCTGTGGAGCTAAAACACTGGTGCCTGAATCCTGTCTCCTCCACTTTTGCTGAGGATGTAGGATCCAAGGAGCTCACAGTCTAGACAAAAGATGCGTGGAAGTGCTGGAGCACTGTAGTTGCTATACAAATACACTTTGTTTGGCCCGCTGCCATAGTGTTACTTCTCTCTGGGTAATGAATATTGTGAGGAAGAATGACACAAGCTCTCTCTGACCAGGGTTTTGGCAGTGGATCAGGTTGTGCAAAAGAGCTTTTGGAACTGGCATGACCTGAAGGGGTGAACTGGGAAGGATGCCTGTGTCACTAATGCACAAAGCTGTCAGCTTTGCCTTTGCTGTCAGGCGACACTGTGGAATAGAGCTGTGCAAGCCTTATTCCTAAACAGAATGGAAACCCTGGATGTGTCATAGCAGTCATGACATTGGCTCAGGGACCTTGCTACAATTCATCTCCCAAGCCAACTCTTTTAGCTATTCATTAACTTACAAGCAGTGCCCACTGCGCTGATTATTATTACTTAGAAGAATGACTCAAATCTAGCCAAAGCTTTCCTAATGCTTCCATCTCAGATGTGCATTGCAAGGCTAAGAGCTGGATCTTCTTGTTCACCGCAGGTTCTCAAGGAGGTGACTAGTTAGTTTCAAATTGATTATTATTTTCTCCTAGAAATCCCAGTTTTCTCCTAGCATCCACTGTGACTGCATATGATAGGCCAAGAAATTTTACAAGTACTTTATTGTACTAGTTTTGGCTGGGATAGAGTTCGTTTTCTACATAGTAGCTGGTATGGTGGTGTGTTTCCGATTTGCGACCAAACCAGCCTTGATTACTTTGTCTTTCCAAGGAGCCAGCACACATGATGGATCCCTGCTTTCGTGGAAGTGCCTGAACACCTGCCTGCCTATGGGAAGTAGTGAATGTATTCCTTATTTTGCTCTGTTTGTGTGCACGGCTTTGGCTTTACCGATTAAGCTGTCTTTATCTCTCCCCATGAGTTTTTGCACTTTTACCTTCCCAGTCCTCTTCTTTTTCCCCTCCTTGTGTGGGGGAGTGAGTGAGTGGCTGCGTGAGGCTTAGCTGCCTACCCAGGTTAACACAGCAACTGAGACTTTCAACTCACCTCATGTCATTTGTCAGGTAAAAACTGCAGTCCTCTCTCAGGATTCAAAGTAATCTCCTAATGTCATCTCAGACCTTTCTTGCAGATTGTTTTCTCATGAACACAGGATTGGGAGCTCTGAATTAATACAAAAGAGTGTTGTTTTAATGAAGAAGAAATGGAAAAATGTGCTTTGTTTATAGCATGTGCTAGAATAATAAGATCCAATGATATGGCCGTGGTAGTTAGAAGTGAAATAGTCCTTCACCCTTAAAAGATACTGTGCAGACTCTGTTTGTTCAGATGGCATGCTGTCCTTTAGGTCTAAAGCCATTACTTAAATTTTCCACATAACAACTTCCCAAAGATGCCTTTGAAAATTTCTAAAGATAACATGTACTTAATACTTTAATATAAGCAGGTTTGATTCAATACAGATTGCTCAGGAGCACCAAATATCTGTGGATGTATCTTAGGTTGTATCTAAATCTGTACTTCCGTGCATAGTTCTGTGTCTGAAAGCAATCCCAAGCCACATGGTCTGTGAAACAGCACAGTGAGCTTAGTAGAAATATGAACCATGTGAACTGTGATGCCACTAAACCACAGATCTTCCTTTTGTCTGTTTTGATAGCCCTTGATCCTCCAAGGACGTGGAAGTATTTTTCAGTCCAGCAACTGAAAAATAAGGCCACTTTGGATTCTGGAAAGAAAAACATTCTGTTTAAATCCATCCTTCCATACTTTTGTTTTCAGACACTGTCTGTCAGTCTAGCCTTTGAAATTAGCACAAATACCCATGAGAAATATAATCCTGCTCAAGGCTCTGAATCAAATACATTGCAGCCAATAAATAGTTGCCCTTTGACTTCCAAATGATGTTTAATCTCTGAAGCAGGTACAGTAAACTTGGGTAATCCGCTCATCAGTTTTCTGGGTTAAATAAATGGATATATTAGTTTCCTCTAGATTTCATTGTTCTATAATAGCAATAGGAACATAAGATCAGCACCACAAAAAGGAACCAAGAACTGTCTGCTGGACTTTGTGCAGTCTATTAATCAGCCTCAGAGAAAAGGATCTTTATCCCCTGTAAAGTGACTCTGCGCTGCCCAGTGAGACAGGAGGCATTTCTTGGGTGAGGGAACTACTAGAAAATGTTATGTTTGCCTTGATCAGATGTAACTGGCTAGCAGAGCTGTTGACTCAGACTGAAATAAGGTGTGCTTAGCCTAGGGGCACAGGAGACCCTGAGGCTGGCACCTTCACTCTGCTTGAGGTGGAACGTGGAAATGGTATCACTGAGTTTCACTTTTCAGAGCTTGCCTGTATCCCTGTATCCCCAACTTTGCACAGTAACTTGTTCAGATCCTGCTCAGAGTTAAAGGAGTGGTTGACAGAACCCATTGTACCGTCTATAGAACTCATGCAGCTCATGATTTTAACACTTGTAAGATTCTTCATTTCTTTCAAAGCAAATTGAGAAACAAAAATGAAACTCATCTATTACAAAGGGTGCCAAATGAACCTTAAGGACACAGCAGCCCCAAACTCTACAAGTCTCTATGTTCATGAGGTGGTGTCCTACTGAATTATCTTTTGGTCGGACACTGTTATGCATTGTTTTGAATGCAAGTGACAATAGTCAGCTTGGCTTCCTTGTCATATAAATAAACAGAACAGTTGGAGCGTGTACAATTACCTGCCTCAAATCCATACTTATGTTGGACAGTCGATGGGGAAACTGTGTAAAATTCATTGTTTAATGCAATTTACAGATGATTTGGAGGGATGATTTATGGAATTATAAAGGTCTGACATTCGTTGACCACTGAATTACCCTTTAAATTATTCAATGCTTTGGAGATTATTTGCTGACCTGCTGTGACCTAACTTGAGCTGACTAGTGCAGCAGTGGAGAGCATTGCCTTCTGCTGCAGAGCAGGCAGGTCACATGCAGATTTTACACTCTGTTGGTAGTAAAAACAATTCATTAAGGCCAAACTGGTTTTGCAATATAAAGCTATAAAAAAGCATTAAAGTGAAGGTCATATCAGGTTGAGAGTCCCCAAATCCTCTTCCAAAACAAGAGCAAGCTGCCTACACCTCTACTTTATTGAGGCTGAAATCAGGTTAGGGCCCTGTTTGCCCAATATAACAAGCAAAGCCAGGCATTTTTCTAAAGGTGGTAGAGGTACATCATTCTTCTATCAGTCAGAGCAGGCTATTAAGGAGGTTTTGTGAGAAGGCAAGTGGATCTGATATGCTCAGTGGCAGTGACAGTGGCGCTAGCTTTATACTCCAGAAGCACTTGCTGGCTGCAATAATATTTATGGCATTTTTAAACTTTTGGTTGACAAGTAAATCTCTGAAGCCAAAGAAAAAAGCAACAGGAGCTTCCCAGCTATTTTTGTCAGCGTAATACTCAGAGATGGAATAGTCTATGTCATATGTGCTAGCCCAGCCCTGGGAGGCAGAGCGGTCAGGTTCGTGACCGATGCCATCGGGTGCCAGTTACCCAGGCAGGCAAGGCTGTGTATGGCCTTAGACTGGGCTGGCTCCTGAATTTCCCTTCGCTGCTTACGTGATGTGCCAGTTGATTAACATGGCCTTAATACACCAGATACAGAGAAACACAGGACTTGTAGCATTTCCTGTGAGAAGACACCCTAATCAATAGGTTTACCTTGAAAAAGATGATGTGTTAGAAAGTTTGATTTCCACACTAAAGCAGTTAAGATACTTTTGGGAGTCTGGATGCTTATTTTCCATTTAAAGTTCCTTGGGGCAAGAACAGTATCTCACTATGCACACACAGGATTCATCAAGAGGAGCCTGCCTGATCCTGCTGGACCTGTAAGTACCACTCAACCACATGTAGCTCTGGGCAGGTGTAAATAGGCTTTGACACTTGTGAGGATGGCACCTTGCTAAAAGCAAGCTTTTAAGTCAGTTTATTCCGTGGTAGCCTATGCATTGAGGAAAACGATTAAATAAAATGTCTGCAGTGCAGTTCTGACTGAAGGAACAAGAACCAGTGACCTCACAGTATTGCTTACAGACACGAAATGATGACTTTTCTTCTAAACTTGTGGCTCCTATGGACCACAGCTTGGGCTGGAGTTCCACATTTTGTCCTTTGGCATTTTGTGAAGTGAATGTTCTTTCTTTAACTCTGAGATTTGTACAGCTAATATGTAAGAATGTCAGCCTGTCATGATGCAGTGGGTATACTCCTTTGATACTCAGTGACTTCAAATACAGGTGCTCTGATACGGACCACCAAAAGCTAGGCTGAAGGCTAACATTTCCTCTCTTTAATGATCTCTGATGCTGTTATCTAGTCTGAATTTGAAACATCAATGTTCCCTCAGTGTTCCACACTGGATTTGCACCTAGCCTAAACTTGCATGCACATGTGTTTCGTCCACAGTTTGAAATGCAGCTGCATTTAACTCAATGATTCCTGCCGTCTGAGGGAAGTGTGTAGAAGAGTTTTCTGCTAGCTTCCACCAGATTGATTGTTTGATTAAAATTCTCACAGCTATCATACATGGTTGGGATATTGTTTTTTTCAAGTATATAGCTTTAGTAGATTCTAAAAAAAAATAGGATATAATATAAATGATGTAATTACAGTTGAATTAAAATGAAAATATTAATAATTGTCAGACTTACTGAGAAATATTTTTCAAATGAAGTTTTATTTAAATAATAAATCCAGTTTTTATTTTTTAAATATCACCTTTGTCCAGCTTCACAAGCCTGTCTTTGGTGGTGACAGCATGGTACAGAGTTTAGGTCCTCTTTCCCTCTCTCCACTTGCATCTGATGAAGTGGGCACTGAGAAGCTGGGGTTGTGGGTGGCAACTTTAGACAGAGAAGATTTAGTTCACAAACCAGCTTTTGTAGCATCTGTGATTTTTTAAAAATTTATTTTTACAAAACATGTTGCAGTCCTGTTTTGCTTTTACCAGCTTTGAGGTAAGCAGGGCCTTCACATTTCCTTGACTAACCAGTGACAACCCTGCTTTCATTTGGTCACCTTCTGAGGGATTAAGGAGGTGTCCTGGTTTGGCTGGGGTGGAATCCCAGAACAGCCACGCTCTGCAGGCCATTAGCAGTGTCAGGGCAGCTGCCCCGAGTTTGCTGCCAGGTGTATCCCAGACCATAAAGGTCATGCTCAATATAAAGGGGGAAGGTTGCTGAGGCTGGGGGCTGCTTCTGAGTGTGCTTCTCATCTTCCTTCTCCTCCTGCTTCTCCCCGTTCCTGGAGGATCCCACTCAACATTCTGCTCCTGAGGAAGCTCTCCTGTTTATTGTGACCGTCATATGTTCACTGGGCTGAGTATGACTTTATATAATTTGTATTGGCATTAGTGTTAACATTAATTTTGCTATTCGAGTAGATTTGTTTTCCTTTCAACCCATCAGTCTCCTTTCCTTTTCCTAGTTTCCCTTCCTGGGTGGGGAGAGGTCATCAGGTGATAGAGAACTCCTACAGTTTAGCCTCAGATATGGGCTAAATGTAGACAGGATGCTTCTAAATGTTTTGCTTCTGGCCTCAATTTCTCATTCCTTCCCCTGTAGAGCTGACAGTGGATTTTGCAATCACAGGACTGTAGCATGGACAAATAACAGCAGTGCTCTGTGTTCAGCACATCGCTGCCTGCGTGAGCCCTGTGCGGGGAAGTGGGTGGCTGTTGTCCAGACCATGCGAGCTTTGTAACATTTGCTTAGCAGGGCTGCTGTCCTAGACAGGCAGTCTCCTGCTGTGCTTTCCTGATAAATGGGGGGTAGAAGCCTTCTGAATTTTCCTTTCCTGTGCCCCATTGGCACGTTCTAGCCTGTGTGCTCTGGAGCAAGGCTGCCCTAGCCAGGATTCTCCTTGTGTGCTAGATACTTCAGCTATCTGCTCATCCCTGAATGTTTTACGCATACAAGAAATGAAACTGCGGAGCTGTTAGGACATTTCCTCTGCAGGATTTATTGGTATGAGGAGTGTTCATCTAGAAGTTACTTTAATCTTAGTGTAAACAGTGATCAACGATCCCAAAGATGCTAGAGTTCCCAAAAGCACCACTCCTGCGCAATCCCTGTATCTTTAGGGACTTCAGGACTGGTGACTGTATTTTTAGTTTCCTAGTGGCCTTAGAAAGTGGAAGGTTCAATTTTATGCAGTGACAAGTGACACACTGATTCACTGAGCAATTTTTCCTTTAATTTCTTTTCTCTTTGTTTTCACTGTGACATCAGAAAGCAAAATTCCTGGGCTAAACTTAGGACCCCATGACAAAAAAAAAACTTAACAGGACAAACACCTGCTTTGAAGTTAATTTTAAATGTTCCATATGACTTAGCAGAGGACCTGTGCCTGTCCCCATTGTATGTCTCCAGCTGAAGCACTGCTCAGCAGGGAGAGCCTGGATTGTCACGACAAATCCTGGCTACGGACAGGGCTCTTTTTTCCTCCTGCACTGGAATAACTTTGCTTCTAAAAGATTAAATTTAATTTGACTTACAGTTGGCATAAACCCCTCTTTGCTTTATTTACTTTCTAAAGATCAATTATGTGCGGGGGGTGTGGGTGTGTGTAAGATGTGCCCCAGTCAATCCTGCCAATGCTCAGGGTTGGTATTTGACCACCCAGGCTCAGCTGAGCAGTTGGGTCTTGTCTCCATGCTGTGTCAGGGCTGGTGCCGCAGACGTGAGGCCGTTAGGTGGTGCCCCTGCCTTTACTACAAAAAGAGCACCAAGGACTCTACTGTCCTCATCTCTTATGCAAATAGGAACAGCTCTAGGGCAGAATCTGTAGGGGAAGATTAAGTTCTAACAAGGGAATAAATGAAATTTTGTGTACATACTTTTAATGAAAGAGATTTTGGCTGTTGAAGTGGTTGGTAGGGAAGAGTAGCCTCTTGACTTGAGCTCAGTTCTGAGGCTGGCTGAGAGACCTGGAGGAAGCATTGCCTGTTAGGTTTGCCACCTGCCCTCACCAGTGGCCTGGTCCAGCGTGTATACCTTATGCCTCACCTTTCTCACTGCAGTTTATGCCAGTTACAGAAACCCAACAACCAGGAAGGCGTCTCTCTGATCCACAGAGAATCATTTTACATGCCAAAGCATGATTTCTTCTGCATCATTGTCTAAACTTATCTACTTGTCTGTATCATTGGAGGTTTTGTCAATTTAGCTGCCCTGTTTTAAATCCTGTTAAAGTGATACTTGCCCTACAACCTGCTGGTAGGAATGCCACACAATAAAATGACTTTTTAACCTGTATTTCTTTTTGACTGATTTTCATTTTGTTATGGACTGCCCCCTTGCCTGGTGGTGACATGGTATGGATACTATTCAGTAGAACAAACCAAGCCTATGATGTAATCTCCCTCATTGTGAGTTCAATGTGATGTCTTTTTTGCATGTCATCTATAGACATCTGGCATTATTTGCTTTGTTCTGAGGCTCAGCTTGTGGGATGAGGTAAACGAGCCAAATACTGAACCTTTGCTAGTGACCAACAGTGGAATGAAGCTCAGAGCTGCCGAGCACCTGATCACTGCTTTAATCCTGGTCCTACAAAGGTGCCTGAACAGCTGGCTCAGTTGAAAGAAATTTGGCTGTAACCAGGGAAGGTTTTGAGAAAACAAATGGTCCGTGACTTGGCTCTTTTTGCTTCAGCTGCTTCCTAGATAAACTCCTCTGTATATCTTAGAAAAATGGCAGGTAGTATAGTGGTACTTTTAATGATATTTGTGGCTTGCTTGGTTTAGACCTTATTTTACCTTCCTGGGAAAACAAGCACCTTACTTCCTGTCCATGGATCCAGGGCACTGGACCAGCTGGGCAAGAGCAACTGGTAAGAGCAAAGAGCTGGGGAGGTGTCTGGTACTCCTGGGTTCCGGCAATCCCAGCGAAATCAACAGCCTCATTTCTGCACATCAGCTTTTCCATTAACATAATTGAGAATAATGAACTGAACCAATAACCCCAAGGTTGACTAATAACTACAGCTTCTCTGATGATGAAAAGCATTCTGTATCCTATTATTAGCAGATCAATGTGAATAATTGGCAGACAACAAAAGTGACTGTAGCAGAGATTTTGTTATAGTTTTCAGGCAAAACTTCAACAGTTACATTTTTGTGATTTTTTTTTTTAAATATAATCTTTGATTTCACCTCTTGAAACATTAAAAACTACTATTGTTTTTATAAATTGCTTACCTGCAATTACAGAAACCAGAACCTTTTTGTCCTATCCTCTTATCTCTTACTCGCATCACTCACTATCCTTGTGATTGCTGCTATAAAACCTGCCATCCCAGAATTCTGAGTCTCATCTTGGTATCAGCAGAAGCAGCAGCAGCTGTTGCTGCAACTGTGTACTCCCTGTCTTGGTGAATTACCCACTGTGCTGGCCTCGTTCTCCTGGAGTCTGTGTGCAGGTTTAAACAGTAAGCTGCTTAGTGAGAGAGATTTTCTGTAGTTCTTCTGGCCTCGTTGTCGGGGAAAATTATTTCGTGTCCTGCATGTCTACTGAGCATAAAGCTGCAGTATGCAGCTGGGGTGAGGGAACAAAACGGCTGTCATTTTCTCTTTGAAATAGAAACCCAACCATCTGCAAACTCAAAGACGCTGACACTGGAGATTGTTGCTTTCTCCACTTAGCAGGTTGTTGAAGGTATCTCTCCTGTGTTTCACCTCACACCTCAGTCAGCAGATCTGGGGGATTTTGTGCTGGCTTTGTAGGGAAAGCTGCACAGGGAGGGAGGACTTGCTCCTCCTGTGACTGCCCAGAGTGCAGCTGCAGATGGTGTGTGCCATGGTAGCCTGGGACTGGAAAGACAACATGAATTTGGATGAGCCTGGTCAGGCACGTGCACAGCAGGCTTAGCACCAAGCTGAGCTACAGCGCTCAGTAAAGACCTCGTGCTGGGAAGGAGTCGTTTCAGCCCCCTCCAGCTCAGACAGGCCTGGTACTACAGGCGTGGGTAAGGAGGAGTGGGAATAAGTATTCTCTCTGAGGTGCCATCACTTTTACCCAGGTACTTGTCCCTCCAAGCTTTGCAGGATCTGGCCATTGTCTCAGAATTCTACATGCAGTTCATGCCAGCCATTCTCCTGACCCTCACCTGGACTGGAGTAGGGTGATGGCTGAGTAGGGGGTGATAAGTCTGTTTTATTTATCTTGTGTTTATTTTTTTTAATACAGCCTGTTCATTTAGGGGGTGGGGTTTTCTCTTCTTTTTAGGTTTCCCAAATTAATGTAACTAATATGGAAAGTATCTTGCAGCAGGAAATTTGCAGATGAAAGTATGTCTCTGGTTCTAGTTACCTTCACTGGACCTGACCTTGACCTGTGGATTAACTTTGTGGTCTCATCGCCACAGACTTGCATGATGATCTAGACTCTTTGCTGACACCAAGCTGCCATCCCTGGGCTTGTCCTGCTCCACCCACCTTGCTCAGGTCCTCCAGGGCAGGCAATGGCTAAAGCAGTTTCTGACCTGCCAGCTGTGCTGTCATGCTTGGCTCCAATGCCTCAGCAAGCACCTGGCCTCTGCTGCTTCTTGACACCTGCTGCACTTCTAATCTGTAGCATGTCTCAAAACAGACCTGCTGCCTAATCAGTTGTGTGTAGCTGATACTGTCTCTGACATCAAAGTCCACAGGGGTATTTTTAAACAAGCTCCTCTGATCTTCCAAAAATGAAATCTGATGTTTCTGTGTGCCACTTGTTCCTTCTATTTCAGAGTTTCCTGGGAATCCTAACTCACTTTTGCCCCAGGAAGCTTGATGTACTGATGCTGCTGTGCCTTAGGAGCCTCGAAAGACTGTCCTTTTGTTTCCTGACTATGGTGGAAACGATAGTTGGGAATGTAGCTTGCACCTGCTTCCTTTCTTGCATGTCATATTTGGAGCTGTCAAACATTAAAAAGAAATAAAAAAACCAAAAACAACAAAACCCGAACAAAAGCTGTAGTCATTGGTGTAGTATTTTCTTTCTTGAACCTTTTCCAAAATGACTAGCTGCGTGTTACTTCATCTGCAGGTGAACAAGAACATTCTCCGGGGCAATAGCATGCTCCAAAGACAGAAGCAGTTGTGTTGTTACTGCTTGTCTTTAACAGGAGGATGCGAATCCACCCTGATGCCAAGTGAGACAAGAAAGGTGCTGGGACAAGGGGACTCTGAGTTTGCTGACAGTGTTACTCTCAGCAGTGCAGCTCCAGACCGAACCAGAGACAGAGTGCACCTCCTTGATGTGGGTGGGGAGAGACTCAACAGATATTTTCCTTGTCTGGAATACCCAGTTTCTACTAAATGAGGGCACAGGGGCAGCTGAAAAGAAAACATACTACTTTTAGACAAGTATGGTGCAGTTAACATCCAGCTTGTGCTCCTTTGAAGTTCATTGTTTTCTATTGTTAAGCATAATTGTCATCCAAAGCAAGTTCTGAAATTTGTAAGCTGACATTGCCTTTAGCTTCTGTGAAGATGGACATTTATTTCTCCTGTTCTTTACGTTGCTTTCAAGCTTTCTTCCTCAGTAATATCTCTCTGGCCTGGGTGAAAAGCTGACCTTGTGGAGACTGCCTTTCTATCTTAACTTCAGCTGGTACTGGAGTCGCCCCATACAGCTATTCATACAGAAGCTGATCTGGACTACAGAGCCCTTATCAGCTGTGTGCCCTGGGCAGGGAGGAGAGGGCAGCACAGGAGAACTGTGCTGCTGATGGTGCCACTCCTACCAAAGAGCCTGCAGATAAATTTGGGAGTGTTTCAGTTAGGCTCTGACTACCTTACCTAGACTTTGTGTCTAGAGCTTTCCATGGAGTTGTGCATGGATATTTGGTTATTAAAATCTAACCCATGGCTGCCAGACCAAGTGTATGTACTTGGTGTGTGGAATCTGCTTCTAAAGTCACATAGGCAATCAGCTGGCACCTGTAAATGAGCCAAGCCAGGTGTTTCCTCAGTGCTTTCAGCTTTTTCACAATTCAAAGGGCTGGCACAAGATGTGGAGTCTTTGACTTTATGAACAACTATGTCCTGGTGGGTTGGAGGTGGAGGAAGTGAGAAGAGTTTCTGCCAGTGATGTCCCTAGAGCCTCTGGATCCCAGGAATGACCTGTTGAGTGTTGGTGCTGGAGGTAGTGGGACAAAATCAACACAAAACGCTGCTGTGGTCAGTGGACCAGGAAACTTCTCAAAGGCTGTCTAACACCAATGATGAAAGGCATGGGCTTGTTGAAAAGGTGGGTGTCCAGAAGGGATGATGGTAAGAGAAAGCTATGTTGCCATGGAGAACAAAACTTTCTAGGGCACAAGAATTCCTGAGTTCTAGCTTCTGCCCAGTGGGCTGCATGTCTCGAAAGTGTCAGGGAAGCCTTTACCTGGTCAGTAATATTAATGCCATCCTTGGCATTTTGGAGAAAGGTGACATTGGTGCACAGCTCTTGGAGCTCTGGCTCCAGAGATACTACTAATCTTTACAGAAAACTGGTCTGAGTGGGACAGAGGTGTCCTAGGTCTCCTGTGTGCCTGTTACAAAGACCCAGGGCTGGGACACCTCCAAAATATCACATGGGTGCTCTCCCTGTTGTTTTTGTTTGTTTCTGAGAATGTGGTAATGATGCAAAGAAATAGTTAAAACATCTCTAGTATTTTTAAAGTCATTAAAGACAGTTGCTCTTTCTAATTAAAACAATAACTCCTTTTCAAGACTGGGTTGATTGCCAAATTGGTTTGTTATAGGCCCTGCAGGTGGTAGTTTGTTGCACATTACTTCTACTAACATGTTATGAAATATGTGAAAAAAAAACCAACCAAAAAAACCCAAGGCAAATAACGCAGACCCTATAAAATGTTAAACTTTTAATGTTCAAAACTGTAAAAATTCCAAAACGAAAGTTTGTCCTATGGAAGTTTTCTTCCTTGGAGCTGAAAACGTTGACAGAAGAACATAAGATTTATCAAATAGCCTTTTTCACAAAAAGCCTTGTTGTAATAAAAGTCTAAGAAGAATTGCTGAAGGGGCTTCTGTCTGTGGGGGCAGAGACTGGCCCCGTGTCTGCCTCCACTCCAGTGTGCCTTCTGTTTCTATAGGCTTGGCAGAAGAGGAGACGATTCATATCAGATCTTGGCTTTCTCTAGGCTGACTGCACTGCAGGTTGACTTGGAGTAGGAAAAAATCCACCTCTTGTGGAAATTTTTAACGTTCAGACATAATATATTGAAATGTAAAATGCATTCAAATTAGAGACTAGGTGTAACAGCGTTAGTGGCTTACCGCAGCTGGAATTCAGTGCTGAGCAAGGGAACCCACTCTAATTTGGATCAGATGGCGTGCCAGAACATGTGTGCTGAATCTGGAAGGTTTTCTGCGGGCACGGTACTGGGTAGTCTGCGTGCATCACAACAGCAGCAGAGACTTGCAGTGGCCAGCTCGGCTCCCTCCCATGAGACCTACGTACGAAATAGATGGGTCATCGCAGTACATGGGAGCTCAATCTCAGCAGGTTGGCCTAGTCAAATAATTGTGTGTAAATAAATGGGGAGTAAAATACTTTCTCATTTTACCATAAAACCTTGGGCCCTCCCAGAGCAGGGCTGGAGCAGGCTGGTGGGACAGTGCAGGAGCTGTGGGCTCCCATGGCTCCTGGCTCTGTTGTGATGGTAGCTGGTGGCTGTCACTTGTCAGCATCAACGGCTGTTTCAGGGAGATGCCTAAGGGCAGGGAATGACAGGTCAGCTCAGGCCTGTGTGTGTGACCATTTTACAGGCTTCTGAATATTTTCCAGGACGCATCCCCACCATTCCTCAGTAGCCACGGCAGCTCAGGTCCATCACACATCTCCCCTCGCTACTTGTGCTGCCCTGCAGGCTGGTGGGGAGGCTGAAGCAGCCTTTGACCAAACTCCCGCTGGCTCTCTGGTGGCTCAAGCTGCTGGCTGCTTTTTGTGAAGATACTCTGTTTTTGCAAAAGACTAGCTGTCCATCCCACCAGGTCTGCAGCCCAGGGTGCTGGCCAGCTCTCCAAATGTTTTGCCCAATTCTGAGTATTTCTGAACATGCAGCATGATTCCCATATAAAAATATCTAATACTGCTTTGAATTACCAAAAGGTAGGGGGAAAATTCCTCAGTGTAACAGATATGATGTACATGAGTTCACACCAGTTGCTGTTTCACCAGTCTTCATGTAAAAATAATACCATGGGACAGTGTTGGGCGGGCCAAGGCATCAATATTAGATTTGAGGTTTTTTGGCAAAGCAAAACATTCCAGGGCTTTTGATATGTTTTGCTGCAGAAATATAAAGTCAGTCTTTTCACTGTGTAGCTCACATTTTGTTGTCATCATTTTCTCTTTTGATTTTCATTGCTGTGTGTGATTTCCAGAAAGGATTGTCTGCACTGTGCGCTGCCTGGAATTGAAGTTGTTGTCAGTCCCCTCCCAGCACAGCTACTGAACACAAACTGTGAGGCAGCACAGCAGGAGCTGTGCAGTGACCTGCCATCAAAGGGAGATGCTGCTCTGCTGGCCCAAGTGCCAAGTGATCTTGTTTTAACTTAAGAATGTCAAAATAATGTGGAATAAAACACATGAGGGATGATATCCTATTGCTTCTGGAGGGGAGGAGGGATTCCTTCTTGCTTTCCTGCAGAGTCCTGTCAGAGCTGGGTCCTGCTGTGGGAAGGTGAGGAAGGAAAAAAGCGGGAGAGAAGAGGAAGGGCAGGGAGGAATCAAATGGGGGTGTGGTTTTCTGCAGAGAAATGCTGCTGCTCAAGTGCAGCTACAAAGGAAGTGTTTCTGAAGGGGATCGCCACGCTCCCAGCTCATGAGAGGCTGGGTTTTCCGCAGTTAGGATGGTAACAGTTTGGTTGCCACTGACAAATATCACTCCTTGAATGAATTCATACTTGCCTGCTATTGTGCTCTTTCTGCTGAGAGGTGCTGTGCAACACATACTTGCTTCTGACAGGTTGCTAGCGCTTGCTGATTGTTTATAGCTCGTGCTCCAACTGAATCAAGCAACAGAATTATCATTTAGGCCGTTCTTGTCTTCTGCTTGGCAGTTTTGAGCAGTGCTAGAATAGTAATGGTGTGTATATGCAGCAAAGGAGAAGAGCTTCAAAGTAGAGAGAAATTACTCTTAAGAAACGCTGAGTGAAAAATTATTTTGAACCCCCTGACAGTGCTTTGACACAATTGCTGAGCTTGGCTGGACAATTGGGCTTTACCACTCTCTGTAGATTTTCTCAAGAGGCTGAGAACTGCCCTGACAGGGTGGCAGTAAAAGAAACTCATCTGACTAAATTTCATATAGTGCTCCACAAAATGCCCAAGTGCAGATACATCTAGCTGAGAGCTACACGTCTGTGTGAAATGGGAAAAATCCCATCACTGTCCCTACCCACAATGCAATAAACCTCTCCCACTAGCAGAGCACAAGACTTTTATGCTTTAATAGCTAATTACAGACAGGAGATTCATTCAGCACTATTGATAATATATTACTAACTCCACTTGATACTTGTCAAGAAAATATCGCACCTGTCTTGAAATTTCACCACATCCAGTGAAATGGGAGAATTGTAAAGTATTCCCATGGAAAATGAATGTTGTCAGAACCTGAACTAAGCATTTTCATTTCTTTTCTGCATTTTGTGCCTGGTTTCTTTAGCTAATATGACTCCAGAGACTAATTTTCAGCAAATAATTTATTTGACAAATTTATTATCATTTTCTGCCTGTGAAATACCATGAAAGTATTGTTTTTTAAAGAGATCTTTTGCCCGAATTATTATAAATATTGGGATTCAGGCTATGCTGCTGAACAGGGAGTGGTCAGACAACTTCTGTGTTGCTTTTAATCTTTCTGTCTTTACTGCGATTGGGTTAAGAAATCTGGTGCAAAGACTTGTAGCATATGAGCATGGAAGTTCACTTCCACATAGTTTCGATTTCCCTCACCAGAAATGTTCTTGCTGGTTTGACTGTTTATTGCATGTGAATTCAAAAGGGAACAAATGTGCCTACGGCACATGAACTTAGAAAGTGGAAGGATGGCTTTGGAGTGGGTTCCCCACCCTTCTCAGCACAAGGGTCAGCAGTCCTGCACCTCCATGATGGAGCGTGTCAGACTTGTGGGAGCAGCGATGAACTGGGACCTGGCTAAGAAGCTTGCAATGAGCTTCTCCTGGCAAAACCTGCATCAATGCTCTCTGACCTCAGAGTACTCAGCCTTTGTTAGCTGAGAATAAAATGGTGTCTTCAAAACGTTTAGTACAGGAATGCTGTGCAGACTGGCTGTTTTCTCTGGAATGATGTTAATACCAGGCTTTGCCATTTCCCAGAGAAGATCATCAGTTTGTACCCTCTACTACCTCACTTTTGGGGTGACCAGTTTAAAGACTGTTGAAACTATCTAAAGTCTCAGCCTTTGGGGAAAGATACACATCTTCAGAGTGGAGGAGATTCTCTGCTTTGGAAGCTATTTATTTGAAAGGAAGATATCAATAGAACAGTATGCGAAGAATATGTCTGATGATCCAATATGTGGCTGCATCTTGGGAGAAGAAAGAATAAAAATTGCTGAAGTTTCAGCAAATTGGCTTACTTTGAGGTTAAGTCCATTCCTTGATCTGGGAACCCTGCTAGCTGTTAGTATAACCACAGCTGATGCTTGTGGTAGACTCACTGACTCTGCCTTTCTTGGTCTCAAGTATCCCCTGTAACTTCACCTTTATTCTGCTAAATAATACAGCCCATTGTCTGCAGTTCCCCTCAAGACATTTCAAGCAGTTCTTAGTGTCAGCTGTAATTCTGTCAGTAACTCAATCCAGGATGGGCTCTCACTGTTTAGCAATGCTCTTGAACTCTGTAGCTCCTTGGAAGCAGTTGCTAAATTAATGTAAACAACGCCCTTGGGATAATAGACGATACTACTTTTTTATTTTTCATCTGTAAATAAAGTAAGACTCATTTCCACTGGGAATGCAACTGGCCTGGTAATGTGATCCCAGCCTGGGCTAGCTTCAAAGTCCACATTTCTTTATCAGAAGAGTAGTCTTGAATATGAACCTAATCAGGGTCCTACACTTGGGAAGAACAGTGGATGGGATAAAACATGGGTATAAAAATATGGGATAAGATGTCATATTTTCTTTTCTTGAGAGGCCAAGTGTGATCAATAAATGGCTTCAGGAAAACAAAGCATGTCCAGAGATGCCAGGCCTTCTGTGTCAGCTGCCGAGCATTATTCCTGCTCACCCAGTTGTTGATAGATTTAATTGCTTGGATCAGCAACTACAGAACAACTATCCTGGCAGCTTCCTCTGTGGAGATGAGTGGCCTTTGCCTTGCCAGCCCTGGTCAGGCTGGGAAGGAGTGAGATGCTCCCAGGCAGCCTGGCTGAGACTTGGGTGGTGCAGACCACTGGAAAACGGAGTGAGCCTTGTGCTGCCTTGGCATATCTCGGAGCTCTTGCAGTCAGGGATAGGCTGGGGGAGGCAGATGAGCATGGCAAGGAGATATAGTCCTGCCCCTACCTCATGTTGCCAGTATCCAGCCTGTTCTCAAACATTTTCTGACATCTAACTCATTATTGTATATATATGGTATGGAAAAGTGGCTACCTGGGTAACTGTGTTATGTAGCACAGTAATAATCTAACACCAAAATAAAGGTAACATTCCTTTAGGATAGCAGTGTGCTGCTGCTGAAATCACACTTGCAGTTATAGCTCTCTATGAAGACAGCATACAGCACCTACGGAGTGACGTACCTTCCCATAGCCTGAGTGAACGTGCGTTAACTGCATTGGCTTCAGTGAATTACGCTGGAGCGACATCGTTTTACTTAAGAGCAGTATTTGGCCTGCTAGGTCTAAATCACTCCTAGTAGAAAAATAGTTGTAACTGCAGCACAAGTAATTGTCTAAAATGCCTTCTTTCTATTGGAACTTTATTCTGCAGCTCATCAGTGTGACACCTGGAACCTACCAGCTTAAATGGCTAGGCAGTGGCAACGGCTCTTGTAGGATCTTCAGAACCGTTCTGTTGTCAGGGTACAGAAAGCTGTTCTGGGACGGGGCAGGGAGAATTGGGTGGAATACAGCTGACACTGAAGAACGTCTTATCTTTGGCAGAAGTACTTGTGTGCTAGGGCAAGTAATACCCTGGAACCTCTCCCGTGCATCCTGTTTCTTAAATGCTAGAAAGCATAATGTCTCGGCATACTCGGCGCAGTGCGAGCACACTTACTGAGAGCGGATTAGGAAGGGCTGGGGTTTTTTTGTAACTTCCTGAGAAATTACTCTGCCCTTCAGTAAGTTTTTACAAATGTCTTGGATGGAATTTTTAGGATTTTTCAAGGTTCTTGAGACTGTTAACAATACTGCACAGGGCCTCAGGGAACGAGCAAGGTGATCTAACAGGTTGTTTCCATCTCTTATTTCTGTGTCTCTTTGATTTAAGGATTTTCTGCATTTATTGGCTGCTGCTTCTCTTGGCCACTTTATACACTGTCTAGTTATTTTACCAATCATAGGTAATGGCAGGGGCTACTTGAAACACCATGTTGCCATAGAAACACAATAGCATCTAGTTGGGTCTAACCTCTCTCTCTCCCATATCAGCCCCCATGGGAAGCAGAAATTCAGGCCTTAAAACTTAATCAATTTGATGTTAAGTTGTAGAAGTGAATTTTCTTTTGGTTGCCTGGGTTTCCTGCTGGATGTTCTTGTGCAGATTTAATTATTTACTAATACTATATTAAAATTACAGCAACTAATTATTAGCACTACAGTAACACTGTAGTTACCAGAGCCATTGCAATTCCTATTATTACTCCTATTGTTATTATTATTTGCTCGAAAGACCTACTTGTTTCCTGGTTTAGTCACCTGCTGATGCAGTCATAGGAGGAAACTTTTCAGCATAGTATGGGAGATGTAGACCCAGCAAGACCTGGGTGAGACTCTCAGGGACCAGTGAGGCTCGTGAACCCTGTGCAGGAATGTGCCTCTCGGCCAGGGCCCAACGCACACGTGCCTGCTAGGCTCCATCACACTGAATCACGTTTCTCGTGTGTGCAGACACGAGTCATAATGCTTTCCAGCCCTCCGCAACCTCTGTTTGGCATACAGTGCCTCGGCCCTGTATTTAGCAATGCACGGCTCAGGACTGGTTCTCCCACTTTTACTGATGCTGTTCAGATTCTTGCTCCTTTTCTCAGGGAGCGCTGGCCAGCACATGGGCTGCAGCCCGGCACAGGTCCTGTGTGAGTTCCTTGTCATGAGGGATCACTTTAGCCTGCAGAATTCTGCTATTTGCTCCTCTTTCTCCCATTTAAGAATGACAGTATCTACAGGTCACCAGGGAAGGAAAGCACTTCCAAAGTGCTGGGGCATGCTGTTCCTACAGTACTTGTCTCAGACAAGCAATATGACTTAATAATTGGGTGTGCAGAGAACTGTAATTTCAGGCAATCTTTAATAATTTGCAGCTTTGAGGAATCCATGGGAACCAGAGGTTTCTGCTGAATTCAGTCCTCGTGAGCTGCGATGTGTGGATCAGTTTACTGACATCGCACACCCTAGTGAGCACATATTCTGGCATCAAAGAGCAGGCTAGTGCTGTGATACTTCAAAAAGGGTGGAAAAAAACCCGCTATTGTTTTAAATAGCCATTACTGGTTACAAAGGGATACCAAAGGTGTATGCTGGGTGAATTCTGCATCATTAAGAGCTGAGCAGACCCAGGCCCATGGCAGCTTGTACTAAGAAAGGTGGGTTACTAGAATCGCCTGCTCCTTACAGTTGTTTTTCTGCAGCGACAGCTGCTGCCAGAGAAGGTTGGAGAAGAAAAAAAAGTATAAAGTATTTGCAATATGAATGGCTTCAGGCAAAAAAATACTGTCTCAGGTCACTCAGAGGTGACATCAGACCTTGCAGCCCCCTTCTTGTCCTGTTCTGTGGGAATAGGAAGTCTTCAGGAATTCTACCTTAGAGTTGGCTTTTACAGAATTTGCTTAAACTCTAGGCCAGTAGTTCCTCACAGTGAGAATGCTGACAAACTTGTCTCTAGTTTAATAAAGTAATTCAGTGAGGAATAGCCCTCTAAGAATGGTTTATGCTGCAAAAGCTTAGTCTTGCCAGGACTGGATTAGGAAAATACAGATGCGACTGCAGGGCCCCTGTCTCCTGTGCTCCCATGGTTAGATCAGGCCGTAACCTTTCAATACAAAAAATGGAATCAGCGTGTATCTCTGAAGCTTTAGGAGATAACTTGAGAATACAAATGGAATATAATCAGCTATCCCGAAGTATAGAGACAGCTGCCTGTGTTTGAGGAGAGCCTTAAGCAATAGCTTTGGCACAGCAAGAACTCCTGACATAATTTCCAAGGAGTGTTTAGTGCAAGACCAACAGCTCACAGGTTGCCTGTGCCTTTCCAGGATGGAGCTGTGCATGGCCAGTGAGAAGAGTGCTGATGGCCTGGACAAGATCAGAAGCAAATTGATCGTGCCACCTCCATAGTGGGAATGCTGGGAACATGCTACTGTGTCTGGGAATGGCACAGAGCACGGGGCCCTATCGTGACATGTTAGTGCTGAGCTTTGCTGACAGTCTCATTTCTGTGATAGAAATCTATATGTTTTTTTATTTATAAACAGCCACAGCATCGTTGTCTTTGGTCTTGTTAAACTGAATTTGCCTCTGTAAAATCTGTGCGTAGTTCTTCTGGAGCTTGCTGTTCTTCTCCCGGCTCTACACTTCTGCATTTCTTGGAGAGCTCCTGTTACTTTAATCTTTCCCTCTCTTGGCTAACATGTTTCTGATCTGTACCAGCCCATACGAAAGCCTGGAGAGGACAAACACCCTCTGCTCTCTTTCCATAAACTGGTAAACCTCTTCCTGAGACTTCACAACCCTTTGGAAGCACACAAAGTACATTTCATACTTTCCAGGTACAGTGCATGAAAATTCTGCTAAGTAAACACTATAAAATAGGTTTTGAGAAAATATTAGTCACCATTATACAATTCCAAAACCAAAACCACAAATAAAGTGCTAGTATATTTTGTTTTATTGGTTGTGACTGCAAATACTGTGTACACAAAGGAAACCTTTGAAAACCAACCAGCCTACAATTGTATGAATTTCACTCTTACAAGGCAATTTGTCTGGTAATCTCAGTGTTAATTTTTTTCATCTGGTATATACAGCTGATCCATTGGACAATGTTTTCTGTAATGCATCTGAAAAATCCACATAAGGTAATTTGTTTTTTCTCTTAGCTCATTCTCCATTAAAAAAAAAAAAATATCTTACCTGCCCTTCTTTTCTTCTCTTATCTTTGCTGTTAAATATAGTGAAAGTGATGTTTTCATCCACTGTCCTTTCACTTTGAAGTTTTCAAAGTAAATACAAGCAATATACACTCCATTAAAAAAAAAAAATGTACAAAGCATCTAAATCCTAATTTTCCAGGCCTGCCAGGGCTGCATCTGTTTAAACATGTTACTTATATGCATGTGTACAGTACAGGAAGCTAGAGTGCTTTTCAGAACTGCCTGGAGTTGTATCTTTTTTTATTCGTCTCTTTCTCAAAACAATTTTAAATCTACAAGAAAGGTCAGAGGAGGTCACAATTCCTGACCCAATGCTGAACTGAGGTTGCCTGTACCGTCCTTTTGATGCTCCGACCAGGGTCACTGAACTGGGGGTTATTATTGGCTCCCTGTGTCTATGAGGCACAGCCTATCCCAAACAATTTTTAAATTACCACTGGCATGAGACTGTCAGGAAGGATAGTAGCTGGGAATGTCTAGACACTGCCGCCAAGACAAGCTCCCCTGTAGAGGAGACACCACGCACCGAGGGGGGTCAGTGAGAGGAGCCGCGAAACTGCCCCTGAAGCCCCCAGGCTGAAAGACAAAACTCCCATCATGCGCCCCGCAATTTGCTCCAGGGGTTTGGCCAAAGAATTTAAGATAAGGAAATCTATAGGCCTTACAACTGGGAGAATTTTTAACTGCTTTATTGCTTTCCATAGATTCTAAAGCCAGCTGTCTGCTTTTATGAGCTCTTTAAATCACACATCACAGTATCTCTTAGCTTCAGTCACACTAAACTGTCTCTGAATTTATACTGATTCTTCTTGACTTTATTCTTTAGAAATTAACATTCGGGTATGATTTTGAGGTTGTTTAAAAAAATTCTCATCCTGCAAAGCTACAGCATTTCCCAGTGCAGGTCCTCTTCTTTTCTGGCGTGTAAGGCACAGAGAGGTCACAGAAGTCTTTGAAGGGGCTTTTTCCTGTTCATCGCCCTGCTTAAGCAGAACTGCTAGGGAAAGGAGGGATTAAATCCACTTCCTAACCTCCCCAGCTCAATGTCTGTGTTTTTCACCTTGGGTTTTGCTGTGGTTTTTGAGCTGTGGCTGCATTTGGGAAGTGGCTGATGTGACCCTATGCACAAGGACTTCAGACTTTTATCACACTGCACCAAATAAAAAATGCTGCACAAGTGCCTATGCCTTAATCTGTCACTTGCAGCTTCTCCCAGGGAAATAGTCTCACCAAGAACCTGCCAGTGTGGGCCCCAAACCACTTATGCCACTGGTGAGGCACCTGCCTGGGACGTTTTTCAGGTTTGTCAGAGGGGTGCACTGAAGCAACCCCAGTCCAGTGGAGCCTCTTATTCCCACTGCCAGGGTGTCCCAGCAGCAGTGGCATCCCAGGCACCACGGATGACCCAGCTTGCCCCCTCAGTCTCACAGGGAGGTCTCCATCAGGCATCCCTGGGGCACTGCGGACAGGGGATGGAGCACTGGCCTGGGTTCTCAGGGTGCTTTGCAGCCATCCTTCCTGCTGGTGGGAGAAAGGTGAGGTGCCCTGGCAAGCGGGGCTGGTGGCTGTGGCCCGCTGGCCATGGGCACCATCTGGCAGCACGAGGCAGCCCCTTTTCCCAAGCAGAGGCTGGGGGCCGGGCTGTGCTGGGCTCCCCTCTGTGGGACTGGGCCCCTTGCGGCTTTGTGTCCTTGTTGCTGAACGTTAAAAAAGCCCTCACAAAATCCCATGTGTATTGCTGAAAACAGATGGGTGCTTATTATTTCTGTAAGGAAAAGTAAAGCTGTTTGAAAACGGGAGTGCTTTCCCTTATGTCCCTTGTTAAGATTCACCATTTTCCAAAGGGACAGTTTTCCTGCTCTTCCACTCGGCCCCACCATCACACTGATTTACAGAACGTTTGGGCCAGTCTGCCTGTCAGTGGGAAAAAGATTTTTCCATTCACTTGTTTCCCAATATTCGATTTCTTAACCCACACTTCACATATATTGTAAAAGATAGAACGTATAGCACCTGACACCGCAAAACTCCAGCTCCTTCTTACCTGAGGCACATTGTAGTTAAGCACTCCGCAGACTTTGACAGAGAGCAATAATGACATCAGTCTGCTTAAAATGGAGCAGTAGCTTTGTTTAGCACACCTGTTATAAAGTTCACTCGCTCACTGAGTAAAACATCAGTGCTCTCTTTGTCACTGAGTAGAAACCAGCCTAATACCGTCAAAGCCACATTTGCAGCATAAATGAATTTACATTTCAGTTGTTAGTTTATGTGGAATTTAATAACAAAGGAAAAATAACCCAAAGACGTGATACTACACATGCTAATAAAGTTTTTTAAAAATCAGTGACATTAGGGAAATGACAGTCCTTACCTTGCTCCCAGCAGTAATCTTCCAGATAAGCTATTAGCACATCCTTGCCTAAGCCACAGATTGAGGATTACGTATGACTTTGTAGAATGAAAGGAGAGATGCTTCCACTTACCCACTGCTGCTTTTTAGCCCATCCAGAGCATCACTGAGGACGTGCTGCTGGGAAGTGGTTCACAGTTGCTAAGCTCATCATAATCTTCAACAGTCACAGGTAAACCTCTGCTTTTGAGGCTGCGTTTTTACAGCAGGTGCTGGGGTGCAGTGCGATGTGGCTGCGCCGTGTCCCTCTGGATGATCCTCGGGGGCTTTCCCTGCTGTCAGCTGGCTGCTCTCAGAGCAGGACTGGAGGGAGCAGCAGGGAATACAGCCAGCTGCAGCCTGGTCATGTTCTGGGAAAGAAGAGCTGTCATACAAAGTTTAAGGACAATTTTTACCTCTTTCTTTTGCTGAACTATATAAAAAAAATAGTGCTTATAAAGTAATGCACTTTAAATTCCCCGCATAAGTTTATCTCCTTCCATGGACACAATTATTATTTTTAACAAGACAGTCTTATTCCTCCATTAGCTCTGTCCAGTTTTAAAATGCCTCTTAGCTGATTAGGAAAAAGGTGCTTTTGTACCCTCAAAGGGGGTTAATCAAGAACAGTTGAAGCAAGCTATTTTACACTGGCTGGCTTCAGGAGCTGGCCTTTGTCTGCTGGGATTTTCAGCCCAGGTAGGACTACAGGTCAGTGTATCTTGCATCTCTTTTTCTTAAATCCTATTATAATTGTGTAATAAACCAGGGTTTTTCTAAAGTTGCATTTACCTGTGAATAATCCTCTTTTAAACTAAGCTTCTTTCTCAAAAACCAAGTACGGCTTTGTGTGGCAACAGATCCCATTTCAGAGGATGCAAGAAAAATCAGTCTTCTTCCCTTAAGGCAAATGTTTGCAGAGAAGTATGTTGCTCAGCTATGACCTGCCTATTACTGCTTCAACCTGTTACGATTGGGATGTAAGTGCATGTGAAAATAAGGAGTCTTTTGTGACTGCCTTCCTCACCCACCCTGACAGCTTCTTTCTGGTCTGTCTGATCGGGGCTGGGCCCACATCTGCCTGGCTGCTTGAGCTGTGGGCTGGTCACCTGCTGCCACCTCAGACTTTCTCGGATTTCATAGATAAACCAAGTGACTAACTATAGCTGGACAAATTGATCCAGCTTGCTTTTAGAAACTGAGGGGTGAGCCACTGAGCATAGGAAGGGGCAGGATTTAACTGGTGCTTAGCCAGCCGGGATAACTGATATACAAGATAGTTCAGTCAGCAAAGCAGCTGAGAATGGAGCAAGAGCCCAGCCTAGAACAAAGATTCCCCTGAGGTCTCAGAAGCATTACCCATGAGTGATGTGAATTATGTAATATGTGACAGTCCTGCTAGTTTTGCTGAATGTGTGACATCTGCATATGGCATAAAAATGCGTTTTCCCAGAAAAGGCAAGTTAGTGATGTACATAGATGATGTCAAAAGCGTGAGCAGAAAAGTGGGTCTCTTGTTTAGGAGATACACTTGCCTTTTAGGAATACTCTTCTGAATATTCCAACCCACAAAATGCTGTTGAATGTTAAAATGCAGCAGCTGAATATCTAATTCTAAATGGAAACCAGATACAGAAATATGCTCCCCAGAAATCAGTCAGTAATATATCCCAATCTCTCTGGACTTTGCTCACTGCATCATTAAGGCTCGATTTCCCCCTTATACTTCTTGCAGCTACAGACTTGCAAGGTCTTCTCTTACAGACCTTTCTAGCTTTTAAGTATTAAGAAATGTCTTTTAAACAAAAAGTGGTAGTGCTTTGGTTGTGCAAACAGTTTAACTCCCACTGTACACCAGAATTAGAGTAGCCCAGTTAGAGTAGCACAGGTTGAGTCACTGATTTTCATCCGGTTGGTGGGAGCACCTGAAAAACTGAGATGTCAAGTCAGTTTTTCTGTTCTTCAGGGCTGTTTTTTTTCTAATTCCCCACAAGATGAAAACCTGTCATTTTCCCTGAAAAGAAACTTCTCCTTCACACGTGTTGCACCCAGAAGGGTTAACTCTTTCCAGAATTAAATGTTTTCTCACTTCCAAAGAACACAGCAAAATGTTTGAGGCAAAAGCACAAGAACTCCTTGTGGCATACAGATACTTCCAGTTTCAAAAGCAGATTAACTTTCCCCAACAGAGCTGTTGTGGCTCTTGAACTGATTTACTAAGGAACCAGGACGCTGCCTCGCAGCCCCCCCGCCAGTGTCGCAGTGTGCAGTTCTGTGCTGGTCTGGAGGTGTTTTCCTGCCGGTCACATCTCAGGTAATGCTCGGTGCTTCCTGCCAATATTTCTGATCAGGCTGCAGAGCAAATTGTTCCTCCAGCCATGAGTAGTGCAACGTTACACTGAGCCTTTCGTGCGGTGGGAGTCAGAGGTGGGCTCCTCGGTGGTATCAGCCCATGGTGCCGTTTGCTGTTTCCATCCCTCCTTCTGGAGAAATCCCCGTTCTGGAGAATCTCATTTACAGCCAGCAAGGTAACTTGAGAACAAAAGAAGTACCATGAACCAGCATGAAGAAACTCACCAAGTAAGAGTGCAGATTAGTCTAATGAAATAAATTTTTACATCCCAGCGGTGGCAGGCATGAAATATTTGTATTTTTTTAAATTGCTGTACAAAGCCTGAAAAGAGGTGCCAGTTGGAAGGAGATAATTCCCACTATCACTAGGGAAATGCTCTCAGGTGTGGGGGGTGGAGGCAATGCTGGCTTTCCCCCAATGCTGTTGAAGAGCCAGGAGTGCTGTTCCTGTTGGGAATGGGATCCAGGGAACAGATCCAGCTCCAGGATACTGGTAGGACCTACAGCACGATTGCTGTGTGTGACCTGTGGGTAAAGCCCATGGAAAAGTGCAGAGAGTTAAATACTCAGCGTCATTCTCTTTTCCAGATACCTCTGAGGGGTAGGAGTGAATGCCGTGCGGATGAAAAGGGAAGTCTGTGCTTTGCTCTGCTTTGTGGAAGCCTCGTCTCAGACAGAACAGCGATACCAGGAGCTGGGGTGAGCAGTGGGATTGCTCAGAGGCAAGAGGAGAGGTGGGGAGCACTGGGGCTGTTTAGCCTGCAAGAGAGGGAAATATCTTCACCTTTCTCAGACATTCAGATTCAGTGGAATTAAAGGCAAAAAGTCTAGGTAAAAGTGACTTCTTTTAAAAAACAGTATCGTTAACCCATGAACTCAGTACCACTGGAAAATCCTGGGGCTGGGGCTGTTTCAGGAGTTGGAGGAAGATTTGAAAAGTGTGTGGATAACAAGAACGTCCAGAGCACAAGAAAAGATACAGACCTCCTCCCTCAGGCCATAGCCCAGGCTCTCTGCTGGGAGCTGGGAAGAGCTTCCCTGTGGGACAGCACCGGGGGCTCT
This sequence comes from Eurystomus gularis, assembly GCA_013400335.1. Taxonomy (NCBI): domain Eukaryota; kingdom Metazoa; phylum Chordata; class Aves; order Coraciiformes; family Coraciidae; genus Eurystomus; species Eurystomus gularis. Next base: position 143,736 of record VZZY01009641.1, on the reverse strand, counting down.
GTGCGCTGGCTGGGATGGCTGGCGTGGAAGCGAGCAACCACTGATCACACTTGATCTGGTAATTTTTATCTACCTACAGCAAACACCTCCAAACTCAATAGTAAGGCAAATTATTTGTGGAGCTAAGGAAAAACCATGTCAGTTATCTTCTAACATCTGCAACAGATGATGTGAAGGAGCTCGTGAGGAACCACCCCAGAGCCCTGCCCTGCCCAGGGGCTGTGGCACTGCCTCTTCTGCTGGCTCTTTCATTCTCTCTCTTTTTTTTTTTCCTCCCTGGGTCTCCACATTCTTTTTCATACAGAGGTTTACTGTGCCTCTGATCAGAAGCATGACTGATACACCTGATGGGATGTATGTGTACATGTTCTCTTTCCTCAGAGGCTGCATCTTGCCCTCATTTGTGTCATCTCCTGAGCATATGTTTCATTGTTATGGATAGCTGAGAAATTCAGTGTGAGAGTCACAAAATAATTGTAGCAAGTAAGTGAAATAAAGCAAGTAAGAGAAAAATCAGCATTTCTCAATAGGTTTCTCAGTCACAGGAACAACATAGTTTTAGTGATGTAATACACAGTAAGAAGCAGAAAGTTGCAGGCTTAGTGTAAACAGAATTTTCAAAATAAAAAAAAAATCCGTATAATGAACATAGAGAGTAAAATGATAATATCCGTTTTTGTACAAACAATTGTCTTTTAAAATATAACTTTGGGAAGAATCTCATAATTATTTCTTGTTTTGTACATCATGTCACTTGCTGAATGTGAGCATGAGTATAAAAAGTTTTGTCTCTCTACACAGGCTTCAAAGTAAATACCTTTTTTTTGCCTAATAATCAGATCAACTGAAAAGCATTCTTATTGCAGTGATCATTCAAAAACAGGGTATTTTCATGGAAACAAAGTATTGTACTGTATAGCACTGCCATAGTGTAATTTCACACACCTTTGTTGGACTTCTGTGTTCTGCTTTTGATTTTAAAAAAATACTTCAGTGTATGATGATATTTTATATTTTATGAAAAAAATTAAGGCTTCAAATAACTAACTTTCATTTTTAAATCATAACCACAATTTCTGTTATAATACAAATCATTTTAAAAGGCTAGAGGTGAGGAATTTGCTGTGGATCTAATCCATACTAACTCTATTGAGTGTGATTTAAGGAACATCAGTCCTATTAGTAGCATGTTTAATAAAAATAGTCTCTGGGTTCTTCCTTTGCATGATTATCAAATCTATTTGTGCTCAAGATTTTAGTTTCAAGTCTAATACACATTTTAAAAGACATTGTATTTACTGATCTTCATAGTAAACTGCACTCAATTTTAACTTGTGATACATTTTTAAACAAGAAGGTGACAAGAATCTTGTTAGATCAAATGGTGACTAAATGTTCCTAAATCAGACAATTCCCCTAAATTATTAGAGATAGGAAGTGTGGGACTGATTTCAGTACGTTATAGAAATGCATCTGGGAATATTAATTCAAAAAGCCTACAAAACTGGATATGCAATTTTGACATCTAGTCATTCAAGGCCAAAAATTCTTCATATAAAATTAGGGCAGTAAATGGGGGGGTTTTGTCACAGTTTCTTGTCACGCTTATACTCCAAACAGGAACACTCACACTGCATGGTACAGAAAAAAAGCTTTTTAAATAACCCTTCTTTTAAATTTTCATCACTAATCAGCTGTGATTTTGTGCTTCTACCTCTATGACTCATCTTAAATTACACTGCATTTACTCAGAGAAGATTTTAAGGTCTGAGATGATGAATTTGATTAAGTTTGTGGTTTCTAAAATATTGTACAAACAAAAAACACTTTGAGAAGAACAGTAATATTTAAAAAGAAAAACAATAGAACTAAATATGCTTTTCTTACCTTAAAAAGATTTTTTTTCTCTTTTCACTCATCTTTTTAAGATACATTCAAGTGTAATTTGAATTAAAGCGGATTCTGTGGTGGATTACTTTCCATTAGCTAATAAAGAGTAAACTTCAGCAGATAACACTTTTACAATTTTATCTCTTTATCAATGCTGTAGTTTAGCAGATAAATTTGCATTCTGAATAGTCAATTTTCAGAGCATTCAGTTTCTAAAATCTCAGCATTCCAAAACATATAAACAGCATCTTTAGTTTCTAAAAATGAAAAGAATATCTTATATTGATTTACTGGGGGGAGAGCAATAGTATAGACACAGTTTCAGTCCTAGAGATTTTCACAGCTACATTTTTCATCATGCTTTAGTATCTCAAACAAGGTATATAAAGTGTCTATTTTTTCTCTCAGTGTTCAGTCTGAATTTAATATTAATTCCTATTGAATCATATCCTTCAAAGTCTGTAATAAGCGGATTCTTTGTTGTTAATTTTAACATGACTGAACTTAATTTTTCTGTGTACAAAGGAGCTTATGATAAGTCGTTATGAAGTTAAATAGAAAACCCAGGGAGCAATATTTATGAAGAAATGTGGCCAACTGCATTTAAAATGCAGAATATTTAGGACATTGGTAACCAGTAAATCCTTTCTATTCTCTGGTTAGCTACAGCAGCTGGTGATTTTTCAGTTTACAGGTACAGTATCAGCAGCATAGCATTTATTTTGTGACAAAGGAATATAAGTTGCCTTGGAGATTTTTAATTAACTCTTCTCCTGTAGCTCTGCCTGCTTATCATTTCAGTAGTTATTTAAGCTTCACATCAGATTTTGGATATTGTTCTTCAGAAATGTCTTCCTAATCTCCCCAAATTAGCATTTCAGCAAAACAATGTTTCCATAATGCACCATTCATTCCACTTTTTTTTTTTTAAAGGTACAGTTAGTATTTACGACCATTAATTCAGCCTTGAAAAGCAGAGGAATCCTAAAGAGGGGAACCTGTATGAATTCTGCAACTAAAACAAATGAATATTCTTATTCTGAACAAGAGAAATCATGATGATTACTTTCTTACCTTTAATAAGACTAAGATACTTCTTAATCACTTTTTATGATTCGTTCTTGTCAATAAATTAAGGAGAGTAGATATTTTTTTGAGGAATTGGGATTACTCAGACTAATTTATTTCATGCAGTATTATTCATTTAGCAAATAAATTTACCTTGCAGAATCTACTTAACTTGCTCATTGCCCTTTTGGAATGGCTAATTCTCTCCACCAAGTGGGTAGAGATGTATGTTTTTATATACATATAAATAAAGGAGAATAAAGCTGGAAGAGGCAGAAAGCGGTGCTTGTGGCAGTCACATTCCCAGATGTCAGAAAATTTTTCTCTGTACTGTCCTTTTTTTAAAGTATGAAGTGTACTATTATCAGACCTGTTAAGGTCACTCAACTAGCAGCTGGCTTTTATGGGCTTTTTTTGTTGTTTCAGATGAATTATAAATGTCATAAATGCTTCAAAGAATATAGAATCAGAAGCCTTTTCTACCCTGAAAATGGAGGGATGAGTTTAAGCAAATATGATTTAGAGATACAGGGTTAATGCCATAAGCTAGAGGGAGCTCCACCACAACGAAATACAAAGGTTCAGCTTCATTTATCAATGTGCTTTCCTGGCTTTGTCTGCTTCTGAACATAAAAGACCCAGTTTTATTGCAGATATTATCTACACCATTCTGTGATATGAATGTTATTGTTTAAACTGTTGCTGAGACATAAAACAGCTGAAACCCTCTACCAGCACCATATTTATGCCAAACCTTTTGATAAATACGCAGTTCTTTTTCTTCACCATCACTGTCTTTGTCTCCATCTTAATACTCAGCCATCTTTAATGAAAATACATCCTCTATAAATCCACAGCACAGATATGCTTCAGCAACTGATCTTGCACCCTTAATTGTGCAAGTTAATGTCCATCAGTTGTGCAAGAATTCTGGGCGAGCCCCACGCTCGGTGTCTGCAGACACTAATATCCGCTCATTTCAGCTATTTCACAGTACTCTTTCCAAAGTAATTTACACCACAAATTCACCTTACTGACAACCTGTTTTATTGCACAACTGGGTAGAAAGAGGGATCAGCAAAGTGAGGTTAGAATGACCTGCTTTTAAAGGAAATGTGGCTATTATAACTGGAACATTAATAATCTGTTTGCTTCTATTGAGCATCCCGGAGACAAAGTAATCTATTAATAGTCTCAATAATTCTATAGTAAGCTTATTACCCATCCTGTACTATTGGCTAAAAGACAGTATTTGTCCACTATTATTAGAAGACACAATTTCAGTATAAGAATGATTTTTAGTTTATTTGCATCCCTACCTCACTACAGTACATGGAAATTTCCTAACCTATATTTGAGAATCTTCTTTCTTACCTCTTGGTCCTTGATCTAAGCAGATGGTATTGCTCTAGTCATAGAGATAATAAGAAAGCACCTAATATCTTCTCATTGATTTTTGTTAATGAAATACCATTTTACAGAGAAAGCAACAGCTGAAGCCATCAAGGCTGGGTCGTGGCTGTGTGAATGAACTTTACTTTTGTCTGTATCAGCTGTGTAGCTCATGGTGAGTCATTTATTAAATGAATTTGGCCTCTTTCCTGTTTGTGGAATGCCCATAAGAAAATTATGACCTTATTCAACTTTTTAGAAACCATATTATTGTTTTCATCTGTGAATTTTATAAACTTTCAAATGTAACTGACCAACTCTGTTCTCCTTCTCCATTAGCACAATGAAACGCACTGGTCAGGCACAGTATTCTCCTATCAGAAAACAGGAATAAACTGCAAACAACATTGCTGCAAGTGTTCTCCCAGTATAAATTTTTTTGTGCCTTGAAAAAGAAGTCTGAGTTAAGAATATGAAGGGGAAACTAGAAGCGAGCATATGAAGCCCAAAATATTAAAGTTCTCTATGAGACTGACAAAAAATTCCTGCTTATGCAGACACAGACTTCTCTTCCTAGGAAATTAAGTTAACCAAAATTGTTATTAAAAATCATTGGAGGCTTTCCTGAGATGGTTAAAAAAAGAAAGTTAAATGAGGATTCAATCTTGGACTGAGCCTCTTCTATTGGAGGTACCACCTCTACACCAGCCTTTTGTAGAGAGGAAATTCAAGTGTCACGTTGCACTGGTGCATTTTCCAGCTTCCCACAGTGGCTGGGGTTGGGAGACCCATCTGGTTACCTGTGGTGGTGTCTAATGGCCACAGAAAGAAAAGTAACTTCCATTAAGCATGGGAAAGGAGCCCCCCAGCACATTTGTAGTCTGTGCTGAAGGTATGTGTCTTGTGATGATCCTTAGTAAGATCAGCGGTCTCACAGGGCTGGGTCAAAAATCTGTATAAAGGTATCATCTAAGAAGTCTATCCTGAGAAATCTAATAATGCTATCATCATCATCCTCAGATGCTGTGCTCTTGTCTCTGACATTACCAAGGACTACCATGCATAATTAAATTACAGTTCTATTTTGCAGTATTTTCAGGAAAGCGGCTTTTGAGGCAGATCAATAAGATACATATAGCAGATTCATTTTATGTTACAGCTTTATGGTACTGATATAGAAAAGAAATACCTACCATGCCGTGTCAGGAATATCAGTTCGGGAACTGAGGTGTAACACGTACGATACAGAATTAGAGCCAGTACCATCCCTGTGTCAGAAGGAGCAAGGTTTACCCTAACAGCTTTTCTGCCTTTCTTTTTTTTTCCATGTATCTCTTTACAGATTTTTAAATTTATTTATTGATGGGAGTCTCTTTTCCCAGGGGAATTTCTTCCTGCATTGCCACCAAGTCAATTACCTGCAAGCAAAAAGGGACACTCACATGCTCCTTTTCCAGGGGTTTTGCCTTGTTATGACCCTGGCCGTACACCTGTATATCTGCAGTACAGCACCAGTTTTGCTGAGAGGATGGCAGTGGTGAGTAAACTCCTAGAAATTTCTGAATGTCCTACTTCTTACAGGAGAGCTACACACTTTACTGGTAATTCTTGAGTAACCTGTTGTCTTATCTTCACTGCCACACCCCAGTTACTTTGATAAACAAAGCAGAGAGTGATTGAAATATCCTTCCTACTGGCTGCCACACTAGGGATGCTTAGATGCGCTGGCAAAGTTTCAGTGGGCTCCTGTATGCGAAAGCTAACTGCAAATCTAACAGTTACAGATTTGTCTTACTGATACGAAGACACTTTCATTTATAATTGAAAACACAAATGTTGTTTTAATTGGGTATTTTGTTCTAATCTGAACCAATAAGAGTATTCAGACTTAGGTGGCTTAGGCTGCTATAAAAACTAATCAAGCAGATTTGCCAATCTAGCCAACACCTCGTTCATTTTGGAACTACCTGAATTCACCCAACACTTCCTTCAGAAAACATTGCTGGGTGCAGCCAGCACTGTAGAAATGGTGCTGTTGGATTTCCCTCCACTGCTTCTTTGCATCTTTTGAGCCTTAAATACACACTAATTACTGGAATAATACTGATCAGAGCACTGGGGGAAATGTCTCTGCAGAAAGCAGCTTGTTTCAGTAGCAAGCATGGTTAACATTCCCATCCTTGGCCATTTCCCCCCATTGATAACCTGTAAAGGGCAAAGACTAAGCCAGAGTCAGTTTTTTTCTTAACTTGAAGTTTGTTAACAAAATCCTCGGTTTAGCAGGCTGTAATCTTACCTTTAAAACAGTAGGAAAGAACAATAATGCCTTTCGCTGTCTTTGGATCCCCATTGGTAGTCTCAGCACAGAAAACACTGTTTGACCTCACTTGTGGCACTGTCAGATCAGAGCCGAGCTTGAGTCACACCTCTGCTGTCACAGTCGATTATCCTTTGGTATTACAATTATAAGTTAGATCAGACTTGGACTCCAAGGAACAAACAGATAAAAGGCTAAACCAGTTTCTGTAGCCCTAGGTAGATAAGGAGAGCTTTCCTGGTCTCTTCCTCTCCCTACTAGCTCAGGGGAAACAAGTAACCCACGGTCTGGCACGCTCCTCACGAACCTCAGCCTTTCACCTGGGCGGTAACAGGAACCTCAGAAGGCATCCCAGCTCCAGCTGCTCCAGACCAGGACAGTGACTGCTTGGCTAAAAGAGTATGATATTTTGCACCACTGAAGAGTATGATCTTTGTGCTAACCCCTTACTCAGGTGAAGCCCAGAAGAAATCTTGATCATTGTTCAAGCCAATGAAAAAACATTAAGTGTCTAAAAACACGCTTTGTGGTATGAGGAGGTGAAAAGAATATAATGCTCATGGAATTAGTTCCTGAATTATTTGATGATCCTGAGTACAATTACCAGACAGTCTCCAGGAACATGCAATTTTTCTGGATTTACGTTGCATTTATTACCTAATTACAAAGTAGATATGATGTTAATTGGACCCTTATAATAAAGTGATATCCTATTTTTTGAAGCCTTGTCCAGTGGAAGTCAAACAACTAGGAAAAAGAAATCATACACAAAGTAATTATCTTGTTCTTGGATAGAAAGAATAAAAAGCTATGATGTCCTTTCATTTGGGAGCAGCACTGCTTTCTTTTATGTGTACCGCGGAAGGTGTAGAGCCTCTGCTGCGGTACCATTATTGCATGCTATTTTTCCATGATGTATATATTATACGACAGCTCCTGTCCCAGGAAGGCAGAGAAACATCCACAAATGGTCAATGTCACACCAAAGACATGGAACACTCCCTGTCTTTGCTATTCAGTGGGGAAGTAAAAATCAGCATAGTCCCAAACAGGAGCTGCCCAGGGAAGAGGGAAGCATTGTTACAAGGATGATCAGATTTTGCCTACCTTTGGCATTAATGGCTCAGAGAGGGCATCTTGGCTTAGCAAAGGTCCCGGGATCGGGGTCTCAGGGCACTATTCTCCTCACAGACAGGCTTCTCTGTATGCTGAGCAGTACCACTCTGCTCCCGGTTCTGGTGGAAGGTGATGAAAGTTTCAGCAGTGATGTTAACAAATGCAGGACCAGTCTGTACAGTTACCTGTGTATCGGTCAGATCTTCACCTTCTGGGGGTTAATGGAAGGACTATTATCTGCCTCAGTGGGTGCTGGAGCAGGCCCCAGATGAGTGGCAGATCCTTCTCAATAAGTATGCAAGAAATGTTTATCCTTCTGAGGACTCTGGCTGCAGAACTGGCATTAATTTGCAGGTCAGGACATTTGTTTCCAGAGAAATGCCTAAACTTGTTTCTTGAAGGATTTTAATTTCTGTAACACAAAAGCAAAATAGTTAATAATTTGTAAATATCCTCAAAGATCATAGGAGAAAGCAAACTTCTTTTGAAAGCCTTTTTTCTTTCTCTATCTCAACTTGAAAAAAAACTTTCCAATGTACATGTTCTAAGAAAAATTTTTTTGTGAAGTGGCAAAACAAAACTGGTGTTTTCCCAGTAGGTCAGGGCTGCTTACAGAAATGTTTGCCACCATCTGTCTTGAGATATGTAATTGTTCTCCTGTGTTGCCTTAAAAACAGAACAGAAAGGTAGAATGTGATTAACATGAGTTCTGTGCCTCTGGTAATCACTAAGACCTTTTATCTGAGAAATTGTCTTGAAAATTTTTTTTTTTGCTTTATTTACGATTTAATTTTAAATATCTCAACATTAAGGAGGTCCTACTGGTTTTATGAACAAACATGCAAGAAGCAAATCTTAGAATTTGTTCTCAGAGCACAGACACTGGCCATCATTTTGGTGTTGCAGTAACAAACGGCTGGAGGAAGCAATGCAGTCTGAAAGGCTTTCTGAAAGGTAATTTTAGAGGTAGCTGTTTGACAATCTTCAGTTTGTTTTCCGAGTTTGCTGAAAAGTCCTACTCAACACCTTTGTGAACTGCCTTAAAACAATAAAAGAAGCTTTTAAACTGTGTTTGTTTCTTTGGCATATATGATACTGCCTTCGCCTTCTGATACAACCACTTGGGATGCAGCCTCATAACGCAGGTTTCCTGTCACCCTGGCACCTAGCAGGTTGCCATAGTGACAGACATAAGAAACATTACTTCAGAAATGTTGCTTTATTACAGTTAAAGTGCATTTTGAAAAAGGATCAAATTTCGAGTTACTCCCTGTGTTTTGTATAGGAATAAGCAGAATTATTGGCATCTACTAATAAGAATTAGTTTGGACCTGCCCATCCCCCGCAGACAGTCAGCAGTGTGTTGCCCTGCACTGTAACTGCTTTCCACTGCTTTTAAGTAAAACAGGCCCGTGTGCCTCTCGCGTTCTCTCTCGCGGGACGTGCACAGACACACTTTGCTGCATTCAAAACTGCCTCTGCTTTCAAGCAGACTGAGGCGTGCTAAGTCACCGCTGCCTTTGACGTGCTGGATCTTTTATTTATAAAGAGCATCTTACTTCAGGCTCCATCGATTTTGTTCACATTAATGTAGAAGAGACACAGAGGGGGACATCTGGGGAGATTTCTGAAGTATTTCTGGCTATGTTACGTTCCAACAAATTAATCAAATAACAAGCATTTTGTAAGCAGCAGAGCTGCCTAGCAGGCCTGTGCTGAGCAATCTCTCAGATCTAAGATGGGCTTCCCCATGTGAACATGAAGCCCATGGAGAGTCAAGCTGAAAAGCTCATCAGCCATCCTCTCCCCTGCAGCGTTGACTCCACCACACAGCTGGGGCAGCCCTGGGGCTATCAGCATCCCACCTCTTCACAGATTAAACCTATCCCCATCGTTTTGCCTAATAAATAAGATTAAAGGGTGTGCTGGCGAGGGGGAGGAGTGGAGGCACAGCTTAGAAACAGGTGAATTTAAGGTTTGTGGGAGGAATGTTCAGACCCCTGAGATCCTTCAGTCCACTGGGCTTCCTGTCCTTGCACAGGCCAGTGGCCGGTCACCAAAGACTCCCCAGGGCATGGCCAGCCCAGGGACAGGGTGCCTGGCCTTCCTGGCCGGGCAGGCAGCACAAGCAGCGGTCTCTGCATAGTAAAAAACACTCTTCACTGAAACACCACCAAAAGGCCTGAAGTACGTCATTTTAGAGATTTGAAAATGTAGATTAAAAGTGACGTCCAGGGCCTGGTTCTGCTCACCCACAGAAGAAGGGATTGCATTGCAGTACTCCTGATGCAGGCACTTGCAAGTGCAGAGAAGTGTTAAATCTTTCAATGATTGAAAGTATTGAAAGTATTGAAAGTGGTATATAAAGTTCCATTACCTGTGAAACATCACTTTGCTGTAACAAGAGGTAAGCAGTTAAACCAGTTTGAAAGTACAACTGCACCCCATGACCATTGCTGACTGTGCATTTAAAAACAGCCTGAACCGACCATGCAAACAGCCTGTATAACTCCCATGGCTGAGAGCTATACTGTCCAGAAGTTCCTTTATAGGAGATTCTTAATACCATTGTGATTAGTTGACTGAATTCCTAACATAAGAGGAATATACTACTTTAAGATCAGATCCTACTTTAGATCCTACTACTTTTAGAACCACGGCTTAGATCTATGACTCAGACTTTACAGCTCGTTCTTTGACATCCCTTCCTTCCCATTTCTGTAACTCACAGACAGATATTATTTATTTTGTAGTAGATAACTGCAACGGCCAGAGGCAGTATTCAAATCCTATGCTCTTATGCATTGAGATATAGTTATGCTAAGTTTATACTAACATTATATTCACAAAGTTAAATCCTGATTTCAAGCCTACCCAGTGTGCTCCTTCCAAACCATACTGTCCAAGCTCCTTCCTTCGTGGCTGCTGTGTCCCCTCATTCCCTGGGCTGGGAACTCTAATGAGTTACTCTAAAATTCCCTCAGTGCACCCCATGCCATGAATGTTAATGGTCTTCCTATTGGAGAGATTAGACTTATTTTACTTCTTGCACATTCCTCATCTTTCTACTTAAGCAGACTTGACTCTATTTCCATTTATTTAACACAGAACTTTAATCACCAAGACAAGCAACAAACACTAGCTTTGGATGAATTCTTGTCATACATGATTTTATTTTCCTGTCCATCAGTTAGCAATTGGGCAAAGAGATAAGGTGTAATGCTTCAGGTGTACTGTGACACTAGAGAACAGTAAAAGTAATTTATATAGGCAGAACATCCTATTTTCTCATCTGAAAAAGACTGAACCTCTCTTCTATTTAAACTTTAAAAGTAAGAGTGAAAATAAGAGCAGAGACCTGGCATGGAGCACTGAAGACCACAGCTTCAGTCTGGCACAGGCATAGTGGTCATCGTGGGACATGTCTGCAGCTGTGATTGTAGGTGACCATCTGTGGTTCCACTGGAGTGTGATCCATGACTTGAACCATTTTGTGAATGAGGTGGACACAGAGCCAAAGGGCATGATTTGCTGCAGCTTTCAAGAAAACCTGGATCAGAAGGAGCCAGAGCATCTTTGCAAAGAGCAAAGGGTTTGGCATTAGGAGAGATGAGCCTTGCTGAGGATCTAACTCTTGAGCTTGAGTTAAATTGTGCACTGGCTTTTTTCACGTGCACAAGGTGGGCTGAAAGGAAGTAAAATGTGACAGACTTAATGTCTGATGATATTCAGAATAGAACACCTCATGCAAACATTGTCTTTTCTCTCCTTATATCCCTGCATGAAACCACACACTTGTGGTTTGCTGTGTAATTAGTTTTGGTGCTGAGGGAAGACAAGAGAACTTCTTGTTAGGTGGATTAAAGGGATCTATGCTCTGTACCATTTGAGTGACAAGAACCATGTCAGACCAGTCCGCTGTCAAGTGTAAAAAAGTGACAACACAGTCTGAGCGAGACAAGTTCTCCCACTTGCTGAGTGGCAAGGGGCAGGCATAAACTAGCCCCATAAAGAGCAGCCACAGGTGACTGGGTCAAAACAACTGGGGAAGAGCCGACAGAAGTCAGTCCTGAAAGCAAACAGCATGATTCCTCTTTGGCGTAGTTGATGCTTTCCTGCTGAGACTTGTGTCTTCCTACCAGGAGAATCAGAAAATGCTTTCAAGTCAAAAGGGGGCGGGTAAGGAGGTTGGCACCACCTTTGAATAAGTATCTCCTACGTTGCAGCCACCAGTTTGGAACAGTGTTTACATGCCATGTGCAACAACAGTGATTCTTGTAGAGTAAAAGGGATGGCAAGTAAAATATGACGAGAAACAGAGCTCCCTTTGCCTGTGGCACAGTGTCTGTGTTGCTGAAATCCAACCTTCAAGTCTATCAGTCACTGAAGCCAGAATAAAAGGCAGAGGAATGAGTGGGAGATTCCCTTTTATCCTTTAGTGGATAGCGTGGGAACACTACAGAGGGGCTGGCTGTCCACAGGACCTGAGCTTGTGCTACCCTGTCCCTTGTACTTCCCCGTGATTCTGGACAGCTCAGTGATGGCCTATCTGGATTTCTTTATCCTGCTCATTGCATTAAGACTGTTGTCCAAAGTAGCTGGGTTCCAGCTTCATGGCCTCTAACAGCGTGTTAGCAGTGCCACAATTATTCAAGACCTGTATTCTTCAGGTGCTGCAGAAGTAAGCTGGTGAGCAAACAAATCAAATCTGTCTTTTCTGTCCCTACCTTGTAGAAACATATATACAGTTTAATGCAAATTTTGTGAAGCATGAAAATAAGTACCTTGAAATTATATGATAAAGAACAGTTTATGAAACAATGGGGTTTGTCTAACAATTTCATTCCAAAGGATTGGAAAAGGGCCGTAGAAGCTCTCGCCCAGTCACCTGCACATGCTGGCGCAAGACACGGCCGAGGCTGGGTGCAGGCACACCAGAGCTTCTGCATTCACCTCAGGAAGCACCAACGCTGCATCTTCCCGTGGTTTGAGGAGCTTGCCCAGCTCTCTGCAGGGCAACTCTTTGCACTCTCTTCCCTTGTACGAGTGCAATTACAGGCACAGCCTGCTATGTCAAATATGTGTCTGTAGCTATAAAATTATCGGCAGTGCTTCAGCTGCAGATGTGCTGTGACTACGTCTGACCATGTGGACTAGCGTCAGCTCATGGTTACCTTATGTTCTGCAGATCTTTGTGATCTTTACCTGTTGTGAATCATCTTATACCTAGACTGTCAGCTCTTCAGGGAAGAGGATAATGATGGTAACAACAGTAAAGGTGCAGCTGAGGTGAGTTCATGTGTGGCTGAAAGATGCGTGCCAAGGCCATGGTGAGACTGTTGTAAAATGTACAAGGAGTAATAGGGCAAGAAGGGCAAAGAAAGCGATTTAAACGCTCTGAAGAAGGATGAACAGCTGTGTAATGCTGATGCAGGAGATGAGCAAATAAATCATTTGGTGATGATCAGCAAAATAATGGCATGAAAATAACTAGCAGGGTGACCACAAAACCAGACATGTGCTGAGGGTGAGGCTCAACACAGCAGCATCACAGCCATTTGATCAGTAGTAAGTGTGTTGAAGTTGAGAATTGCACGCAAAGCTGTCAGGGTGCACATGAGCCATAAAATCTACAATGTCTGGTTACAAAGTGACAATTGTCAAAATGACATTGTCATCCAACAATTGTCGGGTTGTTTTGTTGGGTTTTTTTTTTGCACCTTACTCTATGACTCTGAAATGTGGACAAGTTAGTACATGAACATCAGAGGAATTAGAAATCATTAATCAACAATACCTCCAAGCTATCATACTTATAAGTGTCAAAGCAAAAAGTAATGATTTTCTGCAATATATTTTCACAAATTGTTTTAAAAGAATACTTAGAAAAATATTAGCTTTTCTGGACTGCACTTTTTTCTAGCTGAAAGAAATGAATATATTAAACCACAGTGATATTTTAATGGACAAATAGAAAATGCAAAAAAGGCATGGAAGATCTGGGAAGACGAGCTGGTCCGTAGTGACTCGACACTCAGCACTGCACATTGAGAATGACTGTCACATGTTAGGTACAAACTAAAGAAGGGCTTCTGCATTCATTTCATGTGCTGTGAAGTAGCCTAAAAGTCACAAATCAGACTTTTTAACTGTCTTGCAACTCACAGAAGCCTTTGAAAAACTGGATTCATGATGGGCAACTGCCATTTGAACTTCTTATTTATAATGAATTCCCAGTCCATTGGGTTGTCTCTAATTTAAGAACATCTTTCAGCCTTTCTGGCCAAGAACTCTAACTGAAGGCATGCAGGCATCTGATATTTTCCTGTCGCCTAGGGTATTTGCAATATGATGGATGAACATTCAATGCTTTGCATACATCCTGCTTCTCCTACCTCTTTTTTATCACTTGAAAATAGAACTTTTTATTAAAATTTTCCACTCCAGGAATTTCTTCATTGCATTTGAGATGAACAAACACCTCAGGAGAAATAGTATCATCATGAAAGGTCAGAGCGGTTGCTCTGTAAAACATCTTGAAAAAAAAATCTTTAAAAACTATTGGGATAGGTCAAACAAACTTTTCAAAACTCAAATAACTGGGAAATTGTCAGCTCACTTCAATTAAATGATCTTACACTTACATTATCACCTGAAATAACACTTAGTTATTAGAACTAAGCACCAGGAAGGAGAAGGGACAGCTAAAAAAGCTGCGCCTGGACACAGCCTTTGGTGAAGACCTCCCTGTCTGTACAGTGGCTTTGGAGACGGGCGGTGGCTGTTTGCTGCCGGTCCTGCCCTGGCCGGTGCTGCCACATGACCTGCCCTGGCCCACAGCCGTGGCACGGGATGTGGGCCAGCAGCCACAGCCCCGTGCGCCCATGGATGAGCCGCACGGGCACAGCGCAGGACGCTGCCATAGCGGTGTCTGGCACAGGAGCTGTGAGCACCACACACACACCACGCCAGCCAGGAACCTGCCACAAGCCCACACGGGAAAGCCCGCCGTGGCCAGAACCTGAACGGCTCCTTCCGCATGTCCCTCTCTGTGACATGCCACTCCTTCGTGCCGTGTCACTGACAAGCATCCCACGTCCTTCTCTTGACATTAAAGAAATAGATTTAATTGTCAGTCCTCTTAAACAAGCGTTTAATTCCATTCTGTGGGGACTAAAGACACTCTTAAATAATTGAGCGGCTAAGAGATTGGTTATTTCTGTTTTCATTGCTGATATTGATTTAAGTGTAGTTAATCCTTTCAAATACCCATGTCACACAGGGCCTGATGGCTCTCTTTAGGGCAATATTGTTCCTCTGGCTAGATTATTTGACATCAAGCATTGTAATGTCACAATAAATCCTTCACATGGGCTGTTCTTTTCAAAGAGAAGTACCAGATGGGGACTTTGCCTCTTACATTAAACTCTGGGTTTTACTAGTCAGAAGTTGGGCTTGTGAATAATTTTCATTAAATTTTCTTTTGTGCCTCATAAAAGCTACCTCTGCCGCAGTGACATTAAATAATCAGAAGCCCAATTAAACGGGCATGTGGACATAAAACAAACCAAGGTGTTCCCCTCACTGCAAATTAAATATAGTTGTGTGTAAAACAATCTCATTTGGGATATAACCCAATACAGAGTTTGTGGAATGGATTTTACAGACACAAGTGGGGATGGCTGAAGCCAAGCACCAACAGACATCTTTTATAAGTCATTGCAACTTTTCTTACTTCTAGTTAAGTCCTACATTTATCTGTCTACCTTAAGCTCCATCCAATTAGTTGCCTGATACTCCACTAGTTACAAATGGATCCAAATGGACCGAAGCTTCCCTTGCTTGATGCAATCATCTTTCTTTCCCCCTTTACTGTGCTTTTTTTGCCATTCTTCCATTATCTTCCCACAGAGCTCAGCTCTTTCTGGGTGGTCATAACAGATCTGGGATCTGCAGCGAGGCTCAGATGAATGTGCAGTTCGGTTCTGTCTTTCTAACTTACATTTGACCACTTTTTTTCACAGTTGATTTTAAGAAATACATGTTACTGTCAAATCTTGTCCTTATTAAGTAAGAGTTTACATATTTGGTGCATTTTTAAATGACATTTTAAAGGAGTTTTCTTAAGATTATAATGGAGACAGTCTGTCAAGAATGCAGCGAGCAGCAGCGAAGGGGAGCATTCCAACGGCATTACCAAGGCCCTCTGCAGCCGCACACCCAGCACGCAGGCTTTGCTTCGTTATGCCTAGAGGTGTAAGAATAGCTGTGAACAGCTAATAAGAATCAATGCTATTGGAGACATCTGTTTCAGTTTTCATTTTTCAGTGTTATTAGTGCTTATTGGTACAAGGCTCAGGAATGCAGCCAATCCCTTTGAAGTGAAGTGTATCGTAAGGCTAGAGGCATTGTAAGCCTTGTTGATGACCCTGTGTGTAACCTTTCAACTAAGCATCCGTAATGTGCAGTATGAGAAAAGACCTCCTTAAAAGAGAAGACTGGTATCCCGAAAATCATGTTGCTGGCATTTTAGTATTCATTTTGGACTTTATAAAGTAATCTCCAAACAAATACCAGGTTCTTTATGTTTTCAGGATTCTTCAGTTTAATAATTAATTGTGACTCTGGTCATGTGAATATGCCACTGTACTTTTAGATATTAATATATAATAAAAATCATTAATCTGTGTACAGTACACATAACCAGAGAAATGATGGCTGTTTTCCCTAAACCTCGAAGATGGCTGTTTTCCCTGAACCTAGGAAATAAGACAGACAGAGCTGAAGTCAGCTGCCAGTTATGTCCTGTTTCCCTCAAAAAAAATCAGTCCTCATCACAGGCACCTACAACAAAAGCCTGGATCGGGTGGACAATTGGACTTGTCAGTAAATTGATCTGCACAAATTCCATAGATTAGAGTGAGGCTTTCAGAGGGGCATTTTGCTGATCACAAGGAGGTCAGTGCAGTGGAAAACTTGGTAAAGTCCTGCGCAGGTCAGACTCGGAGCAGCAGCACAGCATGGTCTGATGGTGCTGCATGCACGGGGCTCTCCAGAGGCAGTGCGGAGACTGGCTTGATTAGAGATTGTCCCAAACGCGATGGTAATGTAATCTGGAGAAAGCTATGCGGGAACAATCCCTGTTTTGAAGTCAGGGCTAGCACACTTTAGATCCATACATGGAAAAGCTTTTGAGTCCCTCTAACAGTCTGATAAACCAGCACCTAACACTCGTAGTAACCTCTGTGAAAGGTACTTGTATTGAGACAAAGAGAAGTGTATCCATCTGCCAAGCAGTTTATACTGGGTGGTAGCTGGTTGTGGCTCATTCACAGAGGACAGCACAAAGTTTTGCTAGTCCTTTGCACGGTTCTAGCCAATCTATTTTGATATTTACCTTACCATGAGATGGTGCGAGTCAGCTTTCCTAACTGCCTTGAGAGAAAGCAAGTGAGAGCATCTGCCCACTTTTCCTGAGTGCTGTATCTGGGCCAGGGAGGAAGCTACTGTTCAAATGGCATAATGCAACTCTGGTACCTGGCGTATTTTAGTTAAAGAGCCCTAGTGCTGCCTGAATGCAACATTGACAAGTAAAAGTAGATGAACGGGAGTGCAAACAGCCTTATGGCATGAGGAAAAGCCGACTAGTAGGTGAACAGTGGCACCTTCATCTCTGTTCTCTGCCTCTCATTAGCAGTGGGGAGGATCAGCTCGGGTTTCTCAACAATTTTTCATAGAGTGATCAATACAATTACTTAATTGTACTTAAATGGAAAGAGTTACAAATATCAGCAAGAATTAAAATGTAATAAAAATGGGCCAAGAGGGAGATGAGACAAGTAGCAGAAGTTGGTTGGCCTCACAGCTGTGATGTTACAACCTACACACAAGTGGGAGAGGAATTACTTAGGACTGTAACAGCAGGAACGATGGAAGGAATTAATAATGACAAACCTTGGGTTGGCAGTGAGCTCTGCTGGGCTGTGAGAGCGTCTCATAAGCAAAGGGTGGGGTACATCACTAAGGACATTTAAATCAACTAGAACAAGGCAGAGTAGAAAATGTCTTCTGAAAAAAATAACTTAGTCTTTTGGGATGAGATACAACATGTTACAGTGTTGATAAGTTCAATTGGTATTTTAAAATAGGCCACCAATGTTGCTGCTGGGACATAGCTTGGCCTCAGGGCTCTCAGACATACACAGGCAAGAGCCCTGGCAAAGCGTGCTCCTGAAACCTCCTATGAGACTGTGAAGGTCTCCTTTGATGAAACAGCAAATGTATGTGTGTAGAAAAGCATCATTACAGTGTAAAGTACTTTTGTCTGTCTAAGTAGGGCCTTTAGGGAGAATTTTACAGAAGAACGTAGATGATACAAGTGGAGGCTAAGGAGTGGAACCAGCTGGATCTTCCTGTGGTGCCCCGAAGGCTAGTGCCATCAGGTCTCATGCCTGAGGGTGTCGTAGCTCATTTTAGTTTTCTGCAATGTTTATCTACTGCACTAAAAGCATTTCTATTATGCTGCAGAAGTGCAAGAGGTGAGATTAGAGTTGCCCAGGTCTTCCTTTTTTGTCCCTTTGGAGATGGGCGTTATTGTTTCCCCTTTTCTGGTCAGTGGGAACTTCACCAGCCTGCCATGACTTTTCAAATATGATGGAATATGGCTTAGCGACTTCATCTGCCAGTTCCCTCAGGACCCTTGGATGGATCTCATCAGGTCCCATGAACCTGTGTACCTTCAGGTCCTTCAGGTAGTCTCGAACCTGGCCTCCTCTTACAGTGGGTAGAGCTTCCTTCTCCCAGTCCCTGCCTTTGCCTTCTGCAACTTGGGTGGTGTGACTAGAGCCCTTGCCAGTGAAGGTGAAAAAGTTATTGAGTACCTCAGCCTTCCAGGCTGGTCCCTGTTTCCTTCCGGAGAGGGCCTACGTCTTTCCTAGCCTTTCTTTTATCACTGACGTACCTGTAGAAATTGTGATGTACCTGTAGAAGTTATCCCAGACCATAAACATCACACACAATATAATGGGAAAAGTTTGCTGAGGGTGGGGGCTGCTTCTGCTCCTGCTTGACCTCTTCTTCCTCCTCTTGCTTCTCCTCATTCCTAGAGCAGCTCGCTCACCATTCTGCTCTCGAGGATTCTCTCCTGTTTGTTGTGACCACCGTACATTAAGCTGGGCTGAGTATAACTTTATAATGGTATTAGTATTATTGTTGCTTTTGCTATTTCATTAAATCCATTTTGGTTTCAAGCCATGAGTCTCCTCTCCCTTAGCTGATTGCCCTTCCTGGCTGGGGAGGGGACACTGGGTGATACAGCAGCTCCTATAGCTTTCCGCTGGATATGGGCTAACTGGAGGTGGTTACCAAGGGAATTTTTCTTCATGTGGAAAGACCCAGCTATGATTTTTTTAAAATCTTCTAGACACTGCTGAACTGCTGCTTCCCAGTACAGAGGGCAAGGACATATTTTAAGCCAGGAACACTTTTTCTCTGATAATCTGTATAAGAAGGCACATACATTTTCTTCACCTGATGACTAGTTACAATGAAGCAAGGTGACACATTGGGACAGTGAATGGAAATGTGGAACAAAGAAAACTAGCCCACCGTGAAAGTGGAAATAAGAAATCTGCACATTCCTATGCCTGGGGCTTCTTCACACCTCAGTATCCTTAATTATGTTCCAGGGTATTTTGGCGTTCCTTCTATTTGCATTTAGATCTTTCATCAGGAAGTTAATGTTCTCAGAGCAAGTAAGATCTCAAACCCCATAAATCCTAATGTTTAATACGTTAACGATATAGAGATAAGTATTTAATTCCACTTTATGCATGACAGAGAAGCCAATGACAAATAGCACTGAGTAATATTTATGAGTTCCACGCCTGGAGGAATAATAAGCACTTTAAATTATTGTAAATTCTGACAAGGCACATACATTGAAGACTATATAAAACTTTACACTTTATGCATGTAACTACAACACTGTTCTTCTTCCTGCCACAGTTCAGTTCCTGATACTCCAAGCTGATGTGATCACAAAGCAGTATCTTCCCACCTGAAACAATTGGTGGAAATGCCTCTAACTGTCCTGCGAACTATTGCTATGGCCTGCAGACTCCAGCTGTTCTGAAATGTGCCATGAGAAGGGCAATAAGGAAATCTGTTGGACTGCTATGGAAATACCATAAGGTTACTGTATGTCCATCATGGCTAGAAACAAAATAGGGTTCTTCTTTCCTTCTTTTCTTTCATTATTTGTATATTAACATTCCATGTTCTGCAACTCCCCTTCCTGAATACAGTTTTCACTCCCTTCCCACCTGCAACACTGAGGCAGGTCCCTTTACCAGTGACGTGAACTCCAGTATTCTAGGAGTGTTCGGGAAGCATCTAGCATCTAGTTTTAGGAAACTCCAAATTCCTATACATTTCCTATAAACAAAGACCTGGTAGGGCATTTGTAAGCGTCACTAACTATTCAACTTCACAAGTTTCTCAGGGTTCAGCTGCAGCCAGCAGTGGTACTTGTAACGGGACAGCTGTGCTGGTGAACATCGCATAGGCATGGTGTTCACTTGCTGAATGACAGCTGGAGAAGGAAACCTTACACATCCATCAGCACAGCAGCAACTTATGCAAACATCTTAAAACAGATTGCTGAACTTAAAACAGTTCAGCAATGAAGAGCTATAGGAACAGAAGACGGACTATAGCAAAGTGCATCTACAGGAAGCCACTTAATTTCTCGGATTTTTCAAGTGCATCTTATAACTGGATTCAAAAGAACAGCCACAAATGTACACGAAGGTACCAATTGTGCAAAATGACACGGTTGCCAATTGCTATCATTAACACCAGCTATACACTGCAAGACTTAAGAGGTGTTTCCCAATGTACTGTTTTAAAAGCCTTGTAGTAAGGAGTAACTGTCAGAATGAATGGAAAGCAACCTGATGCATGAATAAAAATGGTTTTTTTTCCTCTGTTCTAAAAAAACAAGGAGGAACAGAGAATTGGCTACTTTAACTCAAACAGTGACTAGGTTTCATGACATCATTTAACCAAGCATGATGAAATGAACTGGGGAAGGAGGCAGGAATTTTCCTGTCTGGAGTCATGTTTGGGCTGGTAAAGAGGTAGTTCCCCCATCTCTAAATGCCATGTCTTACCACCCATCCCTTGTACCACTGCACCACATCGGTGCAGACCCTGTGCAGCCCACGGACTGCACAGAAGGATGTACCAGACACATGCTCTAGGACATTCAATTCTGCTTGCAGAAGAGTTATGCTGGCAGGAAATGCAGTAGCAGAACCAGTGTCCCAGTCCTGACTGACAGGACTCCTCCTTCATAGTAAAATCAAACTGTTTGTAGAAAACAGCAACAACAACAAAACAAAAAACCTAAGAAACCCCACAAGAATTCCCCAAAGCGACCATCCTTTTTCCTCTTTTCCTTAAGGGCAATTTATACAACCTACACCTTGGACGGGACCTCTTCCAACAGAAGCTGAGTTTTGTTTTCACTCCGTTAATCAGGCGTGGCAGGAAACTGTTACCAGTTGTGCACAATGCATCTAGTTTCTTCCCTTCTCTGTTCCAAATGTGCTTGGATTTATTAAGGTACAGAAGACTTTGAGAAATATGATGTTGTGGGCTTGCCAAAATAAACTAGCAGCGATGATGAAGCAATAATGTATTTAACAAAGTGTCGTGGAAAAGACAAGCTGCAAAATCTATTTGCTGGGCTGCTCTCTACGCTTCACTGTCTACAGCTGCATAAAACAGGATCCTGTATGTTTACTGAGTACTCTCTACATGCAGGACCACCTCATGAATTTACCCAAGTTCACGTGCATCACCCAGACTCTGCTCTCAGCTATAGTTCTTTAAATTCTGATACCAACTTTTGAAAATATGTTGGATGGAGAAATCTACCTTGTTAAAAATGTGATGTCACTTATGCCAGGCCTCAAGGCTGCAAACGGCACTTGCGATAGAATCCTAGGTTATGTCATTTAATTCTCCTTTTGATTTCCTATATGACTTTTGTGGCAAGACAGGACTTTGCTGAGGGGCAACCTCATCGCACCTCTGCAGGTTCCTGGGGAGGGGATGTGGAGAGGGAGGTGCTGAGCTCTTCTACCTGGGATCTATGGGTGGGATGCCTGGGAATGGTTCAAAACTGCATCAGGGGAGGTTCAGAATAGATACTAGGAGGCATTTCTTTATTGAGAGGGTGGTCAAACCCTGGAACAGGCTTCCTAGAGAGGAGGCTGATGCTACCCAAGCCTGTCAGGGTTTAAGAGGCATTTAGACAATGGCCTTAACAACACGCTTTAACTTTTGGTCAGCCCCAAAGTGGTCAGACAGTTGGACTATACGATTACCACAGGTTCCCTCCCACTGAAATATTCCTCTCTTTTCCAGAGAAGTTCTTCCCTCAGCCCACACTGCACTGGACTATGCTGCCATCTGTAAGAGCCATGCTAACAGCACACGGGGCCAGGTGACAATTTCACAGCTCCACACAAGGACTGCAGGTGATGCCAGGGCTTTTGTGGGGGCTGTGGCCTCCAGACCCTTATGCACAATGTGTTGGTGATGTCTAGAAACTATGATCATGCTTGATCAGCGAGAGGCAACTGTGTCTGCTATCTGGCTCCTGGGGGAACTCTTTCATCTCCTGTGGTTGTGTCACTGCATCTACACGCATGAGTGCCATGCTGGCAATGTCACACTGCTGCTGGAACCCAGGAATCAAGCTTCTAGAGGGAGGTGATAATACCCACACCACGGTGGCACAGGTCCTCTTAGTGCTGACGCACACAGACAGAGTGAGGCATGATTCACCCCTGTCTTTGGATATCACTGTGAGATCCACAGTCCGGCAGGGATTCGAGGGGTTGGGCTGAGGAAAGTAATAAGGACGCTTGATTGAGACAGAATGGCTGATGTTGCAGAGTGTGCTCGCTGCTCAGCGGACACAGCAGCAAACCCAGCCTCTCCTTTCTGCTTGTTGGTTTGTTTCTGCACTTGGCATCTTCCCTTTCAAGACTGGTTTTCTAAAAATTAGATATAAATATATGTATCTAATTCTATTAGCGTATTTTAAATTCTATTTTTTAGTTGACCAGTGGAGACTGACTGTCTCTTGCCAGGTCTTGCTATGTTTTGCACTTTGGGTGAGAGACATACATAGAGGGTCTTGAACAAATAGTAGCATTCTGTTGCTCTCTGTGCCCATCTGTAACTCATTTTCAGCTCATTCTAAGGCTTGAACTAATGAGTGTGCTGAGGACACTCAGAGCAAAAATAAAACAAAATTCAGAAAGTTGGTGAAACATTGTTTTTCTTGGCAATAGGAAGGAGCATGGACTGCAATGGGGAGGTGCCTTATGAGTGAGGGAACCATCCTCCCATCGCTGGCAGACAGGATCAGCAGGCATGTGCCCGGGAAAACTGAGACCCACGGGTGGGAGTAGGGCCGGTACGTGGGCAAACCCTCCCAAAGCTCACTGCCAGAGGAGCGAGCTGCCACCAACACGTCACATGTTGTGTGGGGACGTGCTGCACCTGGGCTCCCTTTCCTACTCTGTTCAGATGACAACTGAAATGTTTTCTAAGGCATTATTTCAATTAATATATAACTAATACAGACAGTAACACTGATTTCTTACCTTTAGCAATTCTACCAGGTGAACGAGTCTTAACGTAGACAGAAATCTGTACTGTAGAACCAAGGGCAAATATGGAATGTAATAATCCAAGTAATGGCTCCTGTGTGAGGACAGCTTAAACTTATTGGCATCATTGAGCAGGGCAAGAATGGTGGAAACATCAGGGTATCTTTTTTCTTTTTTAGTATCAGGGCTGCATTTTTCTATCCTCATGATGAGTTTTGCTTCAGCATAGTGTTTTCAAACTATAACCTACTAAGTTGGAGGTTAGGGATCAAAGAGCTACTGAAAAATGAAAACTTCATGAAAAAATTCAAAGCAGAATTGTGGAGGAAACGGAGGAGGAGCAAACAATGATATTTTCAAGGATAAGCAATGGTGATTGTACTTCTCAGCAGTGGTTCAATCAAACTGATAATGATCAGATGTGTCTGATCAGATGCAGGTCGTTGGGGGAGCTTGCAATGAGTTGGAGCCACTCAGATTCCCTGCCCCTGCACAGCACCAGCCCTCGCCACAGGAACATCTCCTTCCCCTTGGAACAGCTGTGCATGGAAGCTGCTGGCCAAGGTCAAGCAACTCAGAAATTGCCAACTCCTCTGTTGTTGTCTGAGGCTGAGCGTGGGGACTCACTAGTGGGTGGTGGTAGCCAAGGAGTTGATATCGGGGCAATAAATCCACATTTGGGGCTGCCATCCACTGCTGTGGAAGGTCAGGTCCAGGGGTTTTATGAGCACCCATTTAATTTAGGAAAAATGAATAACAAAGCACAAAACTTTTGTTTTGTTGGAAGTGTTGCAAAAAGACTTTAAAAAGCATATTCCAAAGCTTTGGTTAATAAGGAGGCGTGGTGCTCTTGCCTTTCGTCACTGGTTTGACAGGGAGCAATGAGGACGCTGTCCCTCTCCAGGCTTGGTTAGAATGACTGAATTACCTGAATGTGGAGGAGGGTTTTTGAGCTTTCAGAGTAGAGGCGGGCTGGTAACCAAGCAAGGTTTAAATCTTACAAGGCTGTATTTCTCTGCTCTCCGAACTAATGAAAGCATTTCTTTGCCAGGAGGATTTTCCTGCACTCCCAAACAAGTGTTGCAAGAGAATATTTAAAACATTGCTGTCAGTGCCTTCTAGCACTAAACCTAATGAAGTTTCTTTCATGTCTTGGAGGACTGCACATGCTTGCTTTCAGGAGGATGGCAAAGCGGCGGCAATGCCAGGAGATCTGTGTCAATGTGTGAGGTACCTCTGCAGTAGAAAGTAAACGCCAGTTAGAAATTGGTAGCTGATGCTTATAATGTAGACCCAAGAAGCTAAGATTGACATTTGCTGGCAGCAGGTTTGTTGTGGTTAAATATCTTTTTTCTTTAGCCAAGGAAAAATACTCACACAAAATTTACTTGATCCACAGCAGAAGAATAGGATTAGCATCAGGAAGGGGTGTCTGGTGGCAGGCCTCCATGGTATGAGCCTCTGTCCCTGAATGGGATTCATTCTTCCCCAGCTGAGCCAGTGGGAAGTTCTTGCTCTTACAGGAAAGTGCACAGACCGCTGCAGTGGTGTTGTTTTTGCTCTCATGTTATGCCCTTTTGCAGGGGTCAAGAGTTCTTCCATAAAACTCACTCCAGGCTATAGGTCCTAGCATAAGTAGCCTATGTTGCCTGTTCTCCCTGAAGGGATTTTATAGATGGGGTGCTGGAGCCCTCATGAAACGCTTGTCAACTCAGCACTGTTTGCTTATTCCAGGTTCACTGGAAGGAGACCTCGCTTCACTCTTCAGCCTGTCGTGGCAATTTTTTTCACACATTTTCTCTATCTTTTTTCCATAGCCATCTCTCAGTGAGATCTCTCCACCACTGCCAACCAGCTCTTCCAGGCTATGCAGTCTGGCACAGAAAGAGACAAAGCCAGACTGAGTCATTTACAAAAACAAGGCGCCGCCCATTATTTTAGCACGCTGGAGTGGACTACTGCTGGGAGATCTCGAGTGCCAAACAATAAATGAATCCTCTCCGGTTAATCGTCACCCCTGCCAATGGGAAGGAGGTTGGTCGCTCTTGCAATAAAGGACAAAAGTCTTTTCTTCTGCTCTTTGTTGCCTGTAACAAAGCTGGTTGGATGCAGCTGGGATCAGGCCCACAGCTGATCCTCCTCTCCCCCGCCCCTGGGCCATTCCTTTCAGCTCAGCTGGGGTAGCCTGGACAATAGGGAAGCTGTGTTTGCTGCATCTCAGGATGTTAGGTCTGTGGTTTGGACAGCCCAAGAATATGCGTGTATTCTCCCTATTGATGTTCAGGGGCTCTTTGTTTGGTTTGCTTTATTGAAAGGTAAAACGGAAGAAGGGATAATGCCCCTACTTAGAAATATAGATGCATGGTGACATAAAAAGGACGAGAAAGGAACATTTCAGACGTGCGACCTGAATCCACACTCTTTGCAGGGGACACAGTGCGGGAGGGGAGCTGTTATACCAGCTGTGCTGCCCCACTGCAAGATTTCCTCAGGCAGGATCCTTTCCACAAAGCAAAGCCCTAGTCCATGTTCAGGTAACAGGCTGCCCCGCTGCAAGATGTCACGATAACCCGGCAGTTCCTCCTGGCCTCTGGCAGGTAGCTCTCCAGGCAAGAGTGAACAGGCAGGTCTGACTCAGCTGCAAACAGACAAGCCACCAGAAAATGATCACCAGAAAATAGTCCTCTCCATTTTCCGGTGTTGGAACTTGGCTTCCCCAATGTGTTTGATGTAGGTACATTAAAAGTACAGGATAATTTTTTCCATTCTCTGTTTCTGTATTTTTGTGGTTACCTTTCTCCCAGCTTGGGAGCCAGCAGGCAGATCCTAGCATGTCCATTTTCTCCCCACTTATGCCTCAGCAAGTGATAGAGCTAGCTGTGCGAGCTATGCCTGTCTCATTAGGACCTAACCCTGTTACCTGGTTCCACATATTTTGTCCTGCTAGACCGTATAGGAAATCACTGCACGGTACCCTCATTTCCACAGAGCCTCCTGCTACCAAGAGCATCACAGCATCTAGGTCCCTTTCCCACAGTTTATCATATGTGGTGGCTGAACTTCATTTACTCTGCATATCAGTCTAAGAAGCTGTCTGTGTTCACATCTGCACTGAACACCAAAGGGACAATGCCCAGGGCTGTGGGTTAAATAAAAACATGCCCTTTTCCAGATCACACCCAAGGAGCTGGAGGAAGGTCAAAACTGCAGTGGTCTCCTACCCCTTCTCCCTGCTGCTGAATAACTGTTTTCGTGCCTTCAGCTGAAAGAGTAGTGGAGGCTGATAAGCATCTTAAAGAGATCATTTAAGTTGTATTTACCTATGCAAACATAAAAGTTGAGACAACACAGGCAACATCACATTCTCTGGCAGCTAATGTTAAAGATATGAATGGCCCTTAGTCTGTTTACCATTTTGGAATAATGTATTTCCTGATTTTTCAGGTGTCATTGGATTATTGATACTTACTGTGTTCTATCTGCATATCGGTGCTTGTACTCCCTCCACAAAAGATGCTCCCCTAGAAGCCTGCGGAAATCGAATACATATTCAGGACTCAAAACAATTCTTGCCTGATGTATTCAAACGCAGCAGCAGAATTTCATCACCTACCTCACTACCAAATTCTTTTCAGATCTTATCTTTTCCAGTCATAAGCTAAAAAAGATGCATGATACAATATCCTACCAGTGCTGCAGGGGATGTGACTCCATAGGTAATTTGTGAGATAGATGTTGGGAGTGTCCCTAACTAAAATTGTTTGAGGATAAAATTACTGAGAACGGTGCTGAAATGGTGGATCACCCACTGGCCTGGTCTAGGATTTCCAGAGGGCTTCTAGGATCCAGGTGCCAAAACACTACTGAGTATCAATCGAGTAGTTTCTAATCAATTAGTGTTTCTAATTCAGTTCCCTGAAACTCAACTAGTCCTTCCCATAACATTTCTTTCAGTTTTTTGGATGGTGATTAAATTAAAAACTCTATAGACCTCAATCATAACAGACAATATTGCTATAACAACCAACGTATGAAACACCAACAACTGGGCAGACTGGAGAGACTGAAAAATTCAGTGGCAATCCTCATGTACAAAGGATAACTAGATCCAGACAAAAGTCTTGTGCCTCTGTGCTTAACCAGCTCACACTATGTGGGTGCTAAGTAGAGAGCAGAAAAAGGAGCATGTCAGGCCACAGGCCATTTTTTTTCCCATAGGGGATTTCTTTTATGGTTCTGCTCTGAGGATTCTGAGAGTGGCAAGAGAGGAGGGGAAGTCTGGAAATGGGGTGTATGGCTGTTATCTCGGTTTTCATTGAAGCACTGAGCATGCAATTATTTTAAGAACCAAACTCGTCTTAATGTGTGCGCTCAGTCTGAATAATGTTAGTTCTCCCCTAGCTTTGTACTGATTTCATAAATAACTAGGACTGAAAACCATTCCAAATTTCACCAGAATCCAGGGAAGAAAGAGATAGTCCATAGAAGTTTCAGAAGAAAGGAAAATATTTTCTGTATGGGAGAAAAAAATTGTGCTGAGTTTCATGACGAGCTTTTAAGTGCTACATTTGAAAGGTCCATTTTTTTCAGGTTCAATGGAACATATTTTTTCAGATTCAGAGTGTTTCCACAGCTCTGCTCTTCACCTGTGTGTTGTCCCATTTGTTTGCCAGACACATAGCAAATGGTTTTTGAGCTCTTTATCCTGTTTAGCTTCCAAGTCAGATCACACACAAGAGCAGGATGTAATTAGTACAATGGTAGAATTCGTTATTAGAATTCCATACATGTATAAAAAATACACTGTGATTGATTATAACATAGTGCATTATAGTTCTCAAAACTTTATTCAAAAGACACTTTTGAAAAGGAGAAAGATTACGGCTAACGTCTATGGCATCATCTGGTAACACTTTGTTACTAGTGGATTATATACAATTCTTCATAGAAAGTTATTAAAGAATAAATTGCTCTTTAATAAGAAGTTATTAAACCACTCAAAATAGAATCTTATTGGGATATTTTCGCAAATAAATATTTGAACTGTATACATGCTATTGTATCATTTTATTTTGGACTCAAGATTCTTGAAGTTTAGACTCTGTTAAACAGCTGAATTGTTCATTTAGTAAATCAATGCCATCTGCAATA
Source organism: Eurystomus gularis (assembly GCA_013400335.1). NCBI lineage: Eukaryota > Metazoa > Chordata > Aves > Coraciiformes > Coraciidae > Eurystomus > Eurystomus gularis. The sequence continues at coordinate 115,113 of VZZY01009641.1, read as the reverse complement.
GTAACACCAGCAGTGATCAAAGCCAATGTATGCTAATACTATCTTAGCATCAATTTTTTATGTCCCTGCTGAAATGGCAGGAGAACACACCTTCACACTGCATTACCAGCTTGTTTTTGACACAAAATTTCACTCTTGAATAGCAATTGTTCACAGGTTTGGACCTGTTAAGCTCTGTGTGAAACATTGCATGGTAGGAACCATTGGTCTTACTTCCTTAGGGATGCTCCACTGTCTCTACCATTTCCCTTCAGCTTTGTAAGGCACCAGCAGCCACCTGGCTCAACTTCATGGGCTCAGGTGCTGTTGGCAGCATAGTCGCTGCTGAGTGGAACAGGACGCAGTCCAACTACCCATTTAACAGTACCCAGCTTCAAAAAGGGCATTGCAGGCCACACAGAGCCACACGCATTGCTGACACACGTATCCACAGGTGACCTAGGCAGGAAAACAACTGTTAACAAACCAAAGAGACAGAATAAGAAAAACATCATATTTGCAGATGCAAGTGATGGGGGAGAGTATGCACTCAGCAGTTTAGATGCTAGCCCAATGCTTCTTGAAAAATTAGCTACTTCATTTTGTATGTGAATTGTTCATTATAGATGAAGTCACTGATGTTATAATGTGGGTCTTTCTACTGCATCCTTAGAGTGCCAAGAGACTCCTACATGCCATTATGATGCACACCAAAAAGGTATGCTTGGTGTTGCAGTATGGTGCTATGGGAACACACAGGACTCAGAGTCAAAGCTCCCAGATGGCAACAGAGATACTATGTAGGGGTTGGGTATATCCCTGGAAAGGGCAATAGATGAAAGCAAGGTCTCACCTCAGCCAGCTCCTTGGAACAGCCTGTTCTTGCACGTGACATGCCCAATCACCTCCTGGCCTGCAGGATGCAAGTCCTGGGTGCTTTCCAAAGCACCTGGGACTCCTGAGCATCAGCACAGCCTGGTGAGTCAGCCCACGGGCATGGCTGCAGGTGCTCCACAGGCATCAGACAGTGCCATTAGCAGGTATGGCACCTTACCTTGCTGCTACACTTTCTGTAATCCTTTGGGAAGAAACATGTTAAGAGTTATGGTAGTGGAGGACTGGGGATTAAGAAATATTTTACTTCTTTTCAAGAAAGGCTCACTGTACTTGTTGCAGCTGAGAGTATTCCTCACATCCTTACAAATATCCAGCCTCTTCTCAGATTTTTATATGCTTTGACCTCAGCTGCATCGTATTTTAATGATCCAAAGTTTGAAAGAAACAAAAAATAACCTGCTTTGACAGTAGAGAGAGTTATCTTCTTCTTAGCACATGTGAAGAGGCTGGGCAGGTACTGTGTGAGTTTAAACTCTGTGCCACTTTAGAATGAATAAATCTAAATTTTCTAGAGTTGGTTACACAAAAAAATAGACCACAAGCACTGCAGTATGGCAGAAAATACAAATATTTAGGTGGGAATGTTGTGCAAAGAACGTGGACTTTGCTGCCCCCCTCAATTTTACTCGTGGAAACTGAGTACATGGAAACACGGAAATCTTATTCATGACTCTAAATGACACAAAATATTTGGAGTATGGTGTGCTTGATATGATTGAATAACAACTTTTTTCATCAGAACTGCACTTCTAGAGACATCACAGGCAGCAGCTTCTAAGGCAAGATGCATATTGACTGACTGATGAGTGAATACAACGGATCCTGGAACAGCAACAATCAACCATCTTACATAGTATATGCACTTGCATTTCTGACCTGAGATCAAAAACTAATTCAGTAGTGTGTGTGGAGAACATAGCTCAGATATAGGCTAATCAGGGGTGGGATTTTGGAAGCCACCTTTGTCAGAGGTACTGAAGGCAGCCCAAGGCTGCCTTCTTACCAACAACATTGCAATACTAATACGAGCAACTTCATCAGATATTGCTAAATATGTTGAGAACTTAATGGCCAGATCATACAGCAAGTCAGAACATCCATTTTGAGGCATGAGTCTGATGCCCTCAAGATGAGTTATCCTGGAGACATGCTGTTTTCTGATGTTTGGACAAGAGCCAGGCTTACCTGTATTGGCTTTGATGTGTTAGAGCTTTGATACCAATATCAACATGAAATCAGATTACAAGAAAAAATTAGAGATTCATATCATCTTATTATGGCATCTATATATAAAAAATCTCTGATAGAAAGAAGTGTATATGTGATGTTTATATACATTACATACATTCTTAGAAGCACAAGCCAGGGGACAAAGGTCTGATGCAAAATTGAGGTGTCAATGACAAAAAAACAAGCACTACTTGGAAGCAGGAATGATAGAAATTATGACATTTGTGAATTCCCGTTCCAGACCAGACTGCTGGTCTGGGAGTTGCCACCTCCTTCACTTGCCACCACAGGTGACAGCATGATTCTTTTTAACAAAGAGGCAAGAAACATCAATTAGTTTCCTGACAGGGCATCATCAACATTGATTGGGACCTGTTCAGTTAGGGCAGCTGGTTCCTTAGAGAAGGACAAGGTCTCTGGTATGTATTTATTTCCTGAGTGAAGGTATGCTGAGGGAGCAGCCAAGCCCAAACTCTTTTCTTCATGATAGTGAGAAGAGGCAAGAGTTGTTGTCTGAAATTACCTGCAGAAAGAGTTTGCCTGAATTTGAGTTTTCCAGGATCTGTAAGGACGGCAGAGCTGTTAGGCCACGAACTGCTGAACTGCAGGCTGCAAGTGAGTAGAAGAACAGTTCTGTAATACTCCCTTCTCCCAGGAGACACATGAAAGGAAAGCTAAAGAAGCATGAGATGGAAGTGGAAAGAGCCACTGAAGAAAGGCAAAGGATGTTTGCAGGCTGAAAAACCTGGTACCGGAAGTTGCCATTTGAAAGCGAGCTGGCTCAGTCCAGCAGTGGTGTCTCTAGTACCAGCTTGGCTTTCCAAATTTTGATTTCCATGTTGAACAACACCTTCCCTACAAATTCCTCCATTGTTGCTCCTCCTGTGGTTACTTCAGCAAGTGGATCTTGACTGGACCCAACCACGCTTGCTAGAGATGGAGCCTTCTTGCTGCCATATTCTTTCTTTTTCCTGCATGAGGAAGGAAAGGACTTGCCCTGAATTCTTCCAAGCTAATTATCTGGAGAACGAACTCACACAAAAGCCAAGCCATGCAAGAACAGGAACGTGCCAATGATTTTTACTTTGCAGGGCCAAAGTGCTGGAGAGAAAACTGCCCTGTGGAACATGGTCCTGCCCTTCATCAGCACCCATAGAATCAGCCACAGGGCCGTTGAAGGCATTTTGCATTAACTGGAGGAAAATGTTTTCCTTTTGCTGGCTGCAATGTTTGTACAAGAAAGAGCTGCATGTCTGAGTGAGAAGAAAAGAATATTTGTACCTCATATATTGGAGAAAGTGTTCAGGAACAGCTAATCCTTGTGAAAATCTTGCTCTGAAATGCTGCCAAGAGCAGTGGCTGTGTTGTTATCTGCCGTGTGAATGCCAGTCTTTGCACCACAGCTTCTTGCCGTATAGTATTGTAGCTTGTGCATCTGACAAAAACAGTGGGAAGTTTTTCTTCCCGAGGAATACAGCAAATTCCATTGTTAAGGCTGCCTGTTCCCTGAGTGCGGCATTTCTCACATACGCTGCGTAACTGTGGAAATGCTGGTTTGCTGATGTCCTACAGGTGGAGCACATGGGGCACGTTTTTCAAGTATTCCTCACCTGGAAAACCCCTCACGCTCTATGAACAGATGCATACACTGTGCATCTATTTCATCTCACATCTTTTTGTTGATTGCAGTGTGTATCCTAGATTTGTAATCAACTATATTCTGCATCATTCAAAACCAGGGTCTTCTCAGCCTGCTTCTGTCAGATGGGATGTGCTAGTAGACGCTACACACCTCTGTGATGATGATCATCACTTAACATAGCCTTATGCTTTCCTTCACGTTTCATTTTTCATCCTTTGATCCGTTTCATCAGCCATAACAAGTCTGAAAGTTCAATAATGTGAAGGCTCAAGTATAGAGGGGAAGATTGTTTGATTCTCCTGCAAAACTGAAAAAGAAACACTACAAACATCTTTGGATTTTCATATATATAAGACATTGTTCATGTCACAGCCATGCCAGGCTCAGAAAAATAAAACATTCTGTTTTCTTTTTAAACTGGTGCTCCCATTTTCCCCCCCAGCCACCCATACAGTTCTTACATATAAACTTCCTTTCAACAAAAGAAGATTTAAAATTCACTAAGCATTCCCCTGCCCTTCCTATCTGATTGGAATAACCATCTATGCTCTTTGGCAGCCTTTCTGAAAATCAACGCCATTCCCTGAATCACAGTGCCTGTAAATGCCTTCTCTGACGGGATCCCATTGCGGTGGGCAGACTCGACTTCTCTAGAAGTTGCTGCAGGACTTAACTCCTTACAGAGTCTTAAGGAGAACATAAGGAGATATTTTTCTATAATTCTTTCCATACCTTAATATACAATGGCACTCTAAATAAATGCAGGTTATTCTCAGATTGTTGTACAGTGCATTAGAGGGGTTGTTCATAGTTCTGATTTTTAGGACCCATTTTAGGGTGCTGTCCTGTTTGCTGGCTCTGTGACTCCACTCTGCTCCTCCCCTGGTCTTGACCTGCCTTCAGCTCCTGGGAGCAGAAGCCTGGGCAGGACACAGGGAGGGGGTCCCCGCCCCACACTCTACTCCCACCACCCACTGGTGTCACCGTCCAAATCACCCGGGACTGGGCGCCTGGAGCCAGGGGAAAGCCCGGGTGCAAATGCCACCGTGGCATCACGCTAGAGACCATGGCTTCGGTACCCATGTGCCGCTGGTGGGGCCTGAGTAGCCAAACGGGTAAGGAAAAGCTGCCTCACGGTTTCCTGGGGAGCTGTACACTTGCTCCAGCCTCTATTCTGCCCCAGATAAGGATCTAGGTCAGACTTTGATTTGGCAAGCTAGGAGATGGATATCTTTCATTCTGGAGGAAATAAAGTGTAAGAAATCCTATGGTTGTCAGAGTGAAGCAAGGAGACTGCTTTTTATATGGCTGCAAGGCCGAAAAGAAACAGGAAAATCAGGACAGGTATCTGGAAGAAACCATTATTTTGCAAGAGCAGTGCTGGGGGAAAATCTGTCTTGTTCAGATATCCTTATTTCAGAAATAATAAAATAATGATTACACAAAAATGTCACGTTGGGTAAACTTTTAACATAATTTTCAATTATATTAAAATATTGTTACCATTATATTTTCATTAATAAAACCTTTAGTCACACATGTATGCATTTGGTTCAAAGCTAACAATTTAAGACTTTTTCCCAACCTTTGGAAAATTAGTTTTTCATTCTAGTCTGTCAGAGTTTTCACTAGAATAAAAAAAATCCATTTTCCTCCAGCGTTGTAAGGTAAAGTATGGCAAAGCAAAATAATGATGATTGATAAAATATTATTCCATTGTTTTGATTAAACCTGTTCATTTTCATTTACTTAGTCTGTAGAGGTTTGTTTTTCTTCCTGTGGTGTAATTGTTGCTTTTGGTACAGAAACAAAACTCTTCCAGACTTGCAGATACCAGCTCCATCTTCTGCAGCTGCTGTCTGACAGCCGAGGCACTGCTTCATTAGCTGTGCTCGCAGGAGCCACACAGTCCTCCCTGCCTCCACAGAATTGTTCCTTTTCTGAATGTGTAATTAGAATAACGTAGGGGAAAAGCGGTATCCAGTAACAGCAAGGACTGGCCAACCTGGATGTGCTGGTCACAGGGCAGAATAGTTCTGAACTGTTATGTCCTGGCCATGTAGAGGTGGGTTTTGATGCTCTGGCTCTTCAGTGTGTTCCTTCAAACATCCAAATGCTGCTGCATCTTTTAACCAGATTAGAAAAGAAAAAGGTACCACGTTCTTTAATGGAAGATGAAAATTGCTGAAAGTGGTAACGGATTTGGTGTGCAAGTTTGAATAATAGTTTGAACATGTGAATTAAGGTCCAGAAATTTACTGTGATGCCCGCAGGGGCATGTCTTTGCAGGAGCTCTATGTAGAGATAAGCAAGGTACCAGGAGAATGAATTTGTGCTTTTTGTAAGTATGGTAATTTGGGCTAATTAGGGCAGGCTCCGCACCACCCTGGTGTAGAACAGAAAGCTGTACAGAAATTCAAAGGAGCTAAGCTGTCAACTGCAGTGAGTTCCTCATCCAAAAGACCTCACTTGCAATCCCCCATGGAAGAAAGCTACTTGCACGGGCAGGCATCCTAAAAGCACCCAGACCTACATAACAATATTTCAGTTCTGAAGAAGGCGACATGCTTAGGGCTTCCTGCCAAAATCCCCTAGTGATGCTTGCAGGGTACACAAACCCCTGACAAGCCCCACAGGAGGACAACTGCTGCCCAGTGGGCAACTGAGAGCCTTGCAACCCAGGGCTGTCCTGTCTCAATGGAGACAGAGAGAAACTAAGTTCACTTCTCATGTCATCTGCCCAGCACCCAAGCCCAGCAATGCTTGGCCACACTTCCAGCAGTACCTGGAAGATGAAAGGCAAAGATCTGCCCTTGGTTACAACACTTTCCTCCAACCCATCCCATCACAGACATCAGTAATGCCCCCAGGGCTGCCTGAATCATCACTGAAGGTCTAGTACTTGACACTTTGCTTTGCAAAGCATTCACTGTTTAATGCTTGTCTCTGCTCCCGTTCCCACTTTGTTGAAATGATGAAACCCTGCACAACATCAGCCTGACAGGGCTCCTTTCTCCTGGAGAGGATTCATTTGCTGTATTGACAAACTTGTCAGGTATGTGGAAGAGGAAGGGCCAGGGCTGTGCTCACATGCTCCGAAAGCAGGTGAGAAACCTGAAAACAGCACAGTCTGATGTAAACAAACAAGTTCTGCAGTCTCCTGTCCCAAATATTCAGAAGTCTTAAAAGAATTGGGCGTGTAATTGAAAGTAGCCAAAGGCAGCTTTATCCTGTGCTACCAGCACTTACGCAGCCGATCACCTGAAGTTTCACTTGGCAGGTTGACAGGATTATGCATTTTCACATGGTTGAACAGGTCTCTAACAAAGCATTGCAGCCTGAACAACACAAAAAAACACATTGTCTTGTTCCACTGATTCTTATTTCAACAGGCTGGAAGAGAAGTTTTCATTCTTTCTTTGCCCCTGTCTTACCACAGAGTCCCTTGCCTGGTATCACAACTTCCCAGCCCCAGAAACCTATTTCTTGAGTCTCACATTTTCTTTGAGAGGCAACAGGAGCGGCCTTTCCCGTGTAAAGTCCATTGTGCTCTTTCCTGTGTTCTCAGTAAGCGCTTTTGAAGATGTCGTTCTTGGTGTCACGGGATCCCATTGTCAGGAAAGGATCTGGAAGCGGCAGCCTTTTGGCGTTTGGAAGATAATTTGTCAGAAAATTTGGCACTTGAAGGGGATGCAATGGTTCTGAGAAACGAGGAGCATTTCCCTCTAAACCAAAGCGCTCTCAGAGTTACTGCTCCAGGGAATGGTGCTGCCGCTGGTGCCAGAATACCAGGTTGGCTTCCTTGCATGCTAAGACCTGCACTTTCTTCTCTTATGGGCCAGAGAAGAAAGTTATTCCATGAAACGAAAACTCAGTAGGCAACACATTACTGAATACACCAATGAAGAAGGGGGTAAGACCAGCCTCTTAGAGTCCTACATTGAGGAAATGGGTAAACTTGTCCCTTCTACCTTGGAAATTCAATAGCTCTCTTAAAAAATAGTGAATTTCCCATCTTTTGAGAAAAATTCTCACTTCTGATGACTTTGATCCAGGCTAAAAATAGTATTTTTTTTTTAGAGAAATATGACAAGATAGACAGAAAGCCACATAATATGGGCAGACACTACACAATATTAAAATCTGACGCTTTTATTGACCAGTATCACCGTTTTAATTTGTGTGTCTGCTATTTCCTTCCTACTCTGCATATCTTAGAAATACACAAAAGCAGAAGAGTGGCTGAATGTCCTGAGAGCTTCATCCCAGAGAAGCCCACAGAGGTGCTGAGCTCGGACAGAAAGAGTAATTCTCCTAACTAAATTGAAAAAGAGCCATCATTTTTTAAAAAGGCGGGGAAAGAAGGCGGCTCTTCACACTGTTGATTTCTGTTATTTAGGAGGAAAAAAGTGCTTTTCTCAATCATTGCACTTGTGAGAGACAGAAAAGTCCATCTACAATACACATCATATCGTTTACCCAAACCACAAACACGTGCGCTTCTGGTTCCTTCTGCGGCAAGCTTTGCCGTCAAGTGGCATTCCCAGCATCGAGACAAATTTATTTATTCATTAATTTAATATATTCAATAAACCAACCAGCACACAGACTTATTCTTTACAAGTAATTAGAATGTATTACAAGCATACAAATGTGCCTAAGATTGAGAACTTGGGTTATAATCTAATGAAAATATTGTCGCTGAATTAATTTCCTATGTGGTGCCAGAGCCATGGAATAAAAAGTATTTTGAAAGTCTTCAGAGACCTACTGTCAACAGCCTAGCACTACCTCTATTTTAAGCTGGAGAAGATTAGATTTCAAAAGCCTGTTCTTTTTCATGCATGTTCTAGTTGTCTTACAGGAATCTTCCATGCCTGAAAGGCCTTGCAAAAGTTTTGGAGATTAAGAAAGCAACGAAACAGGCAATTTCTGCTATAAACATCATTAAAACATATTGGTATCAGAGCAACACAGCTTATACATGGACTCACCAAGAACTTGAAGCAGCTGGTCCTCTCCATGCTAGGTTCAGTCCTGTGAGCTGCGGATCGCGTCGCTGTGGTGGTGCGAAGGCCGGGGTCTGGTTGTGGGCACGGGCACTCAGCACCGCAGCAGCAGCACGTTCAGCATCGCTGCCTCAGGGCTTCAAAAAATGCTCAGGTCTAGCGCTTCCTTTTTTAAAGCATTTTGCAAACTAACCAAGGTTGTGTCAGTGAGAGAAGGAATATTTTTAAGAGTAGGATATGCAGCCGCAACAACACGCACCAGGGGTTTGGAGGGAGCTGGGACGCAGACACAGTGCTTGCTGCTGCTCTCAGGAGGATAACTGCAAGCTGAAGGAAGGAGCATTCATGAAGTACAGCTGTTGAGACTCATTCTTTCACTTGCCATTGGAAGTCAGGCAGGCAGCTGAGCTGCAGCTGGGGTATCAGCTCCAGCTTTCTGTTTCAATCAGCTGATGCAGAGGGTAAGAAACCAAGCAGAAGCGGCCGCGTTTGGGTGCAAGGTTTCAGATACAGGCTGCATCACCGTGCGAAGCCACATCTCTGGTGCATCCTGGGAGCTGCCAGCCTGTTAGCAACCTGCCTTCAAACACACTTTTGTTTCTTTCTACCTAGTGTATAGATCTCAGGGCTTCTCCCTCTTTATAGTAATAATAATAAAAAAGAGACAAAGTTATCCAGGTCTTTGTGGTAATTTTTTTTAGTCACATACATTTTGCCTGCTTCAGTAAGCAGCAGGTTTCCATTGCTGGTGTCCTGCATGAAAGACTGTTGCCACCGGGAGTATAATTACCTGGTTCCTCCTCTCAGTCCTAAAGCAAAAGTTTTTCACATAGCACTAAAGTGTAAATAAAGATCAAGGGAATGCACGTGGTTCACTGGGAGCACTTCTGCACAGTGCTTATCAGCAGCTCCTTATCCACCTTAATCTGACAACACAGGTGTGAAGGAATGCACCAGCTGGGACAGATCACCCGTAATCTGATCAGGAGGAACTCACTGTGTTCTGCTGGACACCAGTTTACTTGTTACCAGCTGAACAAAGGAACAAATTAAGCAAGCCTGATTAAGTCGTGTTGGTAACAAGGGAGGTGTGGTGGCGAGAGCTGCGTGTCTTGGCTGTCTGTGGGTGCGCAGCTAATAACCATTACACAACACCCACAGACACGCTCCCTGGGGGGCAGAGGGCATGGTAATTACAGCATGGGTGTTTGGAAGGAAAAGGCATTTCGTATCCCATGTTCTGCATTTTAATAGTACAGGCTGCTGTGTTGTGAAACACCTTCCTTAGAAAAGCATTAAATGCTCTGACCCACATCCTCACTGAGCCAGCACAGCGTGCTGTACCTGGGGAAAGGTCCCTGTCCCACCCGCCGAGCAGGGCTTGTCCTATGGGCTGGGTTAGGGTAGTTCATGGCTACAAGAGTCCATATCTGACTGGAAAAACGTTAACAAAGCAGAGGGATGTTCTTCCCAAGGCACCCTCTGAAACGCCTCATACAGAGGCGGACATCAATGCACTGTCACTTCTGCTCCTCGGCAGACCCTGTCTCCATCACACTCATCCCAGCTCCGACAGGGGTCCTGCATGTGCTACCATGGGCCCCACCATCCGAGAGGAGGAAGCAGCAGGCTGGGCCTGCAAGAGGTGCAAGCTCAGTCCTCCTCCTGCCCTGGTCCTGCCTTCTGCAGGCAGCTGCCTGGGTTCTTTTCCACGCCCTGCTTTTGTCAAGATCAGCCAGTGGTGGTGAGTCGAATGCTGCCACTCCACCGAGCCCTTGCTGGATGGAGAAGGGGTGAACGGAGTCTGTGCACAGTCTCTTAAGCAATTGCACACAGCTAACGTGCACTTCTGACTCTGGGGAGGAGGCAACACAAAGCCCCTGAAGCCACCCTCTCCTCAGTTCTGTCTCAGAGGACCAGGAAGCCTCCTCATTGCATGTGGAAAATATCTTTAAATCTCCATCATCCTGGTCACTGTCATCTTCCTTGCCACTCCATGTCTTTCAACCACTTACCATTACCTAGCTTCTCAACGTCATTTGGTCACCTCTGTCTCTTCACAGTTCCCGAAACAATGTCTTGAACACTGAACTGAAGCAGCAGAAGAGCTAAAAGTGTTTTTTGGAAAGAACTATGTTGAGGCTGTCATAGTCCTGATGCTCGAAAAGGAGGCTGATTGCTTATGCAGGACATAATATTTCAAGTAGAAAGTTGTACGTGTTCCTTCAGTGCCTTACCCTTTTCTACAGTAATTTGTACAGAAAAATGGCTCAACTCTGACAAAGCCACTTGAATTCTGAATAAGCCTTTTTAGAGGTAAAATATTGCAGCATATGGAAAGATTTTTTTTGGAAGAGGAGGGACACACAAGCACAAGACAACGAGAAAAATCTGTGTCGCTGACAGAGGACATGAGTGGTTTGAGCACTGGAGCCAGGCTTCTGGGCTCTGCTCACATCTCCAGCTGTCACTCTTAGCTATTAAGTGCTTGTCATAAAAGTGTTGCTTTTATGTGCCCATCTTCCAAAATCCTTTTTCCTTTGGACATCATCTGACTATGCCAGGATCTGATCAAACCCTCATTATCTGCTGCTGCCAGGAATGGAACTCATATTCACCACCAGTTAGCCAGTGGCTCACTGGCACAACTGGTGGGCAGGAAGATTTCTGGGTCAGCAGATGTCATGTTAGTCCCTACATAGTTCTTCGTGGATACTCCATTCCAAAGGCACAAAAAATACCACTTCATTTCCTCTTTTTGGCTAAAGAAGAGAGAATGCAATGCCCTGTTATAAACTAAAGGTCAAAAGATTGTCAGTTAATGTAAATCCAGAGGGTAGAAAAGAGCAAAAGGGTAAATCCAGAGGGTAGAGAAGAGCAAATACTCTACCAAGAGCCAGTAAAATGTGCATTGCTCTAATTCACGTTGTGTTTTGCATAATTCTCTACTCAGTATTATTTCCTTCTCTCAGTTTGGGGTGCAGCTCTGGTCACGTCTCACATCATGTCCTGCTCACCGTGCCATACTCAAAGAGCTTGTGACCTGCAGAGGCAGTGAAGCCAAATCCCGGGGCCCAGCGCGGTGCTGGAAGCGACGAGGGAGTCCAGCCCCAGGCACTGTCAGTGGGAACTGTCAGCCTCAAGTGAGGAGCTGTGGGCCGAGGACATGGGCATGTGCAGATCATTTCTGAATTTAAGTCTTCCACAGGTACAACCGATGGTGTGCTTTCGCTGCATCTGAGTAATTTATACTTAGTTCTCAAAGTATGAGGAAAAAAAACAGTTTGGGAATGCAAATGGTGGCTGTTGCTTTGATAAATACAAGCCAAATTCGTTAGTGGGCTTTCAAAGAGAATTGTTTTGTTTTCCCATCATAAGTAAACAAAGAAATAGCATTCTCTATCATCTCTCCTCTCAGAATGTACCTGCTGGTGCTAATTACCATGTTGCTTCTGTGATGAAAAATAGCCCCACAGCATCTTAACTGCAAAATTTGGTTTTCAGGAAAGAACAGTTTACTGAGAATGTAAAAATATGTTTCATTCTTACTGAGTAATTGGTTTATATTAGAATATAAATAAATGGAAAGCAAGTCTGCTATTTAATAGCATTTAACGTACAATAATTTTATACAGTGGGGCCATACTCATAATGTTTCTTTTATGTTATTAAAAATATTGATAAAACACTAGACATTCATTAGTTACACCATTTCCAAGTGCATGGAAGGATGAACAAATGTGTTTTCATTATAAGAGGTAATAATAATTAAGAGTGACAGCACCTTATCCTCAGGATCTGCCTCCCAGCAGCAGTTTGGCTGATAAAAAAACAGAAGTTAAGATAAGGCAGCAATTATTAAGACAAATCTTTTGAAGGGCTGTTTGAACTCCCGTGTCCAGCCGATAATCTGATTTTACAAGGTGCTCCAAGGGGGGTTAGACTGCATGGGAAGCAGTACCCAGGTGCAGGCCTTTAGCCCTTTGCACCGGCATTTTTACCTCTAGCCATTTCCCTGGCCGCTTCTTCTTTTGTTTGCTACAGCTGTGGCATATAAATCAGTCTTCATTCTGTCTCACTGACACCAAAGAGGAACAGAGCACAAACAATGCAGAACACCAAGCCCCAAATGTATTAATCATCTTTTTTTTTTCCTTTTTTTGCTGATCCCTTTCACCTACCTTTTTTTGGGAGATTCAGAAATGGCTATGGGCAACTCAGTAATTCTTCCTTCATAAATATTAGATGCACACAGAGCATGAATATTTGAGCAGCTAACTCTGACTTAGGTGAAACCAATTGCTAATGGCAATTCATTTTTCCTTGGTGACATTCCACCAATAACAAGCACGAGGGGGACAGGATGATGCAATTTGGAGCTGGGCAGCAAAAGGGAAAGAAGGTGCCGACTGGGAACAAAGATGCTTTATTGATCAGGCCTTCAGGTCGAACTCAGGGCTATGTAGCCTCCGTTACCTTGGAGAGATCCATGCTCAGCAGTTAAGTGCACATCCTTAGGAACTAAATATTGGAAAGAAGTTTTAAACACTTAACGACTGACTTTTATCTTGTCACTGAGCTACCACTTCTTGATGTATTGTGTCCTGAATAATGTGTAAACTGCAGTGGGAAAGGCCAGGTGGTTCTGGAACATCCTCCACCTGGGGAGCACCACCTCCCCACTGGTAAAACTGTGGCTTGCCATGGGGAACGGTGGCCAGGGTTCCTTCAGTTCCCGGCTGCATTCCTGATCTGTCATTGACTCTTGCAGCCCTGTGCTTATAGCACAAGTCAGATTAAGCAGCTGTTCCAGGGCAAAAATGCTGTCATTTTGGTCCTTAATGGACTGGTTTTCAAGCCAGATGAACTGACCCTTGCTGCATGAGGGCTGCAAAGGATGTGTGACCAGCAGCGGGGGGGTGGAAATGGGGCTGTCCCTTTTGGTGATAGCAGGTTAGCTGTAAAACTGTATGTTTTGATTTTTAATAAAAAATAGAAATGGTGACTTTATGCCTGAGGCATAGAAATGTAGTGTCTCTGGACCTGGAGAATGGCAATCAGTAATCAGATGTGACCGGATCAAACCTCAGCTGAAGTTCATGCTCATGTTTACATGGCCCAAGAGACACCAGCACATATCTATCATTTTATATTGGTCTCAAATTTGCCATTACTTGATGAATACTTTATAATCCATTGGTAATACTTAGACTCATTTGTCTATTTTAGCACGCAGCTCTCCTTGCATGCTTTTTGCCTCGGGAAAGATCATGTTGGGTCTCTCTGAAATCAACACAGCCGCCACATACCATTTTGCCAGGGTTTCTGCCAAGCCAGTCCATGCCGAGGCAGAGCTGGTGGTGGTTCGGACACAGCGAACACACCAGGGCCTGGCAACCGTTGGTGCCCGGGGAGCGCCCGGGCTGCTGCCCACAGCCCTCGCCCGGCCAGCTCGGCTCTGGCACAGGGCCCTGCTGCTCTCTTCAGAGAGCTCTGCTGCTGTTCAGCTGCTGGAAGCACCAAGTGCCGCTTTGGCAGGAGCTGGTAGAGCAGCGTGTGAGGAGAGGGTCATTTCTGAGGCATACAAATACAACATTGCCTCTTTGGACAAGGGGCTGCTGGCTGTGCTCCTGCCGTCCGTCTTGGCCAGTCCCCCCGACCATGTGAGGCAACCTGGGATGCTCGAGGCCCCGCAGGGACTGGTCCTTGGGCAGGGCTGCAATGCCAGCTTGTCACTGTGTGCTGCCTGTACATACCAGAAACAACTGGCAGCAGAGAGGACTTCCTGAGCCCAAACAGCAAGGATACTCGCACTCTGTTTTCCTGTACGAGCCTTCCATGGCAGAGAGCAGCGCAGTTCCTCTGCCAAGGCAGGTTGTTTGGGTTGGCTCCCTGTCCCCAGGCACGGCCAGCCTGAGGAGCAGACCTTGCTCCAGAGAGGCCTGGAGCACCGGGCAGCAGCGAGATGGATGGTTGGGCTTTTCATTTCCCTGCAGCTCTGCACCTCTCTTCTTGTGCTGCTTCTTCATGTCAGCAATAGCGCTGGCTTTTCACTTAAAGATAAATGACTTTGTTTAAGATAATAAAATAATAACCACATGGCCACTTCTCTGTCACGTAAGCAGAGAAAAAGTGGTAAAAAACCTTGGCCCAGCTTATCTGGCTGCCTAGTTCTGGAGCTGGTTCACATTCCACACCTGCATTTGCTCTGCTTTGCTGCCCTTTAAAGAAGCTCTCTTTCAGAAACTGTTCTTTTCTCACAGTGTCTGTTAAAAATCTAACAGGTTTTGGTCAGAAATTTTCCATTTGAGACATTTTATTTCTATTTAAAAATAAAAATTTTCCCTGGAAAACTAAGCATATGCTTTCTGGAGGTGAAAACAGCTTTTAGCTGGAAATCATAATATTCAGCTTAAAAAATAGTTGTAATGGTAAACTTTCAAGGGAGCCTATTAAGGGTGTCTAAGATCCTTAGGATGGAACTGGACCTATAGGACCAGCCCACATGTCACTGGGTGAGGATCTCACCCCTGGCTGGTGCCAGCAGGTGCTTGGGGCACCAGTGTGCCCAGTAACCTTTCCTTGTGGGCTGCTGAGCTCTGGCAAACAGCAGGAACGTGGGAGCCTGTGCCCAGAGCGCAGCTGTTAGCAGTAAAAGGCCCTTAGCCTCTGCAAGCTTACCTGGCTCTTGGACATGGCCACAGCAGACAGTGGCAAGAAGTACTGGTGTCTTCCCCTGAAGCAGTTCACACACCATCCAGACCTCTGTTGTGCAACGGATGGAGACGAGGGCCTGCGAGCTGCTGTGTTCGTGGTATCAGCCGTGTGCTGTAATGAACGGGCCTTCCCCTGGTTTCTTCTATGGCTGTGCTGGTGGCCAGAGGCAGAGAGGTTGCGTACCCAGGCTTGTCATGACCCCAGCTGTGCCCAAAATGCTACTGGACTCCTTGTAGTTGACTGGTCATATCCCTGTGCTTCAGCGTGAGCCTTCCTGGCAGTGCCAGGAAAAAGACCCGCCTGCCCCATACACACCTTGGTCCTGACAGCTCCATCTGAGTGGCTGGTCTGGTTGCACCACCTTTAATCCTTTTGCTGTCCTAAACTAGTTCGTGCAAAAATGGCTGAGGGCCACTATGACGTGTAAAAGACTGTTCTCATCCCTACAGAGGAGGTCGCAACCTGCAGAGGCCAAAAAGCAGTGTCAAAGGAGACCTTGCCTTTGCTTCTGCTGTGTCTCCCCTTGGAAGAATGAAGGGCACCCACGGAGCAGCCTGGCATACTGCTCCAGGCCACTACACATTAAACCGTGCTCAACTCTTACAATCCCTTGGTCTTCCTGCCCGAGGGAACAGCAGAGTCATTGCCGGTATACAGAGAACACACCTGCAAAAGCAAAGAAAGAACTGCACACTGAAAGAAAATCCTGCTTTGTTTACAGGTTGCTTTTATTTACAAATATACTGAAGTGTAATCTCTCTCTTTTTTTTTCTTTTTCTGTTTTTGTTTAGAGTGAGTGTGTGTGCGCACGCACGTGTACGCAGGAAGGAGCATAATGTATGAGATGCTCATGTATCTTAGCTGCCAGGCAATGGTGGCAGGAAAAAAAAATGCAGTGAAATGAAATTTAAAAACACTAATAAATAATTTAACAATGACAAGTAATTAAATTAAAAAAAAAAAATTGATCTACATACATTATGGTGGTTTGTTACCAACACAGAGGGAAAGGAGCGAAGACTCTACAGTGAAAGGCAGCTGGTTAAGTATGAGAGAGCATAGTCATATTTTTTTACAAGTTAAACAAATTGTAACAGACAGCTACAAAATACTACATTTCGATAACATAAATACAGAATATATAAATATACAAGTAATACAGCCATACACAGCTAAAAAATAGGGTGTTCACTTAAAAACAGAGTTCCCAATGCAAAGTATGTGGCAGTCCCTTCACAGTCACTGCTGAGCAGAAACAGGGTGTGCAGAGCCAAGGGGACCCGGCTGCACCCGTGGGGAGGGCAAACACTTGTCCGTCTATTCAGGTAGGCCTCAAATGAGCAAGACTGTGCTTAAATCCCACCAAACGCAAAAGACTTGAGGTACCTGTCAAGAGGTAAGCAAGCACCCAAGCACGTCCGTAGCCCGGCGAGCAGCTGCCCACTGCCCTGGCCACGCTGCTGTGGGCGCAGCGGCGGCTGTCCTGTGACACCGGGGTGAGGAGGGTGGGCTGGAGATGGACCTGCACACACAGGGAGCATCTGCTGCTCAGAAATACATGGCATGGTTTGGGCACAGGATTGTGTAAAGCGCTATCCTGAGACTTTGGGTACTGTGGCTCCAGCTCCCATGGCTTTGACGTGCTTCAGTAGCCTCTCTGTCCTTTCACTGTCGTGACCAAGCTCTAGGCTTGCAAGACCCCTTCTCTTCCTCCTGGATTCTGCTGATAATTCTAGTGACTTTTGGGGACAACAAATATTATCACAACACGGTTCTAAGACGTGCTCTTGCAAACCCCAGCTTGCAGCATCCCTAGAAGCTGAGTTCCCTGGGGCACCTGGGGTGGTGGCTTGAGAAACTGGAGGGGAATCCTGAGCACGGTAAGGAAGAGGTAAGTGGGTTCACATCATCCCTGGAAGGTTTGCCAGCATGAAGGACCTTCCCCATGCAATGACAGCGCAGTGCTGTGGCTGAGTGACAATGACTCCTTCAAAGCACCTGGTAATACTCATCTGACTCATGCAGGGTGGGTCTGAAAAATGCACTCAGCAGCCATCGTGAGACCAACCTCAGCCACCGCTAGCAGCAACTGAGCCACATGATCTGGATGTTTTCGATGACAGAGTTTAAAAAGGAGAGCAAAATGCCTAGGATGGTGCTCCAGTCTTAGCGATTGCAACCACCACACTTTACTTACAGCAACACAACTCTCTTCCATGTTGTGACTGAGAAACACATTCACCAGCAGCCCATAACTGGTTACGATACAGGGTTTAATCGATAGTGCTATGGCAAAGAGGGTTGTGAACAGCAGTGCCTCGTAGGAATTGTCCCCTCAGCGGCCCCCCCGCTGCTGCCCAGCCGAGAGCCCGGCTGCTCAGGAACCATTTCTGAATGCCGGGAAATCTCTACGTGCCACCGTTACAGACCTGGTAACTGCACAGGACAGACCTCTGAGGAAGCTGGTACCCAGCATATTCATTCTGATCGCACCATCGTCTTCTTTTAACATTACTGAGCAAACACTGAAACCTAATCAATCATCTTTTACTTCATTGCATCTTGTCACCACTTTAGCTTAACTTGTATTCCTTGCTTAGCCAAAACATGATTGAAACACCCTGAAGAGCTCACTTGATGCGTTTATATTAGAGAGGGGTTAATTTCCTACGGAAAATGATCACTGTAAGGTGCATGTAATAAACTGCTGTCATGACCTCTAGCCTTCAAGCTCCCATATGTGCAATCATTGTTTGTGGTTTCCGTGGAAGTGCCAGATGGTAAGAATTTTTGGCAAGAGTTTATCAATTTGACTCAGTGTAAGATATTACTGTGATATGGCCCATTAAGCATTTTACTTTCACCTGATTGGTGACATTCCCTTGACAATAGAAGAGTAAAGCAGAAATCAAAAAGGTCAGAGGTTGCTATATAATCTTTTACTGCAGGTCCCAGGTTAAAACCACAATGATCACACTCCAGTAGGGTAATTCATTCCACAAAAAAAGTGACATTTATTTTGCTTTAATGAACTTTGGCCTTTGCCAGCTATAACAGGTCCACTGGAAATCATTGGCTATGCATTCCTTCGCTTGACCAGCAGCAACCCACTGTGGCATGGGAAATGTTCTGCATGCCAGAGGGCTTGGCTGCGTTGTGCATGTGGCACCAGAGATGGTAGAATATGGGGGAACAAACAGCTAAGGCATCAACATACAAGACACCAAGGAAAGAGAAGATGGTATGTACAGGCAATGAAGAGAGAAAAAAAAAACAAAACCAAAACCGAACAAACAGGTAGCAGATAATAATCCAAAAAACCAGCAAAAGATTACGGTTACTCAGCTATAAAATGGGATATCTGATTCTTTCCTTGGAAATGGATTGTTTTTTTCAACATCCAGCCCAGAAGCAGAGGTAGAGTTGGGACAAGGCAGTTCTCCAAACTGTAGGTCACATTAGAGTTCTCATTAAGTTCCTGTAAACACTAAAAATGCCATTTTGATCCTGTCAGTAATAAGGGATGAAACAAGGTTGTGCCTATGTGTAGAGTCTGTGAACCCAGTATGTTTGAGATGGTGAAGATGCTTTTCTATGACTCTAAAGTAGCACAGCAGAAAGGTGGGGAGGAAAACTTGATGAATCCATTGAGATTGGTGGTGACAAATGTTTATAATGCGCCATATGAAACCTGCTTGCCTTCTGCCTTGCAAGCAGTGAGGATCACCTGAGTTCTTTATAGATGTTTGCTATCGTGCAGAGAGAAAGGAAACTTTTATTTATTTTGATACACAACAGAAGTGAAAAATAATTGAAGGGGATGGGTAAGAAAAGAAAATACTTCCAATTTCAAAACATATCTAGGGGCGGGCTCACAGCCTCCAACTGAAAATCCACAGCCCTATCAGAAAGCGAGAGAATAGTGGCTAGCAAAAGCCTACCAGTGCAACGGACCCTCCCTGGGCACGGCAGCCGTGGAGGGACCTGCAGGGAGGGGAGTGTCACCCCCGCATCCTTGCAGAGGGTTTGCCTCGGGTCTGTGCTTTGCACTGCACACACACAGCCAGCTCCCCCAGCCCTCTCCTCACATCCACAGAGGGAAAAGACAAGCACTTCTCTTGCTGATAAAACCTTGCTTTCTCAAGAAACCTCTTGGTCCGTATTTCCACACTGAGGAGGAATGCCATCTTATTTTTGCCCTTGGATCTGATTGCTGCCATCCACCCCTCTGGGACACAAAGAAGACCTCTCTCCATCAGCAAAGGGGTGGGTGGGCAGCTGTCTGTGGGGCCCAGCATGAGCCCCCCTCTGTCAAGGCCACTCTCCCCAGGTGCTGAGGCTGTGGGGGCCCCACTCTGATCTCCCCCTGCGATGGGAGCCCCAGAGTCCCGAGCTCCTGAAGAAGGTGTTGAGCTCATGGATGACGCTGCAGCGCTGGCCGGGTACCAGTCCTCACCCTGAGGAGCTGCATTAACCAATGCTTTGGACTTGTTTTCAGCTATTATGGTCAATATATTAAAGGTATTTATTTAAGAAAGTGCCTATCCTGCCAATCTTTCCCCATGAGCTCTATTTTGAACACACCCTATAATTACTGATATTACCCTGGCAAATTTTCCCCATGAAGTTTTCTTCACTAAGAGCCATGACCGTACTTGTCTGCCTCTCCATGTTATAATTATCACCAGGCAATATTTATAACTATACTATTATTATTTATGATATTTTATGCCCTACAAAAACCTATATGACATATGCTCAAACTTCAGCATCTGAGACACCCAGACTCATCTGGGACCTTCCCTTCAATTTGCATACTTGTTCTTATTTGCACTAATGGGTTAGTTGCAGTATTGATGGTAACTGCGGGAGTCCCTCGGTGTGAAACCTGCAGGACTTGGGTCAGACTCCAGCTCAACATATCTAAACCTCCCCCGTGATCTCTTTCATACTTTTTTTCCCCCGGTTGGTGCCCATTTCAGGACTTCTGATGGTTCAGGCTAGAACTGTATATCACAGATTCTTGCTGAGGCAAGATAATTAACTAAAGGAGTGCTTAATTATTCCAGATGGACAATGGAGCATAGCACATTTATGCCTCATGCAAAACATAAATAAACAGAACAGAATGAACAACACATGTTTGCCAATCATGGTCTAGACTTGAAATTTGGCACTTCAATACTTACAAACAAATGTAAATGTTTCATTCTCACACTTCAAATAAAACTAAATAAAACTCTGTCTCATAAGCACCTTTAGTTTTCATTATTTATGATCGATGCTAACCTAAACACCTCTGTCCCTAACATACATCTCCTCTCCAGGGTCATAGACCTTTCTTATTATGCAATCACTGGCTTTCTCCACAAATATTACTGTTAACCAGTTTCCCCAGTATCATATGCATAAGGGCTATAAACTAATGAGCAGATCTAGGTTATGTAGAAAAAGTGTAGAAAGGAAACAAATGTTGAACGTCACATTTACATTAACTTTTCACAGTTCAAATGGCAATTTATCCACAACATAGTATGAATCATGCAGTAAGAAAAGGGAGGAATCTCCAGTTTCTTTGATTTATTTGTCATATGGTCGACTGATGTCGGTATCAGTGGCTTTAAAAAAAAAAAAGTTTAAACATCCAAAAGAAAGGAAGAGAGAAAGGAGGAAAAGGTCTAGCTTTCCACAAAATCCATTTCCTTTGCAACGATGAGCTCCAACCAAACCAAACCAAAGGCTGCTGAAGAGCAGGGTCTTCTGTTCCTTCCGTGCTTGTCTCGCGGTCTGGTGCAAGCCGGGAATCAAGGGGATGGGACTGGTGGATGTGTTTTGTTTATATATATATATGTATGTATGTAGGTATTAATATATATATATACATACATACACATATATGCACACAGATACAGTCTTCCTAAAAATGCTCTTTGCAGTCCAGAGGCAGCAGGAGTCACTGTGAAGGAAGAGCTGGGCAACATATGGCTGTAGAGTCTGCACTGGAAAAAGTCACTGGCTAAATATGCGCCGGCTGTTTGTTTTCTTTTATTTTCATGAGGCGAAATACGAGCTCTGCATAGAGTACAGCCTGTCAATGGGGTTTCCTACTCTAGCCTGCATGGAGTTAACTTCGGAAGAGGCAAGAAAACAGTCGCTCAAGCTAGTTAAAGAGGTATCACTGTCGATATCATGAAAAATGGAGTCGTTTCCTGCAAATGAAACGTATACGTTAAGCTGGATTCTGTGTAGCCAGAGGAGGACACAGTACACACAGATGCTCGTATCTTGTGCATTGCAGCAAAAGGGAACGATCCTGGTCTTGCTTTACACATTAATGTAATTTTGCTCTGACCTACAAAGAGGAAGGCTAGCAACAAATTCACAGAGGTCGACTGGCAGCAGTGCCACCCAAAACTACCAGGATTTTATTTATACATCAGTCAGCAGAACAAAAGAGATTCTTGTCTGATGATGGGAACAAACAGTACCGGGGAGGAGCAAGTCCCTGGCTTTCTGTGAGCTAGGATCTGGCATTTGCAGGGGCACCAGGACCACTGAGGAAGGTGGGACCAGACATCGAGTACCCGGGGCAGAGAAAAGTGGTCTGAGAGCCATGACCAGCAATGGTCTTCATTTATGGACAAGAAAAAGACAGATTTACGAATGCGACAGGACCCAGGAGGAGACCCAGCTTCCCTGGCCTCAAGTGAGCATATTGTAAATATGCTTTCATTCCAGAAAATTCCATTCTTTTTGGGCAAGTTTGGAACAGCACCTTCCATTTCCCCTAGCAACTAAGATTTCAGCTTACTTCAACTCCTAAGGTTCCAAAAAGTGCTCCATCTCACGTCCTGCGAGCACTAAGGAATTGCTAGCCTGGCTCTTTTTCCTCACGCACCCATTTGACACAGCTTTGCTCTTTGGAGCACAGAACCTGCCTCTCAAGGAGTTTTGCTTAGAAAGCCAAGCAAATTGTTAGCAACAAAATCAAGAGTCATCTTATGCTCATTGTCACTTCAGATGTCCTCAGCTCCTTACAGGATTTACCCAGCTGCCTGATGTGTACCGTGGACTTGCCTCAGTGGGAAAAGTAGTAACACAGATCCAAGGCAGGTTTCTTGTTGGCCTGTGTCTGCTGGGCTCACGAAAGCGATACGCACATGGACCTCTACAATGAAGTGCTCCTGGTCAGCAGAAATGAGTCTGATGTAACAGGCCCTTGTGGGCTATAGCAAGGCCAATAATCACAGTCTGAGAAATCTCTTAAATTTTATTTAAACGCCACACTGCAATTGTCCAAAATCAATTATTAGGCATTTAACGCTTGTGATGCATTTGGCGTACCTATCCACTTGATGGAGTGTGGTCAGGAAATCGTGAAAGCAAACCATCATCTTGATTCTGGGCAGAGAATAAAATTACGCAGGAGAAATGTCCTGTGGTGACACATCTCTTAGTAGCTCTAGAACTGTTCTTTAACAAATCCATGCATCCAACCTGAGGGATCTTACAGGGGTGTTTATTCATTTTGGAATGAATAGATTACTTCTTTTTATTGAAGGCACTTTTTTCCCAAAGCTTCTAAGAAAAACGAAAAACTCGTGAGGGAGCTAGAATTTGGTACTGTTTACTTTTAAATGTATTGTTTTAAAAAGTGGAGCTGGAGAGATGATGTTGCTTGGTTTCCCATTTATCAGAATTACACTGTGAATTAGTTCTGAAGAGAGTCCGGAAGGCTGGGACAAGCTCTCTTCTACCCTCTTATGTGTACATGAAAATAACACAGAAAACTGACTGGTACAAATCCCAGAAAAAAACTATTATAAAAGCAAGTAACCCTGCTGAACCTGCGGTGTGTGAACCAGCACACGAACCCTGCTATTTCTGATGTGGCAGAATGACGCGTGCCTTACCATAAGGGTTCATGTGGTCGCCTGGCATTTGTGGAGGGGTAAGACCCTGCTGAAATGGGTCTGTGCCATAACTGCTTTGATCCATTGCTACAATCTGCTGCTGTGGCGGTGCAAGTGGTGTGTAAGATGTCATCATCCCTTCCATTCGGTTGGACATTACTTCTGCAAAGCAAGCAGAGGGGCACAGTCACCGCTTAGGAACAAAGAGGCAGCAGACAGCAGCATCAGTGGCAATGCTGAACCCGAGCACAGATGAATGCAGCTGCTGTGTCCTGTCATTCAGAGGAGCCTTATGAACTCTGTCTGAGAGTACATCCCTGAGCAGTACATTGAAAGACGTGTAATTTCTGACTATATAACTTCTGGAGCTGCTGGGTGCTGGACCAGATCTTCCCAAACTCTGTCCTGTGTCTGACCTAGCCTTATTATTCTCTAACTTCTGTTAGCATCAGTTTTTCTGCTCTGCGTGAAGAAGAAGATTTGAGGCTGCAAGGCCTTGGGAGCTGGAAAACCTCAAGAGCATTCACAGAGCAGCAGGGCAAGCTCTGGAGCCCCCGTGCCGCTCCTATCCCAGGGCCCCGCCAGCTGCCGGGGCACAGGAGGGGCTCCCTGTGCCTTGGGTGGGGCAGCGATGCTGACACCCTCGCAAGGAGCCTGTAGACACCCAACTGACCATGGGCCCACTTTCTTCAGGAGAAAACAAACTGGAGAATCTACCTGGACTAAGCTTCCTGGAGATTTCCTCCAGTGAAAGCACCTCTGTCTTCTGGAAAGAAGGTAACAGCTTCTGTGTAAGCTGGCCCCACAGAGAACTCTGGAGAACTCAGGGATAACCTGGGGCAGCAGCTCCCTGTGTTCCCCCTGAGGATGGCACATGGTGTCCACAGGCTTGTGCACGCCCTGTACGGCTGTACTTAGGACATTATGTGGGTATGGCACTTCAAGAAACCTTGCTGAATCCTTTTCCCTTGCTTTGCCTTCATCACAAATCCCCTACCTTGCCCTAGTCGCTGTGAGTTTTGTTGCTCCTGCTGCTGCTGATGCCTTCGTGCTAGTTTTTTCATCTGAACGAGAAAGAAAGAACAGAACAATCTCATGGCTCTGAATGCAACAATTTTGTTTCCCTACAAAACCCTCTGCAAACATTGAATCAATTAATATGGACCATTTATAGTCATGCACACACCACTGTGGGTTCAGGTTCATTTCTAAGCTTAAACATTTCAGTTTCCAGTTCATATTTGCATGCAAAATTTACTCCCAACCTCATGTTGCTTTGAGCACACGATTCAATGTCTGTGTTCGAAAGCTGTCTTTCTCATATGGAGCCAACCTACCTTTGCTCTTTGGTTTTGAAACCAGACCTGGACAACTCGAACACTGAGTCCTGTTTCAGCTGCTAGTGTTTCTCTGACCTACAGGAGGAAATGTTTAATGATGCAATTTTTAATATTAAAAAAAACAGAACTAATCAGTTATGTTAGGAGGAATATGCATGTACTTACAACAAAAACTTCATGTACAGAATTACTTTTAAAATTCCTCATATTTTTGCACAGTTTGTTCAAGTTCTGCCCTTCCTGTCACAGCCAGTTTCATAAGCACTAAACAAATAGTCTAAGCTGCATAAAATGACATTAAGTCATTTCATTATTTTTATTTTGCCCATAAACCAGTTCTGTGCAAAAAGACACAGATTTGGCTGTGAACAACTTTCATATAGTTGAGGTACAATTTAACACCTTAAAACAGCAAGAAAGCACATTGCACTGTCTCAAAAGACATACTTTGTATGCCGGCAGGAGACATCACCTCTTGCAAAAGTGACAGCTTTCAGGAGGCAAACAGGAGGAAACAGTCACCTGGGTTGCTTTTTGCAAAGGTTTGATTTTCACCAGCTTCATCAGTGAAGTAATACGTTACATCTTTCCCTAGCTGCTATCAACAAGATCAATAGCAGGGTCAAGTTTCATTAAAAAGCCAGACCAGAAGGACAAAAAGTGGGACCAAAGCTGAGTCCCCATCTCCCTGGAGAGTGACTCCCTCTGCAGTGGGGAGGAGAAGGGCAAAAGCCACTTGTTTACTTGGGCATGTTTTATAAGAACCAAATCTTGTTGTTCAGCAGGAGTCAGTCATGGAGCTGCTCTGCACACCGTGCGTGAACATCCAGAATTAACAATGAGCTGGTTGGTCCTAATCTGCTGATCGCTCCAGGCTGAGACAGTGTTTGGGTAAGCATCACCACACGCCCACCTGGTCTCTGCATTCACCCCAAGGCACTTGCTGCTGTCCCAGGAAGGGCAGGGGGCTCTCTGGAGCTGTGGCCTGACCCTGTCACCCCCTGACAAGAGCTCACTTCTGGTCCCTAGTGAAGCACCTACCTTCCTACAGGGCTTGGAAGACACTTCAAAGGATGCTTTGAATGCTCGTCTCTGCTGCGTAGTAAGTATTGTCCTTGGTCGCTTAGGTCTTCTTGGGTCCTTCCCATCATCACTTCCTTTTCCTTGGGTTACCTGTCCTTTGGTGGGCTTTACATCTCCATCTTCATCATCACTTTTAACTGGTGAAAAAGAAATAGGATATACAATGGTACTTGTTCCACAAAGATAACAGGGTGTTTGAGAACTACTCTTCAGCTGCCAAACTAGTCAACGGGTTCAACTATTATCCCATGTTTATTTGAAGACCTAAAGCAGCTGTGGACAGGAAGAGATAATCTTAGATTTGTGTGCCATGCCTAAATCAAACACCACAAAAGCCTAACAATTGGTTTAATTTTTAATTGAGGGCATGGGACTGATCAGGGGATGGAAATTCAGTATATACTTCAATATTCCCATGAATCGGGCATGGAGAGACTTTGTGCCCTCCCGGCATCGCTTGGTCCCCTGTGGGCTCACCTGATGCAAGCACACCAACCGACACACGGCTTTCCCTTCTCAGCATGGCTGCATCTTCTCCCGAAGTGTTGGCTGCAGACAGGTACCACTGCCCGTGCCGCTATGGCGGCAAAATGGTGTAAATGCAAATACCACAAAAATATCTGAAAGCCTGTTTAGCTAAATACAGTGTAGATTCCTGTTGTTGTTCTGAGTATTTTGAAGCTCTAGAGACAATATCAAATATTTGCCATCTCATTTCTGTATCCTGCAGAAAACATCAGTATTCTTTCTCTCGGAATTAGAATGGGTCCATACGTACATGCACAAGTTTATCTTTCTTAGTAAACGCGTACAAGTATAGATGTGCTTGTGTAGAACAAATAGATTACTTGTATTTTCTATAATTAAATTCTGAATATCCATACAATCTGGTGACATTACTTGTTTCAGTATATTGTACTGGGAAATCTCAATTGCAGTGGCAAAGTTTGAAGATTAAGTACTAATTTTGTTGTGAAAAACTTTTCAACTCAGCATATTTTATTTCACAGGACTACTGATTTTTCTTCCAGAAACAAATAATATACTATTATAGGCACTTCAGCATGAAGAAACACACTGCAATTTTTATATACTCAAAGATTACATTTGGGGAATTAACAAATTAGACTTTAATTCATTTTAGGGTCTGATTATTATGCACCTAGCAATCTAATCACCTTTTACTTTAATAAGCATCTTTTTCCTAATGATTAAAGAGAAGTTCAGTCATTTTAATAACCATGACATTATTAACTTTCCAGCATGCCATTTCTAAGGAAAGGTTTGTGAGGATTAATATTGCTCACTGGGGAGTTACTTTTGTGTCCAGTGGATAAATATTTGATTGGAGAAGGACACATTCACAGCCAGGGCTATGTGAAATCATTTACTCTCTCACAGGCATCTGGGAGATCCGTGTTTTCAATGTATTAGACAATGGGAGACAAAACATCTCATTTAATTTGTCAACTTGTTTTTCAGGTTTGGGATTGGCTAACAGAGAATAATGAGGGGGAAAAGGCATCTCCAGGAGTAAGAAACTACCTCTTGTGCCAAGGGGAAATGAAATTGAAAGCAAGGCTGTTTTGTGCCACTGTAGTGGCTTACTGCTGATCTCAGAACAGAAAATCTGGTCCCAAAGGAGAGCCTGTGCGTGCCCAAGCAGTTCTCAAACGCAGCCACCGGTGCCAGTGAGGCGAGCAAGGAAGGCAGGGGAGGAGGGTGTCCGTGCCCACTGCTGTGGCATGGGGACAGCCCCGACACGCAGCTTTTCACTGGGGTTTGCCTGGGCACGGACAGGCGGCAGCAGGACGCCGAGGCTGGTGATGAGAACGTCCTGACGATGGGCAGGTTGGAAACGCACGTGCCTCTGGCAAAGTCACAAGGAGCCCAAACCCTGTGACTTGAGATTTACAGAGCAGAGCACTCAATGTCCTTGTGGGAGACAAATATGGCAATAAATAACATGCTGCTCCAAGACAGGCTCTGGTCCTGCACATGCTGCCGAGTCAGCAGTGACCTTTGTCTTGCAGCATTCCTGATGTGAAAATATACATTTCAGCAATGTGGAGAATATGGCTTTTAGAGATTAGAGATAATTACTGCTCCTAGCTGAACTGGAATAATGCATTTTCCCATAAACTGGAGGCAAACATTCATGTCATTTGTACACTTAATGGAATGGTAATTGTTGATTTTCTTAGACATTTTCTTGGGAAACAGGTATGGAATTATGTCGGCTGGCAGCAAGTTGTGTACACACTGTCTCCAATCTTGGGATCAGCAAGGCACACCGGCAGCGGGAGGTTTCCAGTCTCTTTGAGTAGATATGGCATGGGGAGGAGGCATCTTATCTCTGCCTGAAAGCCAGTTGTCACTGTAACCACCGCTAAATCCCCTGGATTTTGGAGCGGAGTACCCAAATGCAGTGTGTGAACTATTTGTCCCATGCAGTGCTGTGTTCCCAGCCCTGGGCAGACAGCAAGTGGATTTTGCTCACTCTCTTTTAAAACTTTCCCTAGGAAATGGGTGGAGGAAAGGAAGCACCTGTCTCTCCATCACCCTGAAAAATTCAGGGAAGATACTCATCAGCTGCTATCAGGTGTAAGGGCTCCTCTGTTGCTTCAGGAGAAGGCAAAAGCTCTGGTCACAGTATGGTGATCCTCTGCCTTGATTCCCTAGCCAAGAGGTGCAGGCTCTTGCAACCACAGTGTTGAAACCCCAGGTCCCTCTGAAAAAAGAGGTCATGCTGCAGATGAGTAGCTTTTGTCCTTTACTAAGCAGCAAGTCCAGGGAGTCAAGTTAGGGAGAAGAGACTGCGAGTAGGGATTTTTTCAGCTGTGCCTGCTAATTTGCATCAGTGGCATGTTCATATAGAAAAAAGTGGATGTGAAAATGGATATACGTTTCCACAAGAAAAGTATAATACAGTATAATAAAAGTATAATTTCTGTAAGAAAGCTCTACAAACCCTTGTGGCTTTTCCAGTCGGAGCAGGTGTGGGAAAAGCTCACCTGAGTCTGAGTTGTCTGGGCTGACGGAGCTCAACAAGTCTTTCTCTTTTTCATAGTCACTTTTGCAGAGCAACTGCCCTTCCTTAAGAACAAATTCGTCCCCTTTCCTCAGCTGCCGTTCGCAAACACAGCAGCAGAAGCAGCTTAAGTGGTAAACACACTCCAGGGCTCTCATCACGAATTCTGTTGGGGCGATCTTTTCCATGCAGCCGCTGCACTTAGCAGCAAACAGCCTGTAAGAGAGAGAGGCAGTAAAGTCAAAAGGAACGTCAGATTGTACACTGCGTGAATTTAAATACAGCAGATTCTTTAACTACAGATCAGCTTGGCTCATGCTCTTGCACACTGCGAGACTTGCATCCTTAGTCTTGGAAACATCACAGGCATGGAACTTATTCAAATCACAATCCCTTTGGTGTAGAGATTCCCAAACCATTTTGCTGGATAAAAAACCACTAAGATTTGTCCTTATCTCACTGTTTTGTTCCTCTTCAAAATGAGAAACAAAAAGGAGCTCTCAGAGTTTGGATAACTTGCTCGAAACCAAATGTATTTTAATTCATCTTTTAGAAGAAGGGCCAATTCACGCTTTGTTTTAGACAAGCTCTCTGGTTTCGGCACTTAAGCCCTATTCTGAATAGATTTCACGACTTTTCATTTTTGTCTGTCTCCGAGGAGGCCGATGAACGAACACCGAAACAAGCATGAAAACTTAGTGCGAGTACTGAGGAGAAGACAAGGCGCACACATGCAGTTGATAAAGACAGGAGTGAAATAACACGGCTTTGCTTTGGATGTTGAGTTATTCCAGAACAACCTGTCTCTGAAGGGAGCACTGTGTGTTTTAAATGGTGTGAAACATCCGTTGGCAGAGACAGGCAGCGATACAATCTGCTAAATTACCACTATAATCACAGGCTCTAGAATATACACTGTATTCCAGACTAGTTCTTATTAAACCTTTATAAATGCCCTCTTTCACCCATCATTAATTTTCTAAGATAAAGTTAGAATGATTTAGATTAATTTTATTTTGCTTTTCTAATGGCAACTCGGAACCTCCTTAAGTGAGCTTTTAGGAAGAGGGCTGCCTCAAATAAAGACGAATAGCTAAGTTCTGTCCCTGTATCACACCGTGGGCCTGGTGATTTGAAATTCAGTGTCTTTTATGGCAATACATCAAAGTGCAAGGTGCATTAACATTTATATTTTCGGCAATGAAATTAACACAACTGCACCCATGTGTTCACGGGAACAAAAGGAGATTCTGCCTTTCAGGATGGGATACACTGCTTGGTTTTTTTTTTCATCCTCAAAACAATCTCCTTTCATAAAAAAAAAGGCTATTATCTTCAGTTTTAGAAGGCACAGGCTGTGGTAGCTACTGATTCCTCCAAAGCCTCCATTTTGTCTGAGCCGAGGCGTGCAGTAAAATGGCAGTCATGAGCTCCTTGGGAAAACGAGAGTCACGGAATGGGCAGGAGGGAAAAGAACATGTAAACACATTTGCATACAGCATCCAAAGAAAGACTGAGTGCCCAAGAACTTGGGGGCCTTCCCCACCTGTACCTTTTGCTCTAACACACGAGACCTCCGCTGCCCACCGTTGCCGGCTCGCCACGTGCCTGCGTGGAGCACGTCATGCAGAGGGAACAGCTCCATGCTGGACAGGCCACGCGAGGCGGGATGAGCGGCTCCGCTTTGGGGACATAATGAATTAAATCTATTAAAGGGAAACCGCCGCAACACAGGACGCACGGGCACTGCCAGACACCAGGCCTCTCATTCCACACGCTCTGTCGCGCTTGGCCACGAGGTTTTTCTCACTGTGCCTTGGCTAGCAAATTGCTAAGCAGGAAATATTTTTATCTACACACCGTAACATATCTGAAGGGATTAAACAAAACACAAAGGGGGGGGAAAAGAGCAAATGGCTTTTAAGCACTCTAAAAAGTTGTTTCTATTTAACTGCTTAAACCGATTTGACTCTGTTTAATTATGCTTGTATGAGGACGGTTGTAATGATGGAGCACGCTCAAAGGCTGAAGATTAGCAAATCTGGTGTGAGGGCATCCGGCTCCCCAGCCGGCATCAGCCCCGTTATCCCCCTGCGACGGTGGGAAATGCAGCCGGCGGCTGCCCGGACAGACAGACGGACCCGGGGGCTGCGCGGAGCAGCCGGGTGGGCTCCGGGGGGGATGCACCTGAGACCCCCCCAAGAAGGAGCTGCGCAAAGAGACGCGGTCCGCCCGCGGCCGAGCACCGGGAGCTGGAGGGAGCCCGTCCGACGCTGACGCTGAGGCTGGGGGGGATGCCCGGCCCCGGGACCCGCCGGCCCGGCCCNCGGGCCCGGCGCGGCGGGGACGGGACCTGCCCCCGGCTCCCCCCCGAGCACCGACCACGAACGGCGGGAGCAGGAGCGTCAGGGGCTACAGACGCTCTGCAGCAGGAAAGCACAAACCCCGCCTCGCCTTTCCTCTGAGCGAGGCGTTACAACAACCCACTTCTTGTGGATTCTTCATCGTTTGAGCAACACCTTCGCCGTCACACCGCCCTGCCGAGCGTTCGGGGTTTTTGTTCCTCCACCTAAGAGATGTCTATCGCATAGCTAGGAAATAATTTGTGTTATTTACTGAAAACTGACTGTGGCCAAAAGACAGCGCTTTCACAGCAAGGTTTCCAAAGGCAGTCTTCTAGTTACAACGAATTACTCTGTTGTCAGTGTAGTATTAACTCATTCGAATTAACGCTAAATTGGCCTGACAACACTGCATGGGCTTCATATCTTTAACTTGTCTGTTGTCAACTCAAGAAAATTCCATACTCTGTTTTCGGGTGCTCTCTGCATTACAACACACTCATACTGCGCTGGTTTGGACTTAATTCCGAGATTATAAAATCTTCATTAAATCTATCTTTTAAAGTGTTTTGTAGGTATTTTTTCGGCTTCCAGAGAATAACCCAAGCTTGTGCACTTTTTTTTGCGCGAGGTAGTCTCACAACAGGAAACTAATCTTGACAAATGAGCAGACTTTGATATCTGTGATCTAAAACACTGCTCATTAGACTGTTCATTTTATAAACGAATGGTAATAAACCTGTTGAGAAGTGTAGGATAGCAGGAATACTTTACAGATCACCCCTTTACAGGTTTCAATCAAAGCCATAAATCTGAAGGGGAGCGCACAGACACTCTGCGCTGAGACAAAGACTCTGTCCTACACCAGCCACGCTTTAAGAAGTATTTCTTTTGCTTTCTATACATTTTACAAATAATTTGCATAACTCTGACTTTTTTCCCCCATGGCTGATTATCTCCAGCTCTCTTAAGTTAATGTCAAACCTCAAAATCCTTGGACTTGTTAAAGTATGTGGAGAGTGGAAATCAAATGCCTTTATTAGAAGCCCCAGGAAATCTCCGACTCCTAAGCACAACGAAAACATTCCAAAGAAAATTGTTCAAAGAGGACAAAGGAGAAAAGCAGAACTAGAAAACCTTGTTTTGAATCAACGATGGCAGAGTTTTATAAATAAATTCTGTTGCCCGGACAATTCTGAAAGACAACTCAATAGGTTTAGGAGTTTTTAAATGTGTTTGCCTGTATGCCCGAAACACTTGGGGGATTCGGCTGAGCTAAATCTTGGAACAATGGCCTGTCTGTCCATCTGAGTATTTGTAATAACTGCTGGGAAGCAACTTTACAGTACTAGATAGTGAAAAATCTTCGCCGACTAAAACTGTGTGAACTGAAATTAATTTTGTGTATATGTTAGGGGCAATGAAAACACTAAGACATGTGGTCTTGTCCTTAAACAGTAGATGAAAATGTTCACCAGCGGAAGAGGCCATAAAGATTTTATTTGTGGGGATATCCCTCTGAAGTCAGGCTGAATCAGTAATCCTTAGAAACAACCACAGTTACATGATCCATTGTGCCTTCCTGCATGGGCACAACCATCTGGTGTTTAATACGTACTACTGATTTATTATCTCTCACTTAGTTATCTTGCAGTAGGGTCTGACCCTGCCATGCTCCTGAGGATCACAGTTCTGCTGTTTGCTCTTCTGATGTCCTGACAACCTACCCTTTACCTTTCTATTGCTCATCCAGGTCCCTCATTTCCTCCTGTCTGTGGGCAAACAGATTTTAATTGTTTCATTATAACTAATTTCATCTGTGCTGAGAGATCTCCATATGCAGTGTGAAATCTGCTGTTCATATTACGTGTGGTTCAAGAGGTTTGTTATACAGGACAGAGGTATAAAAACAGACTAATTCAGTCAGCTTGCTTATTTACTGGATCTCTGCCGTGAAGCAGTAAATAGGAAGTTATTAAGCCACGTTTGATATATGCAAGAGGACAGATGCTGCTGCCTACCTATCGGAGATGCTAAATCATTTTCCTTTCTGTGTTATTCTGACATTATGTGTTGCAAGAACCCACAGCAGATACCTGGCTTTTCTTTATTTAATAAATATGCAAAGAGGTGGTCACAAGCTTTCGTAAATATTGTGGGTACAGTCTCTGCTCTGACGCTGTTCTTCCAGATAACAGCCTGTACATGACATCCCTGAGGTGCCTGTGTGCCCAGCTGGGAGCTCGCCTGGCACTCGTACAGTACGAAATATGTTAGAGCCGAAGTAAAATATATTATGCTCTTCACACAACTGAGTTTTATTAAGAGATGAAATTAAATTACTAATGAATGACATCTGTTACTTGTTCTTTGGGAGAAATTTTGATACTTCCGTCTTCTCTAGATGACACAGAATGGGGAAAACACTATGCATGGGTTTTTTTTTTTCCAGCACAGGACTTGAATGTTTTTGTAGCGTCTTACAGCCCATGGGTGCTTGTAAAAAAGAAGAACTGTTGCTTGGTTACACTGAGTTCTGAACATTCAAAACATCTCAAATGCACTAAAGCAAAACAGAAATATTATAATTTTATGATTTAAAAAAAAGAAACACTAAAAAAAGAAACAATCCATTTAAAATATTTTCCCTGCAGAAAAAACAATTACATAGTTTATTAAAGCCAATTTCATAGCTGAAACTTCAGTAAAAGAAAGCTAATTCCCTTTCACCGGGTAGTAATAAAACATGCGCAAAAATTAAAAGTTTCTAGAAAAAAAAAGTAATATTTAGAGAGAAACTAGAACAAAGAAACCTTTTCTTCTTCAGGGAGAACTGAAGAAAATATTTATTAACCCTCTATTCACAGGTGCTGTAGTAAGAACACCAGCTCCTGGCAAAAGCTCGTGTTTAAAACTGCGCTTCTCAGTGGGGACTGGGATGCGCAGGTTAAAATGTCGCGTATCTTGGTACCAAGTTACTTTTTCTTCCTATGAACACTTTCCCTGTATTTTCATGAGGAGTGCTGTGCTGCCACGCAAAGGCAACCTAACAGATAAAACAGTGACAGAGACCACATGTTGTCCCGTGCTCAGTGAAATCTTGCTCTGAAGCCGGTGGGAGCCGGGCCATGGATGCTGCCACGTCCCAGATCACGTCAGCGCTCTGCCCAAAGGCGGGTGCCAGGCAGCACCAGGGGATGGCCATACCCGGACAGTGGCTTGTGTCACAACCATATCCACAAAAAGTTACCTTTTGTTTTATTCCCTTCCCACTGCAATAAGAGGAATAAGTCCCATTTGCCTGGACAGGAGCAGGATTTGGTTCATTTTTAGACTCTGCTTCCCATGAGTGGCAGGGACGATGGCGCTGCCCATAGCTCTGTGCCATGTGGCAGTCCTGGCTCAGCCACCACCAATGGAAGTGACAACTGCCAAAAAGTCTCCTGCCCTGAGTTAATTTTCTCTCTTTACACATTTTCAACATAGGAAAAATGTCACCTGTGGTCAGCAAGCTGACGTCCCCTCTTGAGCAGATCCCCACAGGCACTCCACCAGTGAGAGCCAGTCCAGAGTGATATTCATGCAGACCCCCTTCCAACAAGACAAGTCTCTGATGGGGCAAGTGTTTGGCCAGGGAATGGACCAGGACAGCCGCCCTCTCATATGGTGACAGGTGACTGCTCATCACCTTCTCAAGAGGTCCTCAGGCCACCAGGCACAGGACTCTCCAGCCAGCTAGTACCCAACCCCAGCTCCTGCAGCTGAGGCATCTCAAAACCCCTTCCATGGGCAGGCCCAGCATTTGCTGACCATTCTAAAGCCCTGCTCACTGGTGGTTCCGTGGTTGGAACTGTGATACTGAGACAAATGGAAAAGACCCCAAGAATGGATTCACTAAAATTCATAAAAACATACAGAATTCAAAGCTGCCATCCTCATGTAACTTGCTCAAGTGGGGCCAGAATGATCTGAAAAAGTTACATCTTCCTTAACCATAAAATAAAACATAAAATGTAAAGTGCAGAGGAGTTTCTCGCTTCAAGCAGAATGTGACAGAATGGATTCTTCTCTTTGCTTAATTTTCATCCCCTAATTGACCACTTTGTTCAACTGTCTTCCATCACTGCCACACAGTTCTATTTTATAGCATTTTTCCTTACAACACTTTGATGGAAAAATTTATGAAGAATCGAATTATTGCTGTTAGGAGGGAATTAAAACAATTTTTCATTTACAAAGTCACTGATATTGCTCTACTGTGCTCCACCTTTGGGAATCCAATTGCTCTTCTCAGCTACTCCCATTCCTCTTTATAGCACAGCAATTGCACTGTACAGATTATGGCTGCAATTTTCTCCTAATCTGTTCTGTAGAATAGAAACTGTTATAAAAGTTAGGGGCACCAATTGAATTGATAAAGCCAGGGCTGCAATTAAAAAGCCTAATGGATTAACAAAACATGACGGTTTTGTTAGAATTGTATTTTTAGGCAGTACAAACATGTAGGAAATAATGTGGGTTTTTTGCCTAGGAGTTTTAAAAAGGCTAAGCGGGCTTTTGCTGTTGTGCTTTTTGTATCGCTTCAAACTATACTGAAGGGCTATAAAGGCAGAGTACGTGTCGGGGAATTTGTACTTCTGCTGCAACTCTGCCGAGCCAGGTCACTACTGGAAACCAACCTTGTTTTCATTTTTCTTCCTTTGGATTTTTTGTTCAGTTACTTGCACATATAAAACTAAATCCATCCTCATTTCCCTACCTGTGTGACCTCACGGATTTCCAACAGGCAAAGAGGCTGGTGCTGCGCGTGCGAGGGGCTCCTGTGCCACCGCCCAGCCGGTCTCCAGCGCTGGATACCCACCAGTCTGGTGAGACGTCTTATCCCTCTTGTTCACTAAGTGGCACACTGAATGTACAGTTGCCTTTGAATTTACATTGCCAACAACATAGGGAAATTCTCCTAATATAATTTTTATGTGAAAATTCACCCTAAAGGCCCTATAAGCAGGGAAATTGTACTGTCGGTGATTCACTGCCCCGGCCTTCACTTTTACAGAAAAAAAATAATCATGTGTCAAAGCAATTCAAATGTAATTTCTAAGTTATTTCTTGGCTGGCAAGAATGACTTAGGGAAAGAATTTACACAGGGCCCTTTCTCTCAACTAAGAACATTAAGAGGAAGAAATGTTATTTGCCCGTAGAAAACAAAATAACTTCCTGTGCCTGCTGCACTGATGCTGTACAAGCGTTTGTGCCCAAACCCATCAGCGCAGCCAATTTAGCAACTGATTTGCAAGGGAAAGATACCTTAGTCCTGTGGTGTTAATGTCTTTACAGTGGGGGGTCTATTGCCAGCTTCTCCAAACTCATCAACACAATCTATTATTAATACCCAGAAAGGCTTTATAGTATCTTTATAGCACAAGGCAATGAAAGCTCTGTGGTGTAATCTGTTATCTATATTGCAAAAACATGTGAAATAAAATAAAACATAGACACTTCATAAACAAAATGTTTCATCTGCTACATCTCTCTGCCTCTCCTATATATAAAGCAGTAGGGTGCAGGAAAGGCATTCAGAGAGATTTGCTGTTAGATGTGGGACTGGCTCCTTTTTACATTTTAGTTGCAATGTGACAAACTTTAAAGTGAACGAAAATTTCTGCTTCATCCACTGAGATAAAAATGTCTGGATCTAAGCAGAATTAGGCTGCATTTGATTTGTAGAGCATCTGAAAATGCTAAAGGTGAGCTCTTCCCGGCATAGCAATGAGCAGGTCAGCCCAAGGCAGGGGTGCAGCTGCGGTGGGGCGAGGAGGGGGCACAGCCTGTGCTCCCGCGGCGCTGAGCGCGGTGCCTGGGCAGAGACAGGACCAGGTACTTCTGCCAGGGCATTGCCATGGCAAGAGCTGAAGAATTTGTCTCTAGTAAGCAGCAGCAAAACCAAGTGCCCGCTGGCATTTTCCTGGAGGCAGTTATTTCTTTGGAAAGCATTCAAAAACAGAATTTGAGCAGAGCTGGATCTTTTCTTCCGTTATTGGTCTACATGTCAGTATTTTATACGAAAAGCCCGGAGTAGCCCTACACTTAGTCCCGAGGAGCAAACACAGTTAGAAATACCATTTAACAGCAAATAAATACCACACAGTTTAAAACCCGAGAAGATTTTGTTTTGAATAAACAGGTTGTGGCAAAGGTGGAACTGAGAAGGGGGTATGAAAAAAGTTTTGTATACTTGGTGCATATATGTTTGCAATACAGTAAGAACCAAAAAAGCCCTCAACACAGGCCTGTGTCTTATTTCCCAGATGCCCTTTTATTTTCTTTGCCTGTTGAAAATAAATTGTTCTTTTGTAGTGTTTCTCTTTTCAATCCAACTGTCAGCTATTATTTTTCTATTTCCTCTTTTTGTCACTTTGCATTATTTTTGGTGCTGTAATTCCCATTTGTTCCCACTCCTATCTTCCTGTCTCCCATTGTTCCATTTTTTAATCCCCAGTTTTACTCTTCTTCGGCTCTTTTTTGGCCCATTCTCAGTAGGGTTTGAGAGAATAACCAGGCGTGACTCCCTGCTATAGCAACCACACCTCCCCAGGAAAGCCACAACAATCTCTTCGGGAGGAGGAAAGTCTTTCACAAGCTGGCAGCAAAAGTAAATCCTTCTTCAAGGAACAAGAAGGATTAGCAGAGAGCAGTGGGCTGCAGACTTAACCCTACCCCTCATTTCTTTAGAGCACCAGTCACTCAGAACCCTGCTGTGATGTACAATTAAACAGAACCCAAAAAAATCCTGAATGACACAAGAGCCGGATTGTGTAAAGGTTTAATTCCACTTTAATACCTTTCCAAGTTCAGAACTCAAAGATGGCAATTTAACCCAAGAATCCCCATCTGAGCATGAAAAGTTGCTGCTTGTCCTACAAAAGTCCCCACTATATTCTGCTCTAAAACATGCTCTATTAGGCTGACCTTTAATGGATGAAACTTCTTCCCCCCAGTCATCTCACATAGTTTCTCTTTACTGTCCTTCCTTCACAAAATTTGTTCTTTGGATAAGAAAGAAGAGTTATCAGAGGCATAAAGCTTTGGGAGAAACTGTGAAAAAAGCCACTGAAAAAGGAAAAGGAACAGTAAAAAAAAAAACCAAAACAAACCCCCAAAATTCAGGCAAATAAAGCTGTGTCCTGCAACGTCTAGGAATGATAATTTATTCTTGTAATGTGGAGTCACTCTTACTAACATCACATCAATTACTCATTATTAATATTACAATAGAAAATGAATAGCTCTCCTAATACAGGCTTTTTTGAAGACTCCAAATATCTGATCCATCTTTTTAAAGTTAATGAACAGACTTGCCTAGTTATTCTAGTATGGACAATTACTGTAGTTGCTCTATAAACTGAATTTTTGGATTAACACAGAACTACTAAAATCTCCTAGCTTCTGAAGGCCAAATGTGTTAGATAGAGTTCTAAAGACTTAGCTCTCAGCATCTGTGTTTGTATTGAGGCTTTGGTAAACCAGACCCTCTAAACCCACACAAAAAGATTTATCCATAAGCAAGGCCCTATAGCATGCCCAGACCCTCCTTTCGCCTGGAACTTTAGCACAGGTTTTAAGTTATTCCAGCAGTTAAACATATATCACACAGGACACTTCCACATGTGTGAAAATGAAATCCCATTAGACACCAACAACATTATTAGGCATGCAAAGAGGATTATTCCCTTAAGCTCACAAGACTGAAAGGTTTGTCTAAACATTTTATTAACTTTTGCAGAACTTTCTAATTAAATGAAAACTTGTAAGTAGGTTAAAGCTGGAAAATAC
Organism: Eurystomus gularis; assembly: GCA_013400335.1. NCBI lineage: Eukaryota > Metazoa > Chordata > Aves > Coraciiformes > Coraciidae > Eurystomus > Eurystomus gularis. The sequence continues at coordinate 76,096 of VZZY01009641.1, read as the reverse complement.
TTCTTAAATTTTGGTTATGTGTATGCACATATATTACACATGCACACATACAGAGTGAAAAAATAGAGATGCCTGTTAGAGAGAAGGCATACAAAATTCCCGCCACATCACATCAGTATGGCATTCCTTTCTTTTGGCGAGAAAATTTGTATGGCTTGGAACTGTTCTATAAAAGCAAAGAAATATCCTAACGGTATTCCTGAAGGTTCCATACATGATTCCAAAACTTAGGTGCTTTGTTGAATATCTGGCTGAAAAAAAATCCTGGCTCTGAGTGTACTGTCCTTTTACAAAGTTGACAAAGCACTTTTTTTTTTTACTGAATATTTGCTGAAATAGAGTGGAGCTTGCTCATCAGTAATTCTGTGGTTCTTAAGATCATCTGCTAAAGATAAATAAAGGAGGAGAAGCTGTGTCGGTTTTTGCTTCAAGTAAGTGAAATGAAGAACTCCTCTGACACCACCAGGAAAAGGACTGGGTCCTCAGTCACAAGTAAGAAGTCTTCAAAAACACTCAGCTCTACTCAGAGTTTGGTCCTAAATCTATTTTCTACTGCTCCTCCCTCACAGAACTCCCAGCTTTGACATTAAAGTGTTGTTAGCAGTGTCTCAATTTGCTGTTGGAAGGACAAGGATTCCTTTTTAGGATCTCACATCATCACACGTCACAGCTCACAAAGCAGCCTGCACTGGAAATGCTGTGAACGCCACGGGTGACACTGCAGCACACGCTGGTACCTGCTGGTGGTGGTGGACACGTCTGATGGTCACGTCACACACAGGGCACAGCTGATCTGCACATTTCTCTTGTTCTCATTCCACTGACAATAGGCATTAAAATATTTAAGATTTGCTTCTAGCACTGCACCAAGCAGGCAGGAAATGTAGAAGCCTGGGTGTACAAGTTAATGAAATATGGTTGGGTGAACATAAGCTCTTCATTTAGACAATAACAGTTACCGCTGCAGTTTCTTTGTACCCGCTTTATGAAAGTCATAAACTCTCCAAAGAAAAGCACGAGCTATTTCACCCTGATGGTCTTTGACTCCCTCTCACTACCTGCTGGCGCAGTTAGAAAGTATGAACTGCCTTTGAACAGATTAGGACCAAGTTAAAGTGTGACAACATCTTAAGCTTTCTCCACATGTTGCCAATGATTTCCAACTAAAGATGTTACCCTCATCGCTTCTGCCGCAATGATAAGAATCTATAGCCCACTCACTTGAGGAGATAAAAGCGGTTTAGCTGAGTATAAAGTACTCTGGCTTGCTAAGCTTAGCGGCTGGCTGTCCCAACCTCGCCAAATTTTTCCTCTACAAAGCACAAAATCCTTATCATTAGGGACTTAAGCTGCTTTTTATTTTGAGACAAAAAGAATACTGTTTATTGGCATCCAACTCAAACCAGCTGTAAACAGTTGCTTTGATGAAGAAGCAGCTACAACTTCAGCACGCCCGAAGGCACATACCCACTGAGTGTCAATCATTAAAGGAAGAATGTAAGGTGTATACAGGGTCAAAAGGAGGCCAAGGAACGTTTAAGACCTCAGGGATCCTGGATAGCCCGGTTTGCCTTTAGAACCAAAAGAGGATTTTAAGCTATTCTGCTGTATGACCTTTATCTCAAGAGGCAGCTCGTGGATGAGCTCAGCCCTGAGTTTGCCCAGGAACAGCGGACTTGCAGGGCTGGGCTCTTCTCCCACGTGTGACTGTGGAAGCAACATGGTGAATTTTGATTTGACAGAGCCTGAATGGCTGCACCTCACAACAAACTCAGGATCCACACAGAGGACTCTGACACCAGAAATCCTGTTGCTTTCTACAGATATTTGAGTCACGGATGTGCAGGGAACGCCAAGTAATTTTAATTCTTGTATTGATCCTTCCTGTATTATTTCTTTCATCAAGAATCAGTTTACTGGCTGCAACAACTATTTAAGTTAGAGATGCTCCACCAACCATTTTGGTGTGAGAAGTATGAAGTTGTTACAGAATTAAAGATTAAGTGGAAGGAAGATCAAAAATGTAATTAAAAATAAGTTTGAGAACCAACAGCAATAGCTCTGTCATGAAACATGTCTCTACAGTTATAGATCCTCTTGTAATCAGATATATGCCAGCAAAAAAGCCCAAACCTCAGCACCAGAGTCTCACAGGTGCCTAGGCAATTCACAGATTCTGTTTGGAAAATAGCTGCTCTTGGATGTGGACTTAAGAAGGGGTTCATAGTCATCAGAAGAAAGCAATTTAGTCCCATTTTTGTCATACAGTTGACTCCAAAAGTGCCAGCTCTTCCACTTCCTGGAGTGGGCCAGCCCCAGTGGATAAGGTCTCAAGCAAATAAAAAAAAATTATAAATAAAAAAAAGCATAAAAGGTGGGGGTTTCCTACATATCCCTGCTCGTTCACTTTACGCTTTAATGTGTTTATTTCGGCAGTAGTAACTAATAAACACTTTCTAAACACAGAGAAAATATGAAAATCCTGGCCACAGAAATGTACTTTCAAGAGAGAAATGGCTGGAGGTTAAGAGGTGAAATGGCTCAGTTGTTGATGAGCCCCTGAAGACCAAACCTGAGGCCCCCTTCATGGAAAACTCCCTCTTATGCGCCCAAAGGAAACTTTTACAACAGTCAAGTAGAAAAAGACAGTTTTCTGCCACCCCATCACATTGCTGGGACATACAGTGCTTCAGGCAGTTGGTGCCTCACCTCCGCATCCCTGCAACACTGTCCAAGCCCCCTGATGTGGCTCCATTTGCAACCCTGCTTGTCTTGTGGGGCTGCTCCCGCAGCTCCTCCCGGCAGGAGCTACATCAACACTTGCAGCTCGCACAGTTATAAGAGACCCAGTCCATGCCCACACCTGCACAGACACCAGTCTCATGGCCAAGCCTTGGCTCCCATAGCCAAGAAACAGAGAGGCCCCAGGCCAACCCTAAGCTCCATCTCAGGTCTCCTGTGGGTGGAAGGAAAGCAAAGTGCCTGTTCTGTGGCATGCTGAGAACAGGCTTTCTAAAGACCAGGCGCATGGATGCAGATGTTCCCTTGTCATGGGAGGAAAGATGCTCTGGAGAAGCTTGGTCAGCCGTGCCTAGAGCTTTGTGGTGCAGCCAGACTGACACAGACCCTTACAGAGGTTAAACACCAGCTGCCCTGGGCAGCCCTTGAGGGTGGGCTGGCATCAGCTGCTGGCCCTCCAGCCACCTTCCTCCTTATCAGACTGGTGGATGGCTGGCATCTGACAGTTGGTCCAGGCTTCCTCCCCCTCCCCATCACAGCAAGAGAGCCTTCCTGAAACAAGCCATGGTATGAAGGGTTTCAGCACTGAACGGCAGCACCAGTCACTGGGTCATGGAGTTATGTTCCGTTAGAAGAACAGAGCTACTGTTTCAGTCCCAATTCAAATGCTAAATTAACTTAGCTACTAGGTGGGCCAGGCTAACCAGATCTCATTCATGCTGCACGAGATGGAACAGCTACATACTTCATAGAAAAGTGTTGCTCCTGTAGAAGGCCCCAGTGCCGCCAGAGAAGTGGCTCCTCCAGGCACAGGCTGCTCCTGCCACAGCTGGGAAGATACACACCAGTTTTACCAGTTCCTCTAGCAGATACAGGGCACGCCTCCGTGCCCACATCCTCACAGATACCACAGACAGATACCCGTGTTTTGGGGATTCAGTTCAAAACTGCTGCCCAGGCTTGGACCCCTCTCCTGGGCTCTAGCCAGCCTCGCAGCCTCTCCCTGACCATACCGGTACCCACAGCACCATCCTTCCACTGCCCACTCTCACAAACTGAGCTGGCTTTCCTGCTGCTCACCCTTTCCCTGACCCAGGGACAACATCCCAGGAACATCTCCAGCCCTCATGGTACCGGTGCCTGCCTGGCGTTCAGCTTCGGAGCACCCGTTCGGTGCAGCTGCTCCTCCCATGTACCCCCAGGCACACTGCTGGAATTGCCTGGATTATTTTAGGCTTGCATGACAGGCAAAAGATAGTAGAAAGTTTGTGGTGCTGTTAGATTATACAACATTACATATGTAGTATATATATTAAAGGTCTTCATAATTTATTCTGTTAAGAAATTTTCTTGCATAAAACCTCATAAAATATTTTTTTAAAAGAGACAGTAGTTCATCTTTATTGTTGCATTGATATTTTTATAAACTTACTCTAATGATCTATAGGAAAAGCAAACCAGACAGCTCTATATTTATGGGCATATTTTAAAAGCCTCTTATATTTAACAACTGCATTTAGCTGTGTTAACTGCAAGTTGCAGTAATAAAGGCTCTGCACACTTCGATGCTAAATTAAAAAAAGTTCTGCTGTTCAATAATACATAAATGCTGTTTTTTTCATTACTCTTTAATATCATTTCCATTTAGTTTATAAATAATTGTAGCTAGCTAATGAAACGAAATAAAACCTGCCTCCAACCCATTCCCTAGAGCAAACTAAACTCCTCTTTTTAAAGCTTCTTAATCACCGCCCAGTTCTTACAAAATTAGCATAGTAATGGGCTTTAAATTGAGCCTCTTTGTTTTTTAATTAAGCTCCCAGCAGGTAAAAATAAAACAGATTATTGAAGAATATGCCAACACTAATAGCCTGAAACTCTTTTGACAATTAAAAAGATCCCATGTTAACCCTTTTGAGGAATCCTGCATCCTAATTAGTCACTCTGAGGCCCAAATCCATCAATATTCCATCTAGACACCTCATAAAGTTGAGATGGTGAAGCTGATCTGTGTCAATACCCGCTACCATTTCCAGCAGGAAGGTGAGGCACAAACTCTCCGTGGCAGCAGGACCACACGCAATGGCAGTTTTGGACCCGCATGCCGTCACCTCGCCGGGCAGCGGTTCGGTCCATGCGGGGCACATGTGGGCAGCACCCGCAGAGCCTGGGCAGCGTGGGGCCATGCCTGCTTGGGTGGCACCAGCCCCATGAGCCCCATGGCTGGCTGGGCAGAGACCGGGAGAGCTGGTGGGCGAGAGGGGGCCAGTACAGGCATGGCTGGAGCTGCTCCTCACCACCAAGGCCACCTGCGCTGGCCAGTGCCCGCTGGACCCACAGCTCCGGGTCCGCTCTGTCTCCCAGCCCTGCACCGGCAGCGTCCCAGCCCCCGGGCCTCTTCTTCCAGCTCCTGGCTCCCTTACAGCTCCACCGGTGCTCAGACAAAGAGCCTCTCACACTCCTTTAACTCCAGTGCTCACTGTTTGGCGATGCCTCCTTGAAGCCTCTGCTGCATTTTCTACAAAAACAATTAAGTGGATGCCAGCAGCAGCAGCCCTGGTCGGCACTTCAGCCCGGAGGCTTATTTGAAGTGTCTGCCTAGCAGCGAGCGCCCCAAACATGCCGGAGACACAGCTACTCTCTTCTGCTTAGCAACACCCAACTGCCCCACGGGCAAAGGTAAATCTTAAGCAGAACAGGGGGTTAAGAAAGAGTGACGCTGAAGTCATGTCCCGGACAGCAGCAATTCTCTGGGAAAATTTACTAGATACGTCTGACAGGCTAGAAATAGGAATAGCATGAAGTTTCACTGGTAGTGCGCAGTCAAATATTTGGAAACCTCTTTCTGAGTCCCACAGTTTTTCAGCCTGATTCAAGCGTCAGTGTGAAGGGCTGGCTGCGCTCTGCTCACAGCCAGCCAGGACTATTAATCCCCCGCTTTCGGGAGCTGCGTCCATCCCCAGAAATGAAATCCACAACATGAAAAGCCCATTCATTTCCAAGGACGCTGATCACTCTGCATCCTTCAGAGACTCGCAATAAATGGTACCGAATGCTCTCATGTACTCAGTAAAACCCGTCAGGTCTCAGGCAGCTGCAGTAACTACTGTCAGTCGCTGCTTTATATTACACCTTATACCGCAAGGGTCACTGTGATGGAATTAGGGGCCGACAGAGAATGTGATCACATTTAAGGGCAGACTTCAGCCACGAATATATGCTGCCTTCTTTCACTGAAGCATTTGGGAGCCTCTGATGTGTCCTAACATGTCATTTCCAAAGACAAATGACATTTCTTGTATCTCTTAACTGGTACCAGATAATTTGGAGAAAGAAGGATGCACTTTGCTTATAATGGAACATAAATTCAATAGGTGAAGACCTTCATTTACCCTCTGCACAGGGACAAGCATTACAAACTTCATGGGGCATCTCTGGACCATGCTTTGTCACAAATAAATATCACCAGCAGAATCATTCAAAACAACCTGAATCCATCACAACTGAATTAACTTCCTCAGAAGTACCCTGGAGTAGATGACATACAATTTACATAAGAACCAGAGAGGCTGGATTGCAAGATTGTGAAGATGTCGTAGGGTTTCTTAGGTGGGATCCTGGGTCCCACAACCCCTCTCCTCACTGCCTTGGCAGGGCCTGATGGACAGACAACAGCTCATGTGCACAGAAATGCTAATTCCTCCTGGGACCATTTCAATTATGGGGACCTCTCCAAGAATATCTTTTCTTTAAAGCAAAAAGCTGCAATATTGAGAATAAGCTTGCAACATTTTCAGCACATCTGGTTGAGAACAGCTGGAGAGGCAGTGTTCAGCACACACTTCATCCTTGTGCTTGAGGTTTGTCAGCTATTGGTGGGGCTCCAGGGGGCTGGAGAAGGGAGCAGCAACTTGTGAGGGAGGCATTTCTCAAATTCCCGCAGAGCTGACTTGAGAGAATGCAGAATCCTCTGCAGCAAACAACTGAGCTCCAGCCATTTCGTACTGAAAACTTCCCAGCAAACTGAGGATAACAGTTTCCTGTGCCCACGAGATTTATATGCAGAGGTCAAGCTGGAAAGTGTGCACACGTACGTTTTGATTACATACCTGTGCCATGTCACATTAAACGAGCTATTCTATGAAACTGTGCCGGCGTAGCCGTTTTGAAGACGTGCGTTCATCCCAAGGCATCTCAATAACATAGAAATACAGGAGGAGCTCAGCACAATGGTGCACTTAAAAATACTTCTGCCTTTTTTGACAGTTTTTTACCAGGCCCAGAGACATTCCTTACTATATGAATAATCCTGCTCCTACCACAGAATCAGTCAAAATGGAAGAAACTTTTTTCCATGTCTAATCCTGATCTGTTTTCAGCTGTGGCTGAAGATGGAACTACAAGGAACCCACCAAATTTTGCTATGTGTGCACAGGCTGCTATCTCCACCAGTGTCTGACCTTTTGCAAATGTGATCCAAGGTGACCTTTTACTATTATTGCAGCAGTAAATGCAGTTTTTCAAGGAATTCTCACTGGAGCATGTTTTACATTAGTAGTTGGTTTACAATCAGAAAATCCAACTTCTCTGCTGTGTAGGGTTTATTAACACAGGTATCTCTATAGAGATGTACAATTTTACATGAACCTTATACGAAACCAGCATTCTTATCACCAAGCCACCATCAAGCAGCACCTTTCCATGGGCAATGCAGCTGTCCAAACAGTGCCTGTTCTACCTGGGCAGCACCTAGGTACCTGTTTACTCTCTTCCAGCAGAATACACAGAGGTAATTCTTCTGGATTTCATCACTGTCCCTTGTTTTATGCCTTATATTCAACTTCTCAGGAAATCATAGAAAGGTATTATTTCCTAACAAAAATATCTGTCATCTGATTGTGGCTGGCAGCTTCAACCTCCCCCCACATCCCCAAGCGAGTGCTTTTGTTTAATGTCTCCTTGGCAGGAGTGTTTTATACTGGCAAAGTGTAATACGGTTTCTTTTGGATAAAGAATATCCAACCATTGCTTGTTGAAAGCTCACACCATCCTTTGTCTCAAAATGAAGGTGGACTTATGAGTGCTCAAAGGCCGGGGGGGGGGGGGGGTCAAGGCTACATGGGGATTTTTTGTTTGAAAATTTGACTGTTGACAGATCAAAACGTCAACCCAGAACCAACTCTGCTGACCCAGGGGCTCTCTCATAATTTGGAAGAACATTCAGACCTTGCCATACCAAAACAACAACAATAACATGAAAAGAACAGCGTTTGGACCCTAAAGGTCTTTTCAGAGTTCAGGTATTGGGAAAAACATATCTGCAAAAGACCAAGATCAGAAATCGGACAGCACTGCCACAGACTTCAATTTTTCACCACAACCTACCTCCAGCATCCATCTGGTTCACTAAAAAAATTGCACAGCCTTGTCCGTGCTAATCCACACATTAAAAAATGGGCACAGAATTTATTTATTTATTTTTAAATCACTCTTTGAGACACATGTCTAAGTGAGATGACAAACCTGTTAAACCACTAGAGTCACAATCTCATTTGGAAAATATACATGCATTTTTATTTCCAAATTCTGTCAGAACTAGGAGAAAGATTGTGCCGGTCTGGTACTTGATAGCACATCAGAAATCAGCATTTGCCAAACACAAGGCTCTGGAAAGAAGTTGAGATACCAAGATTGTGTGCAATAGTCACCTGTTAGGAACTCTGGAGCTGGCGAAGAGAAGTTCGTGTCCCATTGTGAATAAGCACAGGATGAACAGATTAACAGGGCACCTCTCCAAAGGAGCACTCACTGACAAACATTACTGAATTTCAGAGAAGAGTATAATGAAAGCCACTTAACAATTCCACCAGCAATCACACGTACAGAGGAGTCTTGGGATGACACCAGCAGAAAACATGAAACAAAAAGGGGAGTCCCTGATCCAGACACCACAAAGATGCAAACGGTGCAAAGTCTATGTGTTTGCACTTGAAAGCTGGTGCACACCAGATAACAATCTGCCTTAAGTTTCTATCACTTGTCAGTTTGTGAAAAATTAGTAAAAGCTTGTCAGTAAGTTTCAACAAAAGCCCTAGCCTTTCTTGAGAAGGCTCTGCTCCTAATTTGGTTAAATCATCTTACGGTAAAGACTATGATTAACCTATGAATGCAAGAAGATGCGATTACAGTGGTTCGTGTAGTAACACAGGGATGCAGAACCGAATCTTGCTGAGCTGACGGTGTTCTGCTTCCTGGCACTGAAGACGAGCTCTGGAGCAGGAAGATGGCCCCAGTGCTGAACCGCGCGGCCTCTGTGTACATGCAAACGGGAACATTTTTGCTGTGCTAAGGGGAGACAAATCACAGACAAAAAGTGTGGAAGCTGGTTCTGGAGGTCTGTTTTTTTTGTTTGAGGTGTGTGTGTTTTTCTTCTGTTTTGCCCCTTTGGGAGACAGCACAGACTTGATGTGCTGCTGTTCTGTCCGTTTGTAAAGAAACGATGTCCTTATCGTCAGCATTTGCTGAAGGAAGGTAGAGAGGAGGAGGAAGGGGATTGGTTCTGGTTTTCTGTGTCAGAGAACATGCACACAGATGAGATACTGCAGGAGAACCCTTCAGAGTGCCTTGCCAAGGGTGATGATAGCTGACATTAAAGTCAAAGTGCACAGAGAGAGCGAGCACCTATACAGCAGTAACTTACGCTCCTGCATTAGGCAGGCGCAGGGACTCAGCCCAGAAATAACAAGAGGGAATAAGCAAGGAAGTGAAATTTTTGTCCGTTCAGAGACACACATCCATAGTGTGTTTAACTGTGCACTTCTGCAGAATGCATGGGTCTATAGAGTCCTGCAATGGTGACTGTACAGAACAGCATGGAACTCCTGGGTCCACAGCACCCTGCACACCCAGGCCATTCTGCAGCCACGGGCTCCCCAGGGCAGGCTGCCCCGCAAGCCTGCTGTTAGTGAGCAGGGACGTAGTCCTACACCTCTGCCATCAACTGCCCACTGAAGCTGTTTCTTTACTGCCCTTTATTTAAGGATCATTTGCCACAACCCAGGCAGGCACAAGGGTAAAGGTATGACTTTTCCAATTTCTGCTGTTTATTCAGAAGAAATCTTTAACTCCTTACAGTCATATCATGTTTTCTCATCCCACCACCGCATCCCTGCTCATTTTCCTTTCTAGCCATGCTCCACCCCGTAAGGCACGATGGCTCTAATGCAGTGCCGAGCACAGCAAGCAAGGATCACTTCTGTAGGAACCATGACTAACAGCACTGATCTAGTACAGGAGAACCATGCTGCGGATGCAGGACTGAGCTTGGGACTGGGGAAGGGCTGGAGGAGCTGTCCCAGCTGCCCCACTGGGCCAGTCCCTGCTCCTGCTGAGCAGCAATTGTGCCCTGCTGATACAGAGCAGGGTTACGGCTCCTCTATTTTTGTGTTTATTATATAAGCTGACTTTGGTCATCAGCTGCCAAATGGCAGAAACAGAACAGAATAAATGTACCCGAGTTGAACACCAAACCCAGAAGCATCATTTTTCCCCATGGTTTCTTTTGTTCCCACACACACTTCAGTATCTGACATGTCACAGAATGTATCGGTCAAGACTATCACCTAATTGCAGTAATGATCTCTTGGTTAAGAGCAAACTCTTGGCAAAGCTTCAAGCTCTGATCATTTCAACTGAATCCAACTGCAAGAAAACAACCACCTTTAAAGCTGTCATTTCTTATAGCAGGACCGTTCCTGCCACCCCATGAAGCGAACATGCCACGTCCTCCAAGTCCATTCCCTAGCTGACCCACACCAGCCCTTGGAATTTCACGGGTTTTGTGATTCCCATTAAAAAGACCGAACTATGGACAGTTTTGTGCATAAGGCAGACTTTTACCTGGCAGTAACTCGGAAAACAATTCTGTAAATCTTAAAATGATAATTAAATAAAAAGTAACAAAATAAGTCTCCTGCACTCAAGACTCACATTTTTGAAGTAATATTTCCTAATTTTATTTTTGTCTATCTTATCTAAAAGTGACATAAGCTAGCCATTAATATTTTATTAGACTTGACATTATGCAAATTAGAGAAGTTTGGATCTAACCATAAATTAACTCTGAGCCCCCCAGAGAACTGCTCACATGATTTCCCACCTACTAACAACTGACCCTCAGCATTCTTCTGCTCTGAAGGAGGCAAACACAATCCCTGACTTGACCCTGTACAGACAGAGGTAGTGAGATGGGTTAGAGCTTTAAAGCCAGCCCAGAAAGCAGATCTCCTTTGGCTGCTGATGGAACCAGAATTAGTTTTAAAAACCTTTCCTTGTAAGTTACATAGTGAAAGTAGATATGAACACTATTTATATGATTTCCACACTCTGAAACAGTGATTTTGATGGGGCTTACAGCACTGTAGTGGTTACTTCCACAATTCTGCCCCCTCATTGCACAGAATAATGAAAGGCAGATTGAAACGCTGAACTCAAAGTCTTCAGACTTGCCTGTTTCTACCCTGCAATGTCTGAACACAAGTTAGAGCACCAAAGTGCAAGTACAGCCCTGCAGTAACCATCCAAACGCCTCCTGATCCAAAAGCGAAAGAAACAAAAAGGGTATTTCTTAGGGAACTCTTTAAATGATTATTACACAGCTTATCTGCAACTACCAAACACTCCAGGCTGGATGGGTCTCCAAGCTCTTCTTTTTGTTACCCACCAGAATCAGAACTATGATATGCTTAATTTAACCATACCTCTAAGTGGTTTAAGGGAGCTGAAAAGCTTGTCACCCTGTAGCAAACAACTTCATGTCATTTTCCTATCAGAAATTCACAAGCTCTAATAAGCAAACAAAAAAACTAAATACCTTCTTCCCAACACAGACATTATTCCTTTAACAGACGTTTTCTCGAGCCCGTGGCAGACTTTCTACGCTGCACGTTACAGCACAGCAAGATGCATTTGCTACAGGTATGTAACTTAAAACTGTTTGTAAGAAACATCCTAAACATGTCCCTTGCTGTAAATGTGACATCTTTACAGCACATGCTTAGTAAATGAAAGCCCTGGGAAAAGGAGGAAAGTCAGGATACCTCCCATATAACTGATTGTAAATTCTTGGGCACCAGGTTTATATTCTTAATAACCTACTAGTTAGACTTAGTGTGTCTGTTCCATCTAAGTCAATTTAAATGAGGTGTACCAGATACAGTACATAAAGTGTTTCATACTTGTGGAGATATGTTTAACTATTGTTTCTTTAGGAAAATCTAATAGCTAGCTCTATTTAATCACTGTCAGATGTTCTACATGTTGCAAGTGGTAACTTCCTTGACACAAACTGCTTTTAATCAGGAATCTCCAACGTATCTTGCATACATCTCAGACTGACTTTTGTGATACATTAAAAGGTTTTTATAGTATTTATTTTTTGGTCGTGTTACCCTGGTTTACTTTTTGCCTCACAGGGTACTTAGGAAAAACCCTATAAGGTAACTTTTTCTTTCTCTGGAAAAGGCAATGAATTCCATGGGGTTTCATAAAAATTAAAACCCAAGGGCAACACCCCCCACCTCCCCCTCCCACACTTGCTTGGAGTCTGGGTTAATACATCAGTTCTGTCACACTGGTGCAAACTCAGCCTTGGGCCCAGTGCAGCACTACTGTTCTCCCCGATCTCTACTGTTGTTTGTAAACACATCTTGGCCGAGAGCACGCGGATGGAGCGCTGATAATAAGAGCCTTCAAACTATGTTCTTTAACTCCTCTGACTCTAAAAAGGCAATCAAAGCCACCCCCCAATGTGTGATTAAATATACGCAGGGGATAATCTCGCCTCCGAAAAGCTGGAGAAAAGGTGGTGTCGAGACTGGTTTGAAGTGGCCTCCTTAATAGAAAAGGACGGTCCCTTTCTGTGTACATCATGATTTGCTTTGGGATTTCTGTTGTGCCCCGTAAGCCTACAGGATATTGCAGCAGCTTTTGTGTCGCTGGTGACCCAGCTGTTCATTATTGAAAAATTCCACTGCTTGATGCTGAGGGCAGGAAGGCTGACCCCTCATCTTATGGACGTTACTATCTTTCAAAAGATACAGGATTAAAGGGCCGAGCAAAATCTGGAGGAAAGCTATGTCTGGTTTTCTGTGTTTTCGTTGTCTTTCGCTATATTGGCCCAGAGAGGGATGTTTGTACAGGATTTAATTAGTTGGAATCAGGCTGAGATTATTGTTGAGACTATTTACTCAGCAAATCTCCAGTCTGAGCCGGAGCTCGAAATGAGTCTGAATAAGAAAATCTAGGAGTGCTCAGTCTTACTGCTTACATTCTGTAACAAGCAGCAAGACGTGGATGTCAAGTGTCTGATCATGCGAGGTGCTGAATGCCCTTCGTTCCCACTGGGATCAATATCGCATGGGGGGAACTACCATTATATCACATGATTGAACCTTAATCAGCTATAAATAGCAAGTGGGAAGATCACAAAAGCCCCTGCGGTTTAAGAGGAACTTTTACTACATTCTCTTGGGGAACTCGGCTACAGCACTAGTGCATGATACAGCACAAGAAGCAATTAAAGGCATGTCATTACTGCTACAACCATTGTGAGGATCCAGGCATTCCATACAGGTCCTCTTTACAGAATAAAAATGTTAGGAATAGACTTATTTTTGTTTACATATTTATTTTTTAAATTAAAGCATCAAGTTTTGGACATGAGATTCTGGACCCATCAGCTTCAGTGGAAAAGAATACCTTGCATCTTCCAGATACTTGTATCTAGACAGCTGGAAGTGGAAGCTGGAGGGGCAATCCATATGGGAGAACACAAGGAACACAGTTCTGCAGAAGTGCAGGAACATCTCTGAGAACACAGTCCACTCCAATTCCCCTGGCTCAGGGAGGGAGGAGATTCACTGGGAGTCACATCTTAAACTAAAGAATTCAAGGCTCTGGGCTCTCTGCATTTCTAAAGGAGGGTGGTCACTCTTGGGAAAGGTTAGTAAAGGTCAATAAGCTGCTGTTTGTACTTTGTACAGTAACACAGATGCTTTGGTCACCATGTGCAAACGCAGAGATATCGATGTACTTGCTGGGGCTCTGGAGGGAGCAGAAGCAGTCCCTCCATCTACCTGTCCTGCAGTGCTCCTCTGTACAAGCGTTCAGGTGCAAAGCCACAGCAATACACAACTATTGGACTGCATTTCCTTGTAGAAGGACCTCTACCAAAATTATGAACAGCTGCTTGCAGACACAAGTGGTCATTGTGCAGTGTATTAGAGGAGGCACTAAGATTGCTAGAGAGGAGAAAAACACGCAGGGTCAGTCAGTTCCCCTTGGCCAGGCACAATCCTCATCAAAAAATTACACTCTGTGATTTACTAGGCTGGAAATCTTGATGACGACCCAGAGCTAGCTGCCAGGACCTCATGTCCTAAGCACTACACAAGTCCAACAGCATTTACTGCAGCAACGTCCCATCATTGGATGGGAGTGCACAGAAACCAAAAGACTTCTGCCACACAGGAGGATGTTTTAAGGTGAGGCCTCCGTTGCTTTGGTTGCACTGGTTACTATGGCATGAACCTGGCCCTGCCTGTGAGGGGACGTGGAGCTCTGCAGGCACGTTGGTCTGCAGATGTTACCATTCATGAAGCTGCTCTCTGCAGAGGAGAAAAGACCTTCCTGGATGCACAAGGCCCCTTGTTGCCTGGCTGCACTACTTCAGTCCAAATAATATTGTTTTAAAGTCACCCTTGCCACACTGAAGAGTAACAGATACACAGAAAGCAAACACACGAACTCCAGCAGATCCCCACCAAGTCAGACACCAGTGACTGCCCATTTCAAAAGACAAAGGCATGCTGCGACCCACACCTCAGAGCAAAAGGCAGCCGTCACACTGACCATCTCCTCAACTACTGGAAAATTAAAATAAAGCAAGGAAGTAGAGGAAAATTCAGTGCTGCTCTCAGATCGAAGCTTTGACTTCTTACCAGTTTTGAGCAAACTCTTGGCATTGGCTCAAAAGGCTTTTTGTGAGCGTGTTGTCAGCATTTTTCCTTTAAAGACATATAACCTAAAGTAAAAGAATAAAGCCAGACTGAGATTTATGCTACAGCTTTCTTCCCCTCCTGCTCCCCACTTTGGTAAATTAATGATGTTGCTGCATCAGTCAGCTCTGCAAGCTGTGGGCACATGGCTTCAAAGGCAGGTTTACCCTGCCAGGAAAGAGGACAGGATGGACCTCTCTGGTGCCGGGGGTGTGGATCCTGCCGCTGAGCAAGGCAGAAAGGCATCTTATCTGTTGCTGCTGTGTAGCACTGGGAACTTCCCCAGACCTTTGCCAACTGTTCTCAACATGCCTGATGGATCACAGGGCCTAAGGAAATTATTGCCGTGTTTATATTACGTGGTTATATTATCTGCCTGCAGAAAGCATAGACCCCTTGTGCACTCAGACTCTTCTCCCTAAAGAAAGGAAGAGAATTTGAATAGAATAGAGTATGAATAGCAGTGAGACGCAGCAGACAATGAACAGAAAAACCTCTCTCAAATATTTTGCTAGCGATCCTGTATGAAACAGCAAGTATGCGATCCTCCCTGAAACGCACTATGAGCTTTCGTAAATAAAGATTTTTCTGAAAGTTAAGATTTTATAAAGTTCAGAGAATGGAGGAAGAGCTGCACGGCTTGGCCACAGCCAGAAATCCCTGGGCAGAGGCTACCGGGGGAGGAAGGGCAGAGCGGGCAGCAGCCACACCTCGCACCAGCACTGCCCAGGCAGAAGGTCCCTGCTCGGCCCCAACGCCCACGTCTGGGTGGGCGGCAGCATCCCCGGATCCCGTGCTGTGGCCGTGTGGTCGTTCATCAGATGACGAGAAAAGCTCTGCAGCAAACGCTCCTCTGCTTGGCTCCACACTTACTCCTTTGTTGAGCCGACAAGCACAGAACAGGGCGAAGAATGATGGGCGAAGGCACCTGGGATGCCACGCGCTGAGCCTCAGGAGCCCGTCCGCTGCTCCTCCTGAGCCACATGCACTCAGCCCCGTTCACCAGCAGATAATGAAGCCCTTCCCCCTCTTTTTCCTTCTGTGTCTCTCCTTTCTCCTTTTCACAAAGGGCGAGTGGTTGGTTAAAAAGCCCTGATCTGATAGCTTCGTCCAAGCTGCATTGCACCTTGAGACAATCGACATCCAAGCTGTTGACAGCATGATTTCCCTGACGGCTCATCCTCCCGTGGACAGCGGCTACGGCCAACATTTTGGGTGATTTATAAAGAAAACTGTTTTCACAGACAGCACATGAAAGACACAAGCTCTAGATTACCACTAAGATTAGCATGCAAAAATGTATTTGAATTTCTGATCAGCAGGAGGCTTCAAAGGGCCCAAGTGCAGATTAGCAGGTGTTACGTTAAAAAGGAGAGAGAGCTTTTGTGCTACAAAGTTGCGCGAGCAAAACAAATATGTCTTTCACTTTGAAGAGCTGGGGAGGAATTTGTGGCCATTGCCATGGAAACTCACCAGGCCTTATGCTGCAAAGCCAGATTTTGGAGACAGAACCACTGTTATGTCCTATGCTACTGAATACAAGGTGTCTTTATCAGAAGACTGGTAGGGAAAGTTAAATGGCCATGTGACACCACTGCAACACCTTTGTTTCACCTGAACTGCCATTATCTGAAAAAGGAAAGAGCACAGCGGGCACTTGCTTCCAATAACGGACCCCAGAAATTACAATAATTTTGAGAAAAATGTAAAGGTACCAGAGGACCTTAATTATCATTAACACCAAGCTCAATCTGTGTCGGTTCAGTCTTTGGCTCTTGTGTTTTAAAATTCTTTTTCCACTTCTTTTTTCAGTCACCTCCTCTCTGCATTGTACCTGAACGGTGCTCATGTGAATCACTGGGCCCTGATTAGTTAGCCATGATCTCCAACCCAACCAAAGCAGCCATTCGCTGTTCTCAACACCCTGGGTGACCACACTTGAGACGTTGCAGATGCAGGTCCTCAGGCCCTCCAAACAGTGCATTGGTCCAGCTGCAGACACAGGCAGCTGCTGCAGACTCTAAAGGTACCCCCACGCACCTGCCCCAGGTGCCACGAGCAGCTGAAATGTCCCCAGAAGGGATGGAGACAAGTCCTGCTCCAGGACAGGGGGAGCAGAAGAGAAAGGCAGAGCCGCAAAGGTGGTGAGAAAGGTCCTGTCTGAGGGTCAGTGACAGCACGACAACAGGCTCAGGCTGCAGAGCTGCTCATGCCTACCTGCGTCAGCCTCTGGCTGCCCAGCACACCCAGCCCTAGTTACCGGCATTGTTTTATAAACAGAATACATCCACGATTAACCAGCTAGCTCACCACTAACTCATCACCATCAGCAGACTTAAAACACACAATTAATTAACTGATGCCAAGATATTACACTTAAAGGTCACAGAATCTTATCACAGCCTCCTCTACACCATTCAGCCTCTGCTTCCCAAACAGCCCGGCAGCACTGCTTGCAGGGTTTGTGACCAGGGAGCCTGCACCAAACTGCTGCTGCTGGGGGCAAGGACAATTCTGAGGCCGCAGACCCGCATGGCCCCTGTCCTTCATGCAAAGGGCCACCCCAGACCAAGGCCGTGGCCAGGCAAGGTCTCCTGCTTGCTGTGGCAGGGGCCAGCAGGATGCTGCAAGGCAGAGTCTGTTGATTCTCCACTAGTTTGGATTCCTCCATGGGGAGGGCACAGCTGCCGCCGCTGGCTGCCCTCATGGGGTGAGGAGCGAGCGCTCAGGGTGCCCGGAAGCACCTTACATGGGGTGCAACACACAAAGGAAACAAAAATTAAGGAAGACTTGGAAAGGCAGACTTCAGAAACGCCTTCGGAGCTGGGGGTCAGCAGGGACCAGCGCAGTGCTCCGCCTGCTATGCTTGAGTTTCCAGAGATTCCTGCCTCTGGGCACCTCTCTGAAGTGTGTTCAAGATTTGTGCAACCCTCCCAGAGGCAGGTTCCCCGGGGACTTTCTGGTTTTAGGAAGCTCGGGGGGGGGGGGGGGGGGGGGGGGGGGAGTTGAGGGCAATAATTCTTGGCTTTGCTCCATTTACAACTGGCCTTCCTAGAAAACCCTGGACAGAGGGATCCTGGCCCCACAGCAAACACGAGGTCGGTTCAGAGAGCCCTGTTAGCACCAAGCGAAGCTGGTTTCCCAGCTCTCGGATAGGACCGTCTGAAGATACATCTTAGACACTCTGGGTTTTGGTTGGTGTCTTCCTGTTGAAAATCTGAATTGTTACTGTCTGAGTGAGAGTGAGCCTTACACAGCACCTTCAGACACCCTCCTGCATTCAATTAACAACGTATTCTGTACGAGGCCGAAGCAGCAGCACTGTCCAGACATTAGATATCAACTGCCCGTGAAAAGAATGAGCGTAACAATAGTCACTGGGAGCACTTGAAACCCAGTGTACTTGCTAGAACACGTATCCCCTGCCTTAGATCTCATTTTTAACTTCCACAACTACTTGCATAAGAATACTGACTTCCTTTCCAGCTTACCTTAGCCTACTTCATTCATATTTGCAAGTATGCATTTTGCCCCCAAGAAATCTGGCAGAAAACGCAAGTGCTGTCCTTTTCTGCTTGTTGGCTACTTATGAAAAGACTTACAGTATTAAAAGCTAAAGAACTGGTTCCACAGAATTCCACAGAGATAAAGCATACAATTTGTTGCAGATACTGACTGGATTTCAGTATCATTTGCACTCAGCTAAGAGGGAGCAAAGACTTTTGTTTTTAATCGCTAACTAGTCACATGCCTGTATATGCAAAGTGAAAGGCAAATAACACTCGCATGTGAAAAAGAAGCATGCTTTAAAAAAATAATCCTTGAAGAGTATTTGATATGGGCCAAGCACTTTTAAATTAAGTAGCTACACTGAGATAGAATTGGAAAGCCAGGAAGGGAAGGAATATTTAGATCTTTCTCCATGCCATCGGTTTCTGAAAAACTACTCCTTCAAGTGTAAGCATTCAAGAAATATGCAAACACATCATTTATCTAAGTGCAATAAAAAAGTGTAGTCCTTTTATTTATAGCTTGTTTACATTTCTAGTAAAAAAAAGTTAAATTCATATTTAATTCTAAGATATGACAAAGAAAATAAATTTAAAACAAGGGAATATAATTTCAAAGTATGGGTTGGAAATGTGCAGATTATTCTGAACAAATGAAGAAAAGAAATTTTATGATACAGATCTAGAAGCTGAGGGAATAACTTACAGTCAAATGCCAAGGTTTTACACTGTCAGTTATGTAAAACAGCATAAGACAAGGCAGCTGAATTTGTAACTCACAAAACCCTGACAAGTGTGGTCAACCTCCTGAAAGCAATAATTTATTATCAGAAATGTCACGCCTACACAATAGCCTTATTGTTGATTCATTAGGTAATTTCCCTTGAAGACCAGCTGTTTCTAGTGTGGTAGGATGAATAATGAGGAAGATATTCAATGTTCAGGGTACAAATGACAGACATAAGGAGGTTCTAACACCACCAGCGTCCCACCGCCTACGGCACCAGCTCTGTGCTGGAGGGTAAAGGTCCTACACCTCCCACTTGCACAGAAAACCTCCCAGGTGTCAGATTTGCTCAGAGGGCAGGTTGCTGTGCAATACCTTCAATAGAATCAGGAGACCCATGTGATATGGCCAAGCAGGCCTTGGGCTCATTGTCACCTTCTATTTCCATTGACATGCCCCAGGGGTAGATACTTTCTCCTCCCAGCAGACTCAATTTATTCCCAGGTGCTCCAGTGAATGTCTCGCCACCAGTACAGCTTGCAAAGAAGACAGTCCCAATGGCTGTGCTCCAGGCAAGCTTTTATCCTATTTTCCAGAAGTGACTCTTTTTTAACCTTAAGCCAAATACTATCTAGATAATAATTATTAAACTATAATTTACTACAGCTAGTAGTACTATCTGCTAGTTGTTTGGTTTGGGTTTGTTTTTTTTTAATTTTACACAAATACATTATTCGTCCCTCAGATGATCCCTCTGAGGGCTACATCTCCATCATGTTAAGTAACACTGCAATTAAAGTGAGTTAAATTCACCAATAAGCAGACAAGCACCATGTGCTGTATGGTTGGTGTTCATTATGCTCAGTACATTAATGCTCACAGTTTGTCAAGTCTTTTCATGCTACAGCCACCTAAACTGCATTAACCAGGGAAAAAAAACAAGGAGTGGGGGGGACGTGTCTAAAGCCTGCCATTTCATCCGCCCTTTAAAGTGAACCTGGAATGCAAAACTCAGGTGGAACCATTTCTTTGCCTTCCAGGATGTATTTATTTGGAAACGCAGATGCACGCTGAGCAGCTACAGGCAGAAGCAGGAGTGTGGGGCTGCAGAGAGATGCAATGAGAATCGCTGACACTTTTGTTGTGTTCCCAAAGGCTGAGCAGGACAGGAGCCTGGACGCT
Source organism: Eurystomus gularis (assembly GCA_013400335.1). Classification (NCBI taxonomy): domain Eukaryota; kingdom Metazoa; phylum Chordata; class Aves; order Coraciiformes; family Coraciidae; genus Eurystomus; species Eurystomus gularis. The sequence goes on along the minus strand of VZZY01009641.1, from coordinate 55,883 downwards.
GGCATTCACCTCGACAGCAGATTCAATGAACATAACTAGTGCACTGATACTCACAGGCTGATAGAAGGCACGACATTTCCACTGAAATTTAAAAAAGAATGGAAAATAAACCCCCTCTACCTTGCCTAGTGATGGCTTAAGCTTTGAGATGATGGAAGAATAATTCCAGTTCTAAAGGCCTGTCATTTGCAAGTGTCCCTATTCCTGCTGCATTTTCCTTTAAGTTTCAGTTACATTAACACTTTCAATTAGACATGGCTTTATGAAAACCAGAAGGAACCCCAGACAGTAAATATTCCTTACGTATTTTCTGTACCTACACAGTACTCTAATGGTACACAAAACGTAATTGTTTTTCAGTGAAGGCACTGTATAAAATAATTTAGTAAATATCTTTGGTTGAAATCTTGTGCTGCAGCCGAGATCAAAATGAAGCTATTGTCCTTACCTACCTATGGGGGTGGGGGAAAAGGAGTATAATAAAAACCTGGATTTACAGTTAATCAGATCTGCTGGCTTTGTGACTTCTGTGCCCAGGCTAGTGCTGCAGCACAGTTGAGTAACTGTGTCCTTAGACACCAGAACAGGTGCTCTCCTTCACCACAGCCACACTGTGGTAGTTCTGTTGCTTTTAAAACCATACACTTCAATGGATACAAAGCAGAATATTTTTCTTACCAGAAGAAAAGACATGTGAAGACCTTTTTCCCCCTAACAAGAAGGAACACTAGTCCTTAATGCAAACTCCCTCCTCTTGAGCTCTCTGTCTCACCCATGGAAACATGGCCCACCACTTTGGGTGTTCTGGCCTCGCTTGGCAAGCTTGTAGAAAACTTCCCCCACATTTGAAGTCTCGAAATTTTAAGAGTGGTTTCCAGTGGTCATGAAAACATTTGCATAATTCATGGCCTGATCCTTTCTCCATAGCAGAACTTTAAATTTGAAGTCACTGTTTGTCTAAATGTAAGTAGAGCTGAGCAAGTTGCTTGGGATTTATATTGCTAGAACCTTGTCCTTATATTTCCTTCAGTCAGTCTCTTTAAAACACAAATTTAAATTGTTTTACTGAAGTCACAGGGAAAAATCACAGCTACCCAGGAGAGGGTGGCACTGCAGCTCCCAGTGTGCTCCCTGGGCTCATGCACATCACCACATCCACTCCAGGGAGGATCAGACTGCGGTCCTCCAGAAATGTACTGCAGCAAGAGCTGCAGACATCGGTTACCCTCTGAAGATGTTGCAATAAAATCTCACACAATTAGGATTTAATCATGTGCTTCTTTATCAGTGAAAGCACAGCACTGGCAGTGGTGATCACCAAATATCCAATGTTAGGAACCTGTCTGCAGTTCTGAGAAACCTCCTGCAGCAGGAGCTTCTCTGGTTGCAAGACCCCTCGCCATGAAGCACAGCGTACACTTCACTAAGATCAGCACACTTCAAGAAAAACCAGGAGGTGAAGATCTCCTCCCGGGTCACTCAGCTCAGCAGTCCTGCTGGGACATGAGCAGTGCCACCAACCTCTGCGAGGCTTTGCAGCACTTTGGAAGGTGTGGTCCCCCTTTCTATTTTTTGGCCTGTTAGACCCTCAAGTCCAAAGGTGGAAAGATGCTCAGTACCATTTCTCCACAAGGAAATGTATACACTGTGCCCCACTCCAGAGAGTTCTGTCAGCAGAAGTGGTTTTGCAATTAACAAAATCTTGTCCATGGTTCAGTTTTAGAATCTGATTATTGTTCTACATTTATCTTAAGCAAAGTGGCTGACAAATAACTGCAAAATAATGTGATAAAAACCATTTATAATGCCAGCTTATTCCAGGTCTTTCTCTCTAACTAGTTATGACAAGGTAATAATGCTGGTTATGCATTTGTCTGACTTTAAATTGGTTACTTACAGCCATGATGGATGAGGGGAAAGATCGCCTTATTCTGAAAAGCAGCTCTTGATTTCTGATCTCATTTTTGCAGGTAATGAATTATATCTAATTAGTAGGTTCCAAATCTAATCAAGAGGTTGAGATGTTGACCCAGAGACAGCAAAAGAGAGTGAGGAGCCCTCCTTTTATGGTTTTTTGCTTATCTTAAATAAAGAATGCTTCATAAATACAGTCTTCAGGAGAACACTGACTACACTGCCTAAAGATGGAATCAATTTTGGAGCTCACTGTTTCAGTTAACAGCTTAATGAAACTCATCTCCACAGATGTATTCTTTCCATTGGGAATGTAAACTCCTTATTCACCACTATGGTCTATTTATTTTATTATTTAGGGAAAGTATGAGAAATTGTTGTTGTTGTTGTAAGCAAATCAGGCTCCAAGTGAAAGAAATTGCTTTTGATGAAATGAAAAAATTCTGTGAGTTAAGAAAAATTTCCATCAGAATTCTTGAGAAATAAACAATTATTTTAAAAAATTCAAGGAGCTGGAATGGAAGAAATAGCAGAAGGGATGGACAGATTCAGAAAATGTTTTTCAGTTTTACATCATAGCAGCTGCAAAACAAACAAAGCTACATTTCTAATCCCATTTTGCTCTTGTAGGTGCAATTTCCCCCACCAGAGCCAGCAAAGTGAATGTATGAGTACAAAATCGACCCTAAAAGTCAATTACCTAGTCATGTTAGTTATTGTTTGTTTTTCACGCTAGCCCTACGCCCAGTGTTTGACATCTGAAAAGATTCAAATGTACCTTTGCAATGTTAATATACGCATTATAGTTAATGACCTCCCTGCCTCACCCAGACTGCAGGAGCTTTGACCACCGTTGTATTAAGCCCTGAAACGCCAGCACACCAGCATGTAGCACGACCTTCTCTCCCAGCTTCTCTCTTACCTTCCCTTTACGATTATTTTTAAAATCTGTGTTAAGATCTTTTAAGGAGCACTAGTTATTAAAATTAGATGGGCATTTAAAAGACCCTGAATTGGTAATGAGGACCTATGCCATATGTTTTATGTTCATAAAAACCAATGATACATCATACAAGTCCTTGAGATGCTGTAGTTAAAGCTAGAATAAATCCCTTTAACTGAAGTCCTAAACAGGCCCCAAATTTTCCCAAATATTCCTAAATTATTGATCCAATCTGTCTACCTAAAACTTACACCTAAAACCCCTAAGTTTAGCAGGATAGCTTAGTCTAAGAAGGACAAAACCCTAATCCCTTATTTACAGCTTGTGGATCTGTGCCTATCCACAGAAGCTCTGCGTGAACATAACTGCAGACCCCAAGCCCTGCAAACAAGAATTCTGCCCATCACAGCACACAGGCAAGGGCACACGCGGCAACAAAGCCTGAGAGGGGGAGAGCTAATGAAGCCAGGGTGGAAAGTAATTTCCAGAAAGTCCCACGGCATCAGGAAAACCTCACTGAGTGTTCAGCAGATGCTTTGAAGCGAGCTGGCACACCAGAGTCTGTGGCCATGTAGGCTGGTATTTGGGAGGGAAGGTGCCTCCAGGTGAACCAAGCCCCCAGGGCAAAGCCCACTCCACTGGCCAAGCTGGTGTTCAGGCTGGTGGATCCTTCACCCTGATCGAAGGACATGCCTGTACCAGCCCCTCATGCAGGGCAAGGAGCGGGAGAAGCGGTGCCCGTACAGGCAGCTTGGGGTGTTTCACCTGGATTCACAGCCTCTGCTGCACATCTCAGAGAAGGCTGGACTTTGGTCAAGGCTTCCTCGCTTCTCCAACAGCCTTTTGTTGCAGGGATAAGATGATTCCCTAGAGAAGGATTTAGAGTGCAACAGCCACACTTCTCCAAGTCTGAGGCAAGGTGACAGATAAAAGGGCTAAGCACAAATCGCAGCTCAAACATACATGCACTGTACCTGCAGTGGATGCTTTGGGGTAATAAGGCCATCAGCTTTCAGAGCTTGCAGAGATCAGAGGATGCAAGACTAGAAAGCTGAAGCCATATACTTCCACTTCCCTACAGCAAAACAAAAAACCATCCCTGCTCCGCAGCAAAACAGGGATGTACTTGGACCATCTAGGGTGATCTGAATTCCTGCCTTGGAGTGGTGACACTGTGGGCACACAGAAGCTCAGAGGACACAGACTCCCAGCATGACCTATGCAAACTCTGTGCACCAGTCGCAAAACTGCTGACCCATCTCTGCTTCCCCAGGAGCAAGAGGAACTTTATGTGACCTATTAAAACTGAAATAATCATCAGTCTTCTGGTATTTTTACCTCTCAGAATCACTATGTAACTCTTATTTCTTGCTTTGATCATAATTTGAGAGTCTCTTCAGTGCTTGGCGCACCACATTCAGATCACTGCCCTTCCCAAGGATGTTCTGTCAAGCCACAAACCAGCTTTGAGCACTCAAACTCAACACAACAAGACACCTAAAAGCCCTAATGACTGCAGAGGGAGGGCTGGACTGAAGAAACTGAAGCCATCCACTGTCCTGCTTATGCTTAACATTGCCAAGACGACACTAGGCCTTGATCGATGCTAATGAAAGGAACAGTACTTTGGTTTCTGTTATTGGAGCACCCTGACAACTCTTGGTACTTTGCTTAGACTTACCAAATGTAAAAAGAGAGAAAAGCATGCTCTTTGAAAATATATTGGTAAGACATCTGAATCAGGAGAGGTCCATGTTTACTGAAAGTGAGACATTATTCCTTGTTGTACCCACTTCATTACATGCCTGTCCTGCCCTTGTGCTCTTCCCGATCCTGCTGTCAAGAACTTTAGATCCTACAGTAGAAAATGTGATGAAGGAACATTGTTGTAATTTATAAGCGCATACTGTACAGCGGTAGCAGCTCAGGTGTTGTTTACTGTAATTCCTTAACTAAAGGAATGGCTTCACAGACCATTGAAGTGCTACAGCTAGGGGAACAGCAGCTCTCCTGAACCTTAATTTTATACGATTTATAACTGAGATGCAAAAATTATTATTAGCTTAAATCTGTCTATACAAAGCCTCAGCACGGAAACTTTCTCAAGAAAATACAGTAAGATAGCCAAAACAACTCTGTTAGGTTAAACTGGACATTTTAAAAAGAAAAAAAGCTGTAGTGAAGTCTCTGGCAGACAATGATCACTTCAGTTCCATCCTTTGCTTTTTACAATGGCTAGGTAAAATGAATATTCCCCCCCAAAAAGAGGATTCAGGCATCCTTTCTATTTTGCCTCTAACACCACGTTTATTTTGTTTCTAAAGAAAAATTTATTTCTAGGCAAGTCTACTTCCTTCTCCTGTCTTAATGTGTTAAATGGTACTTCGTGGTCCAGTTCAAGAGCAGGAGGTTTAGTCTCAAAGCCTCTGCAGGTAGCAGATTTCTTCCCCATGTGCTCTAAGCTACCGCAGCGCCCAGAGGCGTCCCGCACGGGCTGCAATGTGCACGCTCATCTACCCAACTAAAGCCTCCTAATCCTTTTATTTTGTTGCCTGAAGTCAGTTCTAAGAGAAGTATTTGATCTGCTGAAGCGAGTGCACAAGCAAAGAATAATCTCAGGGGATGCGCTGCTGCTTCCCGGCTCGCTGCCCCGAGCCCAGGGCACTGCACTGGTATCGGCAAAGGCACCGCACGTCCCTGGACCGCCCCACCAGCGACGCTGCTAGCCTTCGATCCAGACACTGCTCCTTCAGAAAACCTGCCCAGCTCTGAGCACGTCCACTTACAGTGGAAAATTTGCTTTGTCTGCTGCAGTTTTGTGATCACCAAGGACAGGCTTGTAAACCTTGTGGGTAAGAGTAGTGGAGCCTTTAGGCAGGGACAAGGAGGACTCCAAACTCCTCGATGCTAAGTGGATAAATGAACGCATGTAAAAGGCATCAAGCACTGTCACTATGAAGAGTCTGAAAGGAATTAAAATAAAGTAGTATCAGGACAAAGGAATTCCAACTACACTGCTGTGAACACTCAGATTTTTTGTTTTAAATGAAAAGAGAGATGCTTTAAAAATACGTCAAGCTATTAATGCTTATTTTCTGGAAATGCTCGTAAGACTTCCCAATATTTGACTCCTGGAATCCAACCACCATGGAAGGGCTGTCCCTGTGCTCCCAGGTATTAAGTTTGCACAGCTCACCTTGTTACAGGGCACTGCAAATGTGTACTGTGCAATACCTGCTTAGGAAGAGTAGCATTTGCTTGCCAGGCAGACTAGTAAAATGATGGATTCATAGAACGGTGTCTTTCATCTAAAGAGGTTAAGTGACCAGTTCCAACTATGCCTGTTTCTCAGGCAATACCAGTTTTAAGAGCCCATTTTTAAAGCCAGACAACTCTATTTTGTGTATTTATCTATTTATTTATGCATTTCCAAAGATCACCACAATATTTACTCTGTTATTAAACTCCATGTGTCAGGCACTAATGGCCTGTAATTATCCTTGAAACTGGATTTGATGTTGCAAAGTTACATAGTGTAGACAAGTGTCTTAGTGATGAATGTCAGTGTCAGGGCTGCTGTTTCATCATGAGAAACACTCTCTGCTTCTGCAATTTACTCAGAAAACCCACCTGCCATGCAGAGCATTTGAAAACAGATCAAGAGCAAGCCTTACTTAAAACCTAAACCAAATCCTAAATACTCTAGACCTGTATGTCAATCAATTTCAAAATGCCCTAGAAGAGTAATGTAGAAAAGACAAAAATACAGTTACCAATCCTGATATTCTGCAGCTCGTACTCAACTGTACAGGCCCATATAGACATATTACTGCTTTTTCTTATTCAACAAAATAGGTCATAACATAACTCCACAAAATTAGCATAAAATCCAATGTTTGGGAATGGTATTTCCTTTGTTCCCCTCGAGTTTGGCCAAACCAGCATGTTCCGTGTCATTCTTTTTGTGAACAAACAGCTGAGAGCTATCGCTGCCAATTCCCCATTACGTCCCTTTGCCCTCACTCATTCTGTCTTCGCAGAGAACAGACACCCCCCAGCAGCAGAACACACTGCCATTAATTCAGTTACCCAGGGAATTTCACACCTTTGCCAGGCCTTTTACAGTTCTCATTTTAGCGCAACCTAATCTCAAATGGATGCAGAAAGCTGTGAAGAAGGGCAGCTCAAGCTGAAGGCAGCAATTAAATGATAATTAGGGCTTTACTTCATCTTGTGATTGATAGAGGCTTACTGGGCCCAAACTGCATCTTGTCATCTACTAATAGGCTAGGCAAGATAGTCCACTCCAGTCTGAAGGATTTTGTCTTATCTCACGAGAGATAATCTACTCAACAAGTAATCTCTTGCCTGTGGTAAAAGTGCCACTGTGTGTTTACCAGGCCAGTATTCTTCATGGTTCAGCTTGGAACGAGCCCTAGGACTTCCTCAGGAGCAAGGAAGCTGGGGCTTTTCTTTCCCACTTCGGGTGTCTCTCCCAGTCCAACTGCCACACGGGGATTGGCTGCTTCACCTCCCCTGAGCACAGTTGCTCCCAGCACAGACCCTCACAAGAGCCACCACATTGGAACCTCAGCAATGGAAAGCTTTTAAACAGTTTTTAATCTTCGTTGTTGCTGAGAAAGCGAACAGCACTGCAAAGATCAGCCCCAGCACCAGGTCCAAGCCAAACGCGGCAGTCGGGAAGCAGGAGCTAACGCGCACAACCAGGGGCTGCAGGTCCTGTACCTCTAAGCTTGTGTACTCGTCTGTGTCATTTGGGCCTTTGTAGACCCAATTACTTATTATAAACAATTCAGTTTATCTTTATCAGAATCATTATCTAAATTGGCTACATGACACATACTGTTTTCCTAACTGCACTCCTGGGAAAATATGCTATAAAATCTGTGATTTTGTACTTTGTAATTATCCCTCTATGGGCTATAAAACATTACACTTGTGTTTAAAATAGGTATAGCTAGCATTTTCCTCTGCTCAAAATGGAACACTCATTCTACCTCAGAAAATAAAATGCAGCAAAATATTTGGTGCAATCAACGCTAACAGTTTTTGCAGCAGCCATGTTGTGGCTGCTGATCCGATCCCAAACGCAAAGGAGTTCCTCGTGATGCACCCCACTTTTATTGGAGAGTTTTGATCTCTTGCTTGATGTTTTTCTCTGGGCAAGGCACGGTGACCTAAGTTAGTGTCAAGTGAAACATGGCCTCAGCTGGCATTTTAGTCTGGAAATGATGAGGTGTCAACAATAACAGCTAACGGGATCATACTCCCAGTGTCATTAATTTTCTCTTTTTGGTATCCTCCACATTTCCTGTTGTAAAAATGCTGGCCAATTCTTCCCTGTTGCTGACTTTTGTTTTCCTTACTGTTTTGAGAAATTCCTCCTTCCTCAGGATTTCTGAATCCATTTCACACAGTGCCAAGCCAGCAGCTCTCCCCATGATTAAAACAAAACACTTTAGTTCTAAAGAGCAAAGACCTCACCTCCCATCTCGCACAACATGAGGTGTCCCTGGCCTCCCTTTTTAGCTGATTCTGCTTGCTTGACGTACTTTCAGAAGTTCAGTAACTAGCAGTGGAGGGGTCATGTTTGCCCTCAAGTTGCTGCTTTTCATGCTTGACATGTTTTTCTACTGTCCGGTCCCTTAGCTGCAGCAGGGTCACGAGGATGGAGAAAAGGGTGGGGGTTACAGAAAGGGTATTGTATTACACAAACCCCAAAAGGTTTCGGTTACAGAATGTATATTGTCCATGCCTATTGGGCTTGTGGAGAAGTATCAAGTTCACCACATTCTCATTTGGGGACTTTGATCCTTTCAGTTAAAAAGAAGCTGCTTAGAATTACTCTGCAGAGCAAAGAAATGAATCAGTTGTACTCACTCACCCAGCACTGAGGAATGCCAATATTTCTGTTAGCCAGCCCAATCCTAGGGAGATTTACCCAGCTGCAGAGAGGCTGGAAGGGGCTTAAGTCTATCAACACAACCACAGGCTCCCCCCTCCTTTCAGAAAGACCCAAGCACCTTTTATGTTGCCTGACTTTCAATGATGTGGAGCCCCTTTACTCTAGGAAAGGCATGTAATGTCATGCTGGGTTGGAGTATTTTTCAAATACTCAAACTTGAGTATTTTTATGCTCCTTCTGTAGCTGAAGCAGCAACCATGCATCTTACCTGTTCTCCCTCAGCTCTATTGCTCTAGGTTATCCATGATCACCCAGGTATTCCTGCTGAAGTAGTTTATCAGACATAAAAATACACATGGAATTACCACAGCAGTTGTCTCTGCTGCTCTGACTTTCCCATCCTCCTAAGAATGGCTGACATGTATCAATGAACTTTCACTCTCCCAAAGAATATGAAATTCTATAACTGTCTTTTCCTAGAGGAGTCCCTATATTTTTTACATGGAAGACATTTATGCACATACTATGCTTTTTTTTCATATCTATCTATCTATCCTTTACTCAGTCATCTTTGGTAACCTAATTTTTATGGCCTGATGAGCTATGTAATGTGCATACTATCATAATCTTTCTCACTGCTAAATCAGGAAGACCTTACATATGGGATTTTATGTATTTTACTAGAAGCAGGGAAACTCAGAGCTATCCGGTTTTTAAGGGTCTATGCCTAAACTTTTATCACCAGGACAGCACCTAACCATGATCTAGACGGTGCCCTCAGAAACTGCCATAATACAAATAACAGAAGTGATAAAAATGGGTTTTCCTTTTGCTACATAACATGTACTTCACTGCTTAAGGACTGGGAGCCTGGCTCCTGGTTAGCTGCAGGTCAGCACCCAATCCAAAGGACAATGTTTCTGCCAACCCAGCGCAAATCTGCCTCACCTACTGTAAGATGAAAGTGATTGTTGCTTCAGCTGCAGGTTCTTCTCTTACTGCTGTAGCTCAGGTGACTCCCTCAGCACAGACTAACCGGCCAAATAACACTGGCACGGAGCACGTGCTGACGCCAGCATCTGTGGATGACCCTCTCTCAGCCCCCACACATTCCTCCTTTGGGAGCAGCAGCTCCTGCACGAGAGTGGGCAAGGGGACCAAAAGGAAAGGTGAAGATCCCTCAGCATTTTTGCTCTGGGTTCCCCCTGACCAGGACACTAGACTGACCTGTGCTGGAGAGTTGCAATCCCCAATGCAGCATTTTGTTGAGCGACTGGAAGAAGCTTTTTAGCATTCCTGCCTGCTGCGAGAGCAGGTGATGGGAGGGAGGGCCGGGGAGGCGGCCACAGCAGATACCCACACAGTGCCTCTGGGAAGTGATGCTCTCGTGAACAGGGTCAAAAGGGACCCAGGAAGGCATAATGAAGCATTAGCTGATTTTTCAAGGGGCTCTGTTTTGTTGCCTTAGCAATTTTCTAGAGCATTAAGCAGTTTCATGGTACATTGTACTGAACTGCCTAAAATGGCATACAGACTATTTTCAGCTCAGAAATCTGAAGGATCTGAGACTTTAAACAAGGGTAGCAAGTGACATGGCAGTATGTACAACACCTCTGGGCTCCATGAAAAGGTCTGCCACAAAGGGCCACATCAGTGCATAGAATCTGCACCCGGCTGAGCCCCTTCACACAGTACACAGAGAAGAATTTGGGAATATCTGCAGCTTAAAGGGAGATGAGGAATACTGCGTGGCCACTGGGGTCTTTATTCTACATATCTATTAATTTCAAATATTCTATTCATTTCCAATAGTAACAACAGTAATAACTTTTATTGCTGTTTGATTTCCAGTATTTGAATCAGGTTGGAATCAATGTTTTCAGCAAGGAAGAATTCCATAAAACGTTCTGCAACCTCTACTTTTTATTCAGGACTCTAACCCTAAAAATCACAGTCAGCTCACATCGGGCAAGTAAAGGAGCAAAATGCTGTAAAGACAGTTTGAAATGGAGAGCTCTCCTCTGTCACAGGGAGTTCTGTCACACTTCAAATCTCATGAATATTATTAGGAATTATGATTATACATTTGTAACAGGAACATTTCTCAATTATATTAAACTTCATAGATCAAACTACATGTGGTTTTTCAAAACAAATGCCCAAAATAAAGCCCAGCTGCAGTGCTCAAAGTGCCCCTTGGACATGCTGCTGAGGGATCCATCTTGTGCCCTCCATGGTAGCTGAACTCAGACCAACTCCAGCTATGGAGGGACCTGCCTAGTAACTGTAGGATACATCCCTCTGGATTTACAGTGAGAGAAGGACCTCTCTGCTGGGCATGCAACAGTGACAGCCAACATGGCTGCTGTGGGGGCAATCACTTCATGAACCTCACAAACACACGGATACCAGGGGGGTCTGTGGGACCCCACCCATGCTGAGGTGATCCTTCACACAAAAGTAATTTTGTGGATAATGTGTATTCTGATGCTACCCCTGCCACTGATGCGGAGCCATGGAAACAGGAATGACCTGGAAGCTGGATCTATTTCCAAGACTCCACACTGACTTTGTGCCAACCTTTCAACCACCTCCTCCCAGAGCCACGCCTCCTTGCTCCCAGAGCTCATGGGGAGCAACAGTTGTGAAGAAAGTCAAAGCTTGGGTCCAACAGCACAGAACACAGACAGAGGGGAGGCTGGGAGGAGAGCAGAGCAGGATTTCTGGGACTCCTGCCTGTCTTCCCCAGACATACACTCTCTCTCAAAAAAAATAAAGAGAATTCCAAAAAAAGAGAATCCATTTGAGGAATGAGATTGCTCATCACAGAGAAGCAGAGTAACATCCACTCTCCAGCGCAGTGGAGGAGAGGGAGGAACCACATCACAGTGTTTATGAACCACTGATCTGTGTAAAATGCCCGGCACTGTGCCGAGAGCATTGCTCGTGGAAGCTCATGGTGGGATGGTGAGCTCCGCTGGGCCTCTGCGGGGCTGTGCCTTGACTGTCTCCAGCTGCTCTCTGGGATAAGACCTAAAGCATCCTCCTCTCCACCGTGATCTCCTTTGGAAAGGAGCTCAGCCACAAAAGAGGAGATGCAGCCTGGTTGCTCCAGGGCTCCTCCTCCACAGTATTGCAAAGTCAGCACAGGAGTAACCAAGCATGGAAGCTGGCCTGGCACCATCAAGTCATCAAGGGTACGCTCTGGTCAGGACTGTGCTGTATGGACATTTCTACTTCAGTGTTTTCTGCTGAACCGCTGAGTTAATCCTCTGGGTGCCCTTTCTCTGCCTCAACATCCATCCTGCAAGCCTCTATTATAACGCCGAGGAAGTCAAGGTGCTTACACAGCTGATTGCCTTCTCACAGCAAACTGCTGTGCACTCAATTGCCTCTGCTAATATCCTCTGTAATCCAAACTAGGTGGGTGAAAGCAGTCAGGAAGGCTCAGATTAAACAGCAACAAAGCTTGATGTTGTTTCTGGGCTGTCCTGTCCTAGATATTTACTCAGAACTGCACTTTACTTAACAGCCACACTGTTTTTTCCCTGAGAGGTAGAACTTTTCTGCACCTAAAGACAGCAAATTCTCCATTTCTTGTCACCTTTTAGACAACAACTTCAATAAATGAAATTAACTAAACCCAAACTCCTCTTGCAGAGAACTAGAAAGCTACCTTTTTTGCTAATCTACATCGTCACTGAAGAAACATTTTTAACAGGCAGCCTACCCTTTTCTGTGAGATAAAGTTTGAATAAAAGAACACATTAAAAGCAATATAAAAGTACACGTATGAATGAAGAGCTGCTCACTGGAAACAGCCACAGATAAAAATCCCTGGAAATGTCATCTCGGGCTGTTTGTAGATACAGCTGTACCCATATCTCTAAATTACAAATGATAATGAGGTGTAAAGATTTTATCAGATACCTAGCCGGCTTGAAAGGCCTTTGTGTGTTGACTGGTGTAGTCTCATATTAGGTGGTAGGAATTTTGTTTTCTTTTCTAAGTGGAACATCAGATTACACAGGTCTTATTTCACTGCTGATTGCAGTCGTCCACTTAACATCTTGACAGATATTCAAGAATGGAGCAAGGCTGGTGGCGCTGGGAGTGAGGTGCACATTCATCCATCATCTGCTAACAGATCACTTGGAGGGCCAGGCCTTATGTCATTAGCCTGCCTCACTCCACAACTTGGTAGCTTTTTTTTTCCCTTTAATTCCTGCTAACTAGGTTTCTCAACAATTTTGTGACAGCCTGTTAGCTTTCATTCCTACAAACAAAAACCTCCACTGAAAACAACACAGGCTAGAGCTTGAATAATACAGTAGTTTCTTTTGATGCATTTGCTGGAGATAACACAGTTGTGTGATGTTTTGGCCAATTTCCAGCAAGCATTGCCACTGCACAGTCTGTGTATTCCCAAGTACTCTTCAAATGCTTTATTTTTTCAGGGCAGCAGGACTGTGACCGCCTGTTGTGCCATCTCCTGCGCTCCTGTCCCAGCCCACTCTGGCCCCTCCTGTGGAGGGCAACAGGCTCCCAGTTCAAGAAGGGTCACTCCGGGGTCCAAACGGACAACAGGCACTGACTCTGGCAGAGGAATGACTAACCAGGACCCAAACATACTGCCAGGCCCTGGGTATGGCATGTGCTGCAGCAGAGCAAGCCCCAAACAGGACAAGGATGCTCAGCAGCCCCGGCCCCCAACACCCAACTGAGGTCCTGTGGCTGCTCCCACCTGCACTTCAGCTTGGCCCAAGGCAACACTGCCCAAAGAATAATTGCTGCCCATGATCCAATCCCATCTGACCTTCCTGAAAAGCAGTTTTCCAGAAGGCTCTAGCAGGGTACTTCCCTGACTCCAGGTGACCTCCATACCACCTCTGCTGCCACTGGCAAACCCAAGTGCCCAACCTTGCTGTGACCCAGTGGTGCTGCATTCTAGTATGGGACCAAACAAGGACTCTGAGACAGACTTTTGCCCCATGGAAGGAAGCATAGCAGTTGACAGTTTCTCCTCTACATGATCGCTATTGCTCTTGCCATCTAATAAGTCCAGAGAAAAAATGGTTTTTAAGGAAAATTTGGAGATAGAATGGAGATGAGTTACAAATGTAATCGGTGTTTGTTGCCAAGTACAGGGCAAGTGGCAGGAGCATCCAATACCACCACGCACAGAGAATCTGTGGGTCAGTGTGAATCTCATCCAGAAAGCAAACTGGTCCACCAGTCCCACGCAACTGCGAAACACAAAACTGATTGTTCTATATCTATTCATCAGTGCTTTTGGCACCTCATTCAGCCTCCTTTACGGCTTATTTTTGTCGGCTTTTCTGCTTGGTTACATTAAAAGAGGAACACTCTTGAACCTCTTTAATGTTCCTAAACTCATAAACCACAAAGCATGCTCTATTTCTGGCAGCCTGGGAGATTTATTACACTGACTGGCCTTGTGTTCACACCTCTGTTGAAAGACAAAAACAAACTCTTCAGTATTCGAGAATGAGAGTCTTTGCTTGTCAACATGCCACTGCATAGTTTGACTTCCCTGGACATACAAGGAGGGTAAGGTTTCTCTCCAACACTGCTGTCTGTGAAATAGTCCATAACAAGAAGCAATGAACACAAACCTGAAGCTACCGGTATACGTGAAATTGTTCTCATCCTGCCTGCTTTCATGTAACACTCGGTGGAAAAACGCATTTGCTTCTATTTGGGAAACACTCAGTAAACCCACTAAAAGCCATGGATGAAACCATATAAAATAAATTTGTGTTTCCTTGTCCAGAGATACTTGACATAACAAAGAGCATATACTTCTTAATCTAAATAGATCACACTTGCACAACACCATTCTAAATAAATCTGGGGCTAATGTAGTTTATGAGATACACCGAGGAGGTTAAATTGTTTCTGACTAGGTGGTTAATTAAAGGATTTATTTTGCAATTGCAGAGGACCCATAACTCATGAGTTACTGCACAATAAAAGTGTTGTAGATGTGTAAAATAACACCATGATTAGCTCCCCCAAGCCACCTCGCCCCATGCAGGGCTGTGTCCCTTCTTTGTGCCACTGGCCCCAAACCAAAATTCAGGAACTACTAAACTGTGTGGCTTGGGGTTGGGGTTTCTGTTGTTGTTGGTTTGGGGCTTTTTTTGTGAAACAGATGCATCTGATGAAGTGGTTGGCTCAGGGCTTCTGCCAGCTACATCAGAGGAAAAAAAAAATTTATACGAAGGATTAATTATCAAGCAAAAGTGGCCTGGAACAGAAGAGAGAAACAGCCCAATAAGACTTTTTAATAGATGGCTCTCATTCTGTTTCTCTCTCAAAAGACTCCTGAGGATCTTTGAGCTCTACCATGAAGCCTCCATCAGAAGACATATTGCATTTGTATTTCATCTGGCAAGGTCTAACATTTGTTTTACCATTTCCTCAAAGTAATCTTAATGTTTAATGAAAAGTGACAAAGAGGAAGTGTGAAAAAAATAGGACATGGTTTTCCTTTTAGTTAAAACTCTGATTGTTTTGGTCCATATTAAAAAAATTATTTTCCTATATATTTAGTCCTCTAAAATCCATGCCATTCGGCTACCAGCATTAATGATGTTAGGGTGAATTATAAAGAGAAATCAAATTTTCCATAGCATTTGAACGCCATTAAAATGCCAAACAATAAACTACCAGACTGCAAATTAGATCAGTGGAAATATCAAACACATTGCGGTATAAAATCCATAATTGCATTTAGCGCTTTGGCTCCCAGGGGACAGGCTGCTAAAGATCATCACTGTGCCACATATGAGAAGCTATTGACAGAACGATAAAAATCGACAGGCTAACCAAATAAACACTGCAGGCTTCATTAAATATTCAGCAACTGAAATTTGACTATCATGCGCCTTTTTTCCCACTAGATGTGTCCTGCCGCAGCGCTGGGGATTGTTCCGTGACAGCAATGGGGGATGCTGTGCCCTGCAGGCCTGCACAGCTCCGGGCGAGCGGCGGGACGCGGTCAGCACCGGCAGGTACCCGCGCCATCAATAAACATGCTGCAGCTCAGACAGGGTTATTATTCTTCTGAATACATTATTAGCCTTGGCCCCAGGAATATCTGGCTCAGAAGACTTTAATTAGAGGAAGGGTAATATCTACCAAAGTTGAACACTCCTCCTACGGGGACGGGCACTTCTCGCCCCTAACAAGGTGCTCGTTTAAGGAGCTGGGCACTAAATTACCTCCTCTCCTTCCCTCCTTCTGCTGGGTGGGTGACGCAGTGACCGGGTGCTCCAGCGCACCCTGAGAATGGAGAAGGTCAGGCTGTTCCCAGGTAGCTGATCACCGAGGACCACCTGTATTTAGGAGCTGCGGGGTCTGCTGCTCGCTGCAGCCCTGCGCCACAGCCAGAAAGCGCCGCTGGCTCGGGCGCTGGGATGGGCATGTCAGCATGGCCCTGGCCTGGGGAAGGGTAGCTTGCTTCACGTAGCTGTGGCTTTCACACTGCAAAAGAGACACAAAGGGAATGAGCACCCCTGGTGCACAGCAGGACGGTGCTAATTTTGAATTTTGTTAACCACTTATTTCTTGTTACTCTCCTGGATTGCCTGCTGCCAGGAAGAGGGCATCTGCAGTTTTAGGCAGGCATTCCCTCCGGTCATGGTGAGATAAATGGAGCTACAGGAGAGGCTGGAGAGTGCACAGAGCCACGCCATGTGCTTGAGGGAGAAAATGGAATCTAAGAGAAGCCAGTGCATTCTGAGGAGTTCTGCAAGCAGAACAATACCTGCTGCTGGTGGACCTGGCCTGACCAAAAGGGTGAGAGATGGAGACCTGGGTACCAAACTGCTTAAAATATTAAAATATACAGGAGTATTTCTTAAAATTACGTTGAACATTTCAAACACTGGAAATGATTCCCAGTATCCTGGCAAGATACATTCTAGCCTGCTTGCACAATCGTGTGTGCAGACCGGCACGCTTCCTGCTGCAACAGAAAAAACAACAACGAAAAGACCGCACGTTTCCTCCCTCTGTTCCTACAGGCCCGGAGTCTGAAATTAGAACAAATAAAATGTATAATGCATGCTCTGGAAGCACCCAATAGGGTTATAAGCAGCCATTCCCTCTTCATGGAGAAAAAGTTTATGTAAATGACTGATGACAGTGTTATTGTGTGAGGAATATCAATGGAGTAATTACAGTTACATAGCTTGCTGCTGCACTGCTGCTCTAAGCCTGTGTTAATTTTTCACACCACTCCCTTGGGAAAGATCGCAGTGTGCTCCTAAGAGCAGAGCTAATAATCGGAGCTCTGAGCCACTGCCGCTGAAACTAGCCCCAAGGTCTTTCTGAGCAGACTGCTAAACACTGACTGTCTCCCCAGAGAGCAGAGAACAGAGATAAAATGATTAAAAACTGCCAAATTGGACTGGCAATCACTTGGCTATACTGTCAGCCCAAGACAAGACAAATCTCAGTTATTTTTTCTTTTGTGAGCTGGAGAACTAGGATAGCACAAAGCAGCATGGCTGCAAACAGAGCAGCGACTATCCACGTTTCAGAGCTTCACAAGCACTGTGTCAACATCTGCAGACACAAATGTGTCAGTGATTGTATTTAACACCAACACAAATCAAGAATCTGAGAAAACCAATTTCTGTTTAGGCCTACTGGGACCCTTATTATTATGAGTCAATTCCACTTGTTTGATCCCAGGAATAATTTCAGGACTGAGCAGATCACACACTCAATAACTACATCTTACTCTATATGAGCAGTTCCCTAAGGTTAGATACTGCTGATACTGTTTGCCCTAAAATTTTAGACAAATGATGGACTGTGGCCAGTTCTGTGTAGTGAAAGGCAGCGCAAGTATTATGTGACAGAACACATCTTAAACTTGTCCAATAAACATGCTTTTAGAAAACCTCAGCTGAGGCATCTCTGCACCCAGGCTGTGTGAACACTCTGAGAGAATCCCAAGCCACCCCTGACTATCAGTAAAAGAAGATTCTCACTTTGCTGGAAGAAACACTCCATATCATAAGGGGAAAGTGTGCCACAATTAGCCTACCAGCTAGAAGACAAGAGCCCACAGCATAGCAAGCATGCAGTACTGCCATCAACCACTTCAAAAAGGTACCTCAGCCTGTCCTGGTGGGGGGATGCAGAAGAACAACAACCTGAAATGGCTGTGGACAACCCCACTGACCCAACGCATCACCAGAGTTGCATCTCCTGTGCATATTCTGCCAAAATTGGTTGACGAAGCTCCATCCCTGTAAACGGCAGAGGGGCAACAGCCACAGACCTCTTTACCTTCCAATCACAGTATTTTTAGCTTGAAATAATTGCATAAAATTATAAGTGCAGGTGTCAGCATTCAAGTAACCACCTACCCAGGCCCTTTACTAGAGCCTAATTGACAAGTGGCTCGTGCGGAATAATGGAAAAAGGTTATCCCAGTCTGGAACTGGGGCTCGCTAACTCCCTCCTATCTACCCACAGAGAGAAGGATGATATAGGGGCTTTTCTCAAACATTTGTTTGTGATTAAAAATACTTCTAGCCCCTTCCTTTTTGAAGCAAGAGGAAGAAATCTGACAAGATTGAACACTGGTAGCTGGCTGGGATAAAGCTGGGCTACAGGAGGCAACTTTCTTTGCTAAATCCTTCAATGTTTCCAGTTTTCACCAAAACAGCCATTGCCACATCTGTTTCGCAAATATCTAATTTACAGGACAACTACTGGAAGCCCCTGACAGAGTTTCACAGGGATGAAGATGATGTCTCAGCTCTGACAATTTCTTTCTAGGACTCTACCAGCCTTCCCTGCATCGGGCAGCCTGGGCACCAGTGACTGCCTGGGGACCACAGCCTCCTGCCACTGACAGTGCCCAGTTTCTGGCGATAACGGAGCACACCCAGCACACAGTACCTCTGCCAGCCCTGGGAACCCTGCCCAGCATCCTGCACAAAACCGCTCTGGTGAGAGCAACAGGCAAGAGAGAACAGGGTTGGTCCTCCTGGTCCCAACAGAGATCTGTGTGTTGGAAATGGGATACTTCTGAAAACCTGCACGTGAAGGAGGGAGGGAAGCAGAGCAACCCCAACACAGAAATTATTTTATTTCATTTCCGTCTCAGAAGAGACCTGTTTTAATGTTTTTGTTCTCAGCTGCAGCTCATATGGGGTGTGGGGAGGGTTTGCAACCAGCCAAGGGATTTACAAGGAGAATGGCTGCAGCAAGTCCTCCTCTCCATCCTGGTGAGGGAAGTGGAAAGAAGTCTGGAGGTGAGGGGCATGCATGGGCACTGGGGGCCTCAGGATAAAACCCCTTCCCACAGGACATCAGCTCAACTCCCGTGTGCAGTGTCGTCTACAGAAAAGCTGCATGCTAGGGCTGGACTCTGGACTGCTGAACTAAAACCACATCTAAGGCAGAGTATACTGCAGTTATTAAATAAGCTGTAGTTTACTTCACTGATAGCTCATTTTTAGCCGATTCTTTTTGACCTGTCTCAGTGACTTGTCCGACATGTCCTGCAGGTCCACCCCAGCTCACTCCAGCTGTGCTGAAAAGCACTGTTCCTCCCTCTAAACCCTGTGGCTTTTGTTTTTCATCAAGACAAGCAGAACCCTTTCCACCTATTCCAAAATGGATCTCACACAGAGAAACAGCAGAACCATGATGCAGAGCTCTGCAAAGTCCCATTTATTACCTCCCAGTTATCTATCTAAGCCGTTAGGGCAAGTCTCTAAAATTCAGGAATGCAATGGCCATTATCTACAACCCCTTTCCACTCAGCTACACACACTGATGTGTTCGCACACAAACTACTCAATTAGGGGAGTCTATACAGGCATGTATTTGCAGCCTGGGAAATTTTAAGTTACCAGAGCCCTCTCTGTAGGGCATTCGTGGAGTGGCAAAGCTTTAGGCTGCTGCAGCTCAGACGCAGCGAGTCTGGTCTGCGTGGACGGGGCACAGCCCTCATCTCCTGCCTTCAACATAACCCAGTCATCTTGCCAGCCGACAGACCTTTTGCAGTGGAAACAACATTGGTTTGCTTACTGTGCTTTCTCATTTTCAATCTTTTAAAATTCTAGTGGATTTTTCCTTTCCTACACAAAAAAATACCTTTTTCACATGCTAAATGTATAGTCTATGCATACACAACACAGGCATTTACCACACACTTAAAGAACATTATTATGAGCAGAGGGTCATATTGTAAACAGAAAAACAACTTTCTACTTCAGCTGCTATAGATCCAGATGCTTTCTCTGTTCTGCAACACTCCAGACACGTATGATTAAAAAGAACATACCAGGTATTACAACTATTAAACTGTTAGATACAATTTATAATGGCAATAACCCCCTTGTCGTTGGTCTTTGCTAAAGTTAACCAGAAGTTTGTCAGATATTTAACAGCCCATGGAATGAACCGAGTTTGTGACTTTTCACAGAAGTTTGTTCAGTTATTTCTTACAATCACTAGCTTTTGTTTTAACTCAGTTTGTTCAAATTGAAAAAAATGTGAGGCTAACAGGTACGGGGATTTTTATTTTTGGTCCATTTATACAAAGTAGTCCACTTCATTTGTATTCAGAGAAGCTCAGACCCGACTCCCGACTTCTCTTGTGGAGAGCTGGGGACTGAAAACCTCCTGGTGCAGGCTGGCAAACCACCCCAGAGCCAGAGCTGGGCAAACACGGAGGACCCGGCCCAGGACAAAACAACCCCAGAGCCTTAAGGGCAGAGGCTGTCCATGTGTGTCTGGGCACTGGGGCACGCGCAGCAGGGCCACCAGCCTGGCCCCTCCAGGCCACCCAGCCCTGCATGTGGACAGGGTGGAGCCTGGTCACATGTGCCACCGTGAAACAGCAAATACAGCTAGAGAAGATAAACCTAGGTGTCCCTCCTGTGAATGCTTTACGAGTGTCCCAAGGGGTCAGTTCAGAGGCAGAGGGATGTCTGACGGACCATTATCTGAAGTGAAGGCAGGAGAAGGCAGCAGGCTGGCCTGTCTGATGCACTTCCTTGTCCCTCCAACAGCACCAGGAGGCACAGCACACCAGCTATGGCACAGACGTAGGTGGACAAGGCTGGTAGGACTGGCCAAAACACAGGAGGGGAATGAGCATCCAGCAGTGTCCTCACTTTATGGGAAATTTCATTAACTTTGGTAGAGATGTATGAACCAGGAAAGCTGCTGGTGCTCATTCACTGCAAGTAATGAGGTTTGACATTTTCTGAAGGATTATGGGATACAGGCTCCCCTACTCATCAGAAGCAAGAGGTTGTCTGGGTGGATGTCTATCTTTCCCACAAAATCTGAACAATTTAAACATGTGAGAGCATGTACAAGTCACCACAAAGTTTCTCCATTGTTTCTGTCCCTGCTGGGGCAAGCACTGCAAATGCAAACGCAGTCCAGCCTCCAAGTGCCCACCAGCAAGATGCAGCACTGGAAAGCATTAGTAAGAGCTGGTTACGAGACAATGCCCAGATAAACATTTTCTCACTACAAGTCCCTAAGCTGAGCTTCTTGCCTGCCACCTCCGGCTAAATTCACACTGAATTTAGCCCCAAACTTCCCCAGATTTTTAGCTTAACAGAGAATCCCTGGCCTTAGCCATTACACCAGATGATGAGAAGACCAGTTTACAAAATGTCTAAACATTCTAAATTTATTTCTGGAGAGCTGATAATTTAGGGCCTGACACCACATGCAAGTCTTGCCTGAGCAGGAACCCTGCATGGTGTAATCGTTTCCTGCTGCGAGGGCACGGTGTCTGGATCAAGGCTTGCAGCCGACACACTCCTGCCTGACATCAGGCTGGATCAGCTGCTTCTCCATGCCATCAGCACAATCCTTCAACCACTCCTCATCAGCCAACTTTCTCTTTCAGTGGCACAAATGTTGTCAGTGTACGAGCTGCCTTTTTTCTTTCTTTTGCTTCAGTTCTCAGGGGAATGAACTGGGAGGTGCAGATTTTATTATGCTAATGAAATAAGAACACAACAGCCCTCTGAAGCATGCAAGCCAGAGTGCAGGGGCAGTGCTAAAAACTTCTCCCACAGGAAAAACAGATACAAGGCTGGCTTTGAAAGTGGGTGTCTTCTACACTAACCACCGCATTGTCAGAAAACCACAGCTGTCTACCACATGAGCAAGCTCAAATGTAATTGTGTCGGGGTGTACTGACAGAGCAGTGCCCACGATGCAGCATGCCCGGGGTGCTCCCCGCACCCAGAGGCAGCTCCGAGGGTCCTCGCTGCTCCCAGCCTCACAGAGCAAAGCTCCCGAGGAGAACTAACAGGGCACGGCACGTACCGGGCACCAAGTCGAGCTGCGCCAGAGTGAGCTTTCCTGTCTGCCTTCCTGAAGCGTAGGTGCAGAAGGGCCTCCCTGGGTGTTTCTAACATAGGAGCTTCCCCTCCCCATCGCTTTTTTTTTTGACTCTTCTCCATGCGACAGTTTTTATAGGCACATATCTTGCTGCACAGCATCAACATTAGCCTGCAGCGTAAGTCTTCAGCTGAGAACCTGCCCAGTTCCTGCTGGATGTCCGATCTCTTGAGCTGCTGTGTATCACCCCTCTCCAGATCAGCTGTTTGCCCTGTCATGCTCTTTCAGTACAGACAGAGCAGCTTGGGTCTTCCAGAAGAAAAAAAAAAAACCAACAGGCCATTATTAAAATGAGTTTAGTAAACAATAATCATAGCAATAGTTAATAAGCACAGCCTTTCTGTGTTAAGTAGGAAATTAGATCCACTGCCCCATTACTATTTTGAGTGAGAAAGCAATGATGCCTTTAATTATGCATAGTCTGCTTTATTTGAACTGTGTTGGCTGTTGTGAGGGAAATAATCAATGTAAACGCCTCCTGAGGTCGCTCCTGAGGCAGACGTGAAATGAACTAAGTGAGCAGAGCAGTGCGTATAATCATATCAAGCAAATCCCCAGGTACTAGCCCGAGAATCACACATACATATGATTTATACACTCTCAACAACTCAACACTGACACCCCGAGCCATTTGAACAGCAGAGCTTGCAGATTGCTTTGAATGCTTCTCTACACATGACAAGTCAAATTTTTGAAGTTGGAACTAATTCTGTGCATGTTAAGGTGAATATAGCCTGCACTGAATTTGGTGGAAATCCCGCTTGATTACATACAATGGAACTCAACACCTTTTAAAAACAGTTTGTATTCTATGGTTTTTAAGCAAAACTTGCCAAAGAATTTCTTCAAGAGTAATCTTCAGTAGAAGTTCAACATGAGAAAAGTTTAGAACCAAACCGGATTCCAGTGAGAGATGCAAGGGGCAGTCTGGAGGTGTTGTCTTTCAGCTTCTTTATTGCTATAGTGTTTACCCAATACAAACTTTGATCTGAATTTGTTTACAAACCTACCCAGCTTTTTTGGGTATTTTTCAAGCTTGTCTTAAAGCAAATATTTTAAATGTGAGTATCTATTTTTACTGTGAATTGGCAGCATGCGATAAAACTGTGAAGGAGAGAACACAATGCCTGAAATGAGTTTCTGGGTCAGGTTCTTTTACCAGTCATCTCCCAGTAACTCTGGTATCACGGCAGCGCCACAGCTCACCTTTGTGTGCACGTTTCACTGCTGCAGGAAGCCTTCACTGAGGAGCTCACTTTAAAAAAAAGAATTGAAAAGGAATTGTGTTGCAATTCAAAGAACCTATTTGGCTGCTGCAGCTTGTAGGAAAAATTGCAGCGTGCAAAATCCAGTCTGGAATAAGCACTGGAATAACGAGACTGCAGTTTCCTCCAGCTCTGCCGGGCAGGAATTTGCTCAAGAATCCCTCAAACACTGACATACCCTCTCCAGCAGCTCGTCACCACGGGAGCCTCCCGCCACTGGCCCGGGGCTGCCGTGGGGCTCCAGGACCAGGCACGGCCCCCCCAGGCCACCCCCAGTCCAGCAGCAGCCCCCGCCCACAGCTCTTGTATAGCCCCTGGTGCAGATTTGCTCAGTACTGGCCGTACCTGCTGAAGAGGATCAGTGACAGATCAGAGAAGGGCAAATCCTGACTGATTTACATCCCTGCAAACGTAATTGCTTCGGTTTGCACCCTGTAAATCACACCTGCCAGTGAAATCATCCCGCCACTCCCTTGCGCACAGCCCAAGTCTGTGATGGATTTGGCAACAGGACTCAGGTATCACAAGTCCCAGGTCAACACATCCATCATTTATTGGGGATGGCACAGAAGTCCTACACTAAACCATTTTTTACAGCTGCTTGCTGCAAGAACTCTTTCAGTTAACCCTGACGAGCTTGTTGTCTCCCAACCCATCTGCTGCAGCAGTAGAAACATGATGTTGCACCTGTGCCATCACCTTCATTGCCATGGAGATCAACCACGGCCTTGGCTGCATAGAGGCCTTCTTGAAATGCACATTCCTGTAAGGCAGAAAGTATTGGAGGCTGCTCTGTGCACACAGAAGTTGGACATGCCTGACCAGGAGCAGACCTGGGTCCCATGGCCCTGGACACGTTCTCCTCAACAGGCAAAGGCCATTTCAGAGGAAGTCAGGCCAGTCCAACCTGCTCTGGGATGCCAGACTGCAGCACACTTGAGAGGTCTGTGCGATATCACCCATCAACAGCACCAGACACTCGCTGCTCACCATGGGTTGGGCAGTGGGAGCAGCAGACACCTTGGAGAAGGCCATGCTCAACTGACAGCGGGTGTGCAAAGCAAGACATTTTCTGTCCTGTTAAATGTTTTCCTTCTGTGACAACTGTGTCCTTGCACCATTGAGATACTGTGCTGAATTGTGAAATTTGTGCAATTTTTTCCCCCCTCAGAATAACATTTCTAAGCTGCCTCATGCAAGGTCTTCTGCTCTGAGAAGCACAGTGGAAAGATTTTTGCTTGCAGCTGAGCTACCATAGCATCTGCTCAGCAGTTCTCTGAAATCTCCTCACTGCTGGTGAAGAAACCATATCACAGTTATAAAGAAGTTTCTCAGTGCACATTCGGATGTTTGTGTGTGGACATCTGCTCCCCACTCCAAATGCAAGATTTCTGCAGGTCCTTCATGCATGTGTTAAAGGGAGTTTGATCTTTCACAGAGACATGCACTGGTGTGAACTTCACCCTAAGGAGTTAAATCAGCTTTTGCTATGGAAACTCTCAGGACAAAAATAGATCCTCCCACTCTAAAGGACTTGTACTATGCAGGATTTAAGGGGTCTTACTGCACTATCCTGTGCAGTTTGTTTTGTTACACAGAAATCAAAAATTTCTTTCTTTCACCAACGTCCATTTGAATAGGTTCTGCTGTACCAGCCGTATTATGGGAAAATACTAGCATCTCCTTTTCAAATGGAAAAGGCAAGCTTATGCTTCTTAGCATTTCAGCTAGAAATAAGTTTTACCAAGTAAGAGCATACGATGGTCTATAATTATTATACATAATTCTCCAACCTATCCCTAAGCATGTTACCATAAATCTTTAACAGTAAATAAGTCTGAATAGAGGTATCCAGGATCACAAAAGTAGTATTTCACATGACTTCAGATTTTCAACTCTATAGGCAAAACGCCTATCTCCAAAACATGCTAAAAAAAAAATCCAGGAGACTGTAGGAGATTACAGGCTATTATTTGTGTTCTTTGCTGGATTTGACTATTTGATGCTCTTAAAATGGAAATGCTGTAATGGTGATTCTAGAAAAGATATATTCAGCTCATGCTTTCTAAGAGCTGAATATACACAGAACTGGGTATCAGGAACTTATTTTAAGATTATTTTAATGCAGAAATATTGCTGATTGATTTTAGTTTTATTTTTTAAGAGGGCTGTTCTGGTCACCTGAAAATAAACTGCAAGTGCAAAGGCACATCCAGTCACCACAGGCTTGGCAGGGCTGGAAAAAAGTGACTGGCACGAGTTTGAGGGAGGCTCAAGGCAACGATCAGTTGAACTATCAGCTCACTACCTGCCCAGGTAGCACCGTGCACCCAGGATATGATCTTTTTCGAATTAGAGGTATAGTATTCCTAATCCCAGCTTCTCAATTTACCTCTATATAACACGTACAAGACATAAAAGTATTTTCTCCACAGCTTGCGAACTGCGAGCACCAGCAAAATGCTGCAGCTCGGCACTGCAATGCTTTAACACGGCTGCCAGAGGAACTGTAACAATGGGCTTTGTCAGAGCGCGCAACCACAAAATGTGGAGATGCTCCAGGAGCCTTGAATAGGCTCCTCTGCCACACACACAGCTGGAAGGACCTGAAATTCCTGTCCCCTCTCTTGAAACAATATGAGCAGGAGTGAGCAAGGTTTCCAGAGCGTGGTACGACGGAGCGGCCAGCCCGTCTGCAGGACCGTGTGTCCTGGGCAGCAACAGCTCCTCACCTGCGGGTCTGCGCTGCCCAGCCACGCAGTGGGCATCCCTGCGGGCTTATCCGTCAGGCAGAACCTGGGGGATCGTGCAGCCCTGCAACATGTGCACACAAACACATCTGCACACACTCACATTTTCCAGCCCCTTAAAGAAAATAAATCGCATGAACGTCATGCATATTTTAAGCTGATCCCCTGGGGGATTTTCAGACCAAAAATGCCTTAACCAGAAAACTTCGTATTTTCCTTGCTCTCAAAAACTCAGAAGAATTCATATACAAACGATGACAAATACTTCATTCAAAGAGACAGTTACTCCCAGAGCAGAGGGAATAGGGCCAGCTCAAGTAGTTAGAACGGCTGCATGCAGCTAGCCCCTTTGCTTCAAGACCACAGGAATTGTTTATCACTGAGACTCTCCCAGGCTAATTGAAACCAGCCCTGACTTTTGAACCTGCCAGCACTAAAGAAACTTTAAGTGTTTTCTCCTACTGAGATTTGGCCTATGGGGACTGCTCATTGCTCACCCCTCAGTCATTTTCAGTTCATTTTATTTCCACCTTGAATGAATCCTTAGTCCAAAAGATGCTTAAGCAATTCTCTGGTAAAACATATCATTTTTAGGACAATGCTATTTGGACACCATGTTGCATCCTTCTAAGGACACTGATGCTCAGTAAGTTTGAATCCACACATTAAGGAACCCTATTATAAGACAGTTTCAACTGTATCTTTCTGGTTTACATTTTACAGATGTATCTTGCTGACATGCTCTCACTTAGGATTTCCACAAGCTCTTGGAAGCACAAATTTGTGCAGACAATTGGAAAGAAAGCCCAGTGAACCCAAAGCTGCTTTAACATTTGCTAAAACCAACCTGAAAAAACATTCCCGTCTAAAGGCAGACTTCCCCCGTGGCCTGTGCTGCACAGGACAGGTACGCTGGCCTGCCCTGCACACAAATGGGGGATGATTTTTTCCCAGTACATATCTTCATTTGGATGCTGTGAGAACAGGACACCAACATATAATGCCTCCCTACAAAAAACACATTGGAAAACAGCCCCCATGACGCTCTACTGCTAACATGCAATCCAGCCTTATCATTGATGGAGAAACTGATACAGGTCACAGCACCGGGTCCTGGCAGCCTAACATCCCAAGCTCTCTTCCAGCTCTCCTAATCCCCCCAGGACACTGCTCAGTGCATCACAGATTAAGTCAGGACAAGCAGGCAGGCAGCAGCACATTTATCTTCTCTGCAAACATCATTTCCAAGAGAGATTCCACAGATAAGACAAGTTCATTCAAATTCATTCATCTGAGAATAGAAACCTGAGCCAAAACTAACATGCATTTTATGCTTATTTACAGACCACCAGAGACTAAAGGATTCACCAAGAAATTCACAGGTACCTTCTCTGCAACGGTAGTGAAATGCCACAGGCTCCTTCTCCTGGGAGGTTTCACTGCACACCAGCCTGAAGTTCAGCTCCTTCCCAGGGCTCTTCTCCTCTGGTGCTGCTCATATCTTCAGTCGTGCTGCGGAACCAGCCCTTGCCTCTGCAGCAGTAAGGAGGCCACTCTATGCCTGTTGCTGTCTGGACAGACAATCCACCTGGCCACCACAGTAGCCAAACAACTACAAGCCCACAGGCCCTAAGAAATGCTTGCAACTTGATCACAAAAATAACTTCTCTGCACTCTTAAAGCTGAGCGTGTTCATCTGCCCAGAACCTTGGGGCACCCTGAGGAGCAGCCCTGCTCTTGTGCCTACAGCTACTTTAGTTCCGCAGCCCAGTACAGCAACAGGTAAACACCCCGAGGGCAAGTTGCCCTTTTAAAGCTTCTGGAGAGCTTGGCAGCATGTGAAGCTAATAACGAGGAGCTATGAGCCTCACCTGTGCCTCTTGAGAGAAAAGGAGCAGAGGCTCAGCAAAGACTAATAAAATGATTTAGGTTGTCTCTAGGATGATTCCAAGATGCAGTGACAATACACTGCTGGACCCCTTGCTTAGAGTCCCTGCAAGGATCAGCTCCTTCTCTGACTTCTTCTGTATGTGGTACTTGGAGCTATTTGTTGCCTCTGTATATGGAATACCATTGATGACTTGAAAAGAAGAGGCCAGTTAAGTTAAAAACATTGTGTGTGTTGGGTCCAGAAGAACCCAGTGCTCAGATGTTGTCACTTCATAGACAGTCAGTAGCCAGGTCAGGTCATATGTGACTAAGATAGAGATGATGTCAATGAACACAAGAGAGGGAAGAAGTAAGGACTTTCTCCGTGAACCTATGTCACAATCTCTTGTAGAAAAAAGGACCAATCCAACCCTCTTTTTTTCATTATACATGTTTTCCCAACCTTGCCTCTGTTGAATGTGTAGCTGGTAGTCCAAGAACCTCACCAAAAGAGGACATGGAGCATCCATATCCCTCCTTGTGGGAAGGACATGGGAGAGCAAACAGCATACGACAGACGTTAGTCACAGTCCTTAGGGACAGCTAGATGATATTAGGGTCTGGAGACTCTTAAATGCTGAGACATTGAACTGTGAAAATCAGGAGAATGAGAGGACTATGTGCCTTAAAGCTCTATATGCCCTGAGCCTCAGCCACTGCAGCAGTGAGTGCTGGAGCAAGAGCTGGAGAGAGAAAGCTGTCCAGGGATGTAAGGGGTTTCTGGTGAAAAGGGGCGTACCAGCTGGACTGCAAGGACGCACAGACATGGTTGAACTGATACAGCTTGTGTGTCCACAGCCAGGGTCCTGCACATGGCTCTCACGGACACCAGGACACAAGTTCTATCAATGAGGCTGAAGGCTGTCCCCTCAGCACCTCACCAGGACCTCTCCTAACAGGCTGCTGGTGATGCTGGTGTGCATCAGCAGGAGTCACAACTCCCTGGAGCTCTGCAGGCCACAGCTCCAGTATTTTCCACAGAGGCCAATACTTTCAAACCGTGGGTACTCCCTCTTGACAGGATGCAGGAATGCTTGGGGGCTTTGGATGAGCTCCTGGAGCTGGAACAGCCGTGTCAGCACGGCACCGTGCCCAGGCTGAGAATAGTGGAGGCGTAAGAGTCAAGTTCACCTGGAAGTGGGACAGGGGGTAAAACAGCTTGGGAAATGCTGACAGAGGCTGGTTGACACTCAGCCTGTCCTGAGGAAGCCTCAGGAATGCCTTCGTGCTCCGTATCGTGGAGGGATCAGCCTGGCAGGCTCACACGTGCACACCAGTTGTTTCCCCTGGGACTGAAGCAGCAGCACCAACACCCCATCACCCCACGTGTGGGAGCAGTCCCAGTGCAAGTGTTGATGAAAGTGAGGAGTCACCCCCAGCTTGCTCAAGGCCAGCCTGCCTCATCACCTCCTCACAGCCTCATGTCCTCAACCCTCATGAAGGGAAGGGCTTTACACTGTGCCACTGTTCCTTCTGCACGGTGGGCATGTGCAGATGCCATCTCCCAATACACAGCAAATTAATGCTTCCTCTACCAGGACAATGTTGCCTTTGTACCAAGCACTGACAGTTCCACCACAGACTGAGACGGGTGGGATGGGTTGCTAGTGCTCTCTCTGTGTGCTCAGTTGCCACAAGCAGCTGAGATGCCCAGAAGAAAACATGCAGAGCAATTTTGCTGGTGGAGCAGGAAAGTGTCCTTGCAGGTGTGGAGGCTGTACAGGACATTGCTGCTTCCTTTTTGGGACACACATGAACATACGTTACCCTACAACAATGCAGTAAGTAATTAGGACTCAATGGTATGGTACCATGGAGAGGCCTTCAGCTGCAGGTTTGCTGCAAGAAACCTTCAGCCTTCAGCTGCAAGAATGAGATTGTGGGCTGCAGGTTTGTGGGTTAAGGAAGTGGGAGATATCAGTCCAACTCTCCCCTCCCCTTGAGGGGGTTCACACCTCTCACCGCCCTGGAGACCACCCTCACCTGCGAGCTACAAGGTGTCTGTGGCAGGTCACATCTCCACCCTCCTGCAGATCGCTCCAGCGCGCAGAGAAGGAGTTGCTGGGTGAGTGTCAGGGGCCGGTGTGATCTGGGCAGACTGGCAGCACGGGCACTCGCCCAGCCATGGTCTCAGGTGCCAGTCCCCACCCAGGACTGCCCACTGCTGCTGCCAGGATGCTGTCAGGAGAAGCAGGGCGCAGGCTCCCGTCAGCACTCCAGGCCGTTGCAGGAGCAGGGAGAGGGAGAAGCACCGCCAGGTCCTCCTCTGGCAGTGCTTTAAGAGAAGGTTTTGGCTGCTGCTGCAGAAACCTGATCTTGTCAGCGTGCGCGGTGTGCTCTCAGCATGCTCTCGGCATGCCTCCCGCGTCGAGCCCCGCGGCCCGGGCGAGGAGCACCTCCTGTCTGGAGCATAGTCAGCTGGGCAAGAGCCAGGGCTCTGGGGGGACAGGCAGCCCCGGCAGGAGCAGCCCGGACGAGGGGACACAGCCCCTCACCTCGCACCATGCGCCGCAGAACATGTTGCCTCCCAGACCTGCTTTACACCTTCGGCTTGGCGTCGAGTTGGGCCAAGCCATCCACCTCCACCGGAGGCTCCGCTGGGTTCTGCCCTGACGTAAGCAGCAGATGGGATGACGAGATGCCTTATTGCTCTGACCTCCACACCTCCTCCAGAATAAATGACATTCTAGGTGTCTGCAGAAAAAGGAGCGGGGACCAAGCGCAGTGCCATGCGCCATAGCTGGCACTGCCTCGCGGCATCGCCACTGCCAGAATCACCCTGGCCCCTCGGTCCTGTGCTAGAGCAACAAAATACACCGGGGGACAGTATTTAGATGAGCCCTGACTACTGCCTGCACACACATTCTTCACAAGAATGAGGTGAAAAAAGGGCTTTGAGTCCAGCCTTTAGGATAAATATTTAAATATTGAAACTGCACAGTCCAAGTCTTGATCCCTCACCCTGGAAGTCTCCAAGTCACACATCCCCTAAGGCTGGGAGATGTTGTGGAGTGACATCCCCCCTACACCCTGCCTTGCTGTCTCCTCCTCCTGAGCACCTGCCCCAGCCCCCACAGCCACTCACGCTTTTTATGTTCTTCAAGTGAATCAAGCAAATCCCCTGCCTTCAAAATGGAAACACAAAACCAGTTTCTATTAATTTAGAACAACCACACACATTAATTATAGCTATTAAAAGCTACTCTGTATTTATACTTAATAACACCATCTTTATTGGGGGCTTGAGAGTTCACACTCATCCTGACAGCCCTTTTCTGGAAGGTCTGAGCTAGATAAAGTTGCACAAACCTCACACTGGCTTTGTCCTGCTTCAGCAAATGTATGGTCGACTTGCACTGCTGTGAGACAAAAATTTGGCTGTAAAAATGTGAAATTACAAATCTAACCTCTACAAAATCCCAGCATAACACAAACTGAATTCAAACACCAGGCACAAAATATTTTCTTTTAAAAATTCCTGCGTTTTTAAGCACGAATCCAGTCCAGCCCATGTGACTCCAGCTGGCAGCCAGCTTAGTACTGCTCCCTACTGTCAGTACTAAAACAATCCGAAATTTACAGCCTGTCCTCCATTCAAACTTGTCACAGTGGCAGCATATCTGATGATTGCACCCTTTCTGCAGATCAGAGGGTTCTCTATTTATCCATAATGGGTAAGGAAGTGAACAGCCATCTTTGTAACCTCTCTTCCTTACCAGAATTGCTCTATAGCATTTTTTTTGCACATTTTCCATATTCTAACCCCAGCATTTGCACTCTGTTTATTACCCACCATAGGTCACAGCATGCTGCACCCACACACTGCTTTGGACAACTCTTGTTCCCAACCATCATGACATTACTAAGTGCACATGATGAGACTCATTTTGAAGAATAAACATGAGTTTACTTGTTTTGTTTTCAACAAATACGTGTACAAGTAAAGCTTAATTGCCAGGCCATTTCAGAAAGGATAGGCAAAAGCATACTGAAAACAACAGCTTTAAAATAAAAAGCCAAGGGAAATATTTCTGACCCTTCCCTGCACACAAGACACAGCGAGTGCTCCCCTCACATCCCACGGGGAGGGAGCCGGGATAACGTCCCTGCCACCAGTCGCTTGCTTAAGCTGCAACTCTGACTTGTCTGGAAGAACAGAGACAGTGAGGAGAGGGAGAGAAAACTGCAGCAGAGGTGATGCAGGGTCGCCGAAGAATGCTCACACCTGCCTGCTGAGCCTCAGGAACACAGAACACACACACAGATCCACCTGAGAGGGAGGTTCAATTATCTCCCACTTCTTGGTAGAGCAACTGGGTGCATGTGGCACTGTCCTGTACCTACAGACCTTCTGCATCTCAGCTAATAGGAATGATTCACACTTTAGGCAGGAAATGTAGGATCAAGATTTTCTCTGCCCCTCCCTGCTCCCCCTCCACCCCACCCCAATTCAGGTGTTCTAGCGGCGTCCCAGCCCCATTGCCCTACCCGGTCTCCTTGGCAGGAGTGCAAGTGGAGCTCAAAACACAAGACGGCACGGATCCTGAGCCGTGACTGACCCCTGCTTGATAGCCCCATTTTTTCATGGGGTATTAGTTCATAAAAGATTCTGCAGATCCACCTAAAGCTTCTTCCTCTCTGAATTTCCTCATGATGCAATCCATTGAAGTTTCAGGATGGCCTTTATTACAGCATATGCTGAGGCTTCAAATGTAAAGCAACATTTTGAAAAGGCAGCATCTGTCTGCAGGCAGGAAAAGCCTTCTGTTACCATATTGAACCGCTACACATAGCAAGAGATGCAGTTCAAGCAGTAAACTCTTGATCTTCACTCGAAAGTCTCTACTTTCACTTATCAGCCTGACATCTCACAGTGGGGCCACCTGACCAGACTGTGGGGCTGGCTCCAGGACTCGCAGACTGGAACCAGACCTCTGAGGGAACAGGGGCGGACAGAGGTGGCCAGCTCCCTGGGACCCTCCAGCACAGTTCAAAGTGACATGTTTCAAACATCCTTTCCTCCGTACCCCATTGCCTTCAAAGCACAAACAGCTTTACAGCCTGGAGCATGTAAAGGAGCCATTCAGGGATGCTCGGCAGTTGCTCGTAGCGGAGGAAGGAGCGCGGCTCTGCAGAGACATTCCCGTCCTGCACGCTTCCAGGACTGTTTCTAAACAAGTTTAAAGCTGATTCCGTTCTTTGATTTCTGCCATCCCATTTCTGCCAGATCCCTACAGTTCTCTGTCAGAGCTCACACACAAAGAATTTTAAGCAGAAATACAGTAACGCCAAAAAAAAAAAAAAAAAAGAAAGAAAATCTCCCCAGCAATTGGACTCCAAAGTTCAAGACAAAACTTCTCTGAAGTAGAAAATGAGTTAACACATAATGAGGGGTTTTCCCAAAGAGACTGAATAATTTATGGAAAGTTACTGACATGTTCCTGACATGTTTGGTCCAGTTACGCCTTTGTACAATATTAGGCTATGACATCACAGCACTAAAAGACAATGTTTTCAAAAGAAAAATCAGTTATTGTGAAGCCAACAGAGTAGAAGCTCCAGAAACTGCTAAACTTAGACCATTTTCCTAAATTGCTATTTTATAAAAGAAAAAGGAAAACATTCCTGGCTGCGTGCAATGTATGCTGAAGTCACAGGATCCCACTTGTAACAACTTTCCTTCCCCTTGTCACAGTCTAAATTAACTGCGCTCACAAGGCGAGCAAACAGAACCCACGCGCTCTGCCGAGGCCGCTCAGCAATTTGTTACCAAAATTGTTCCCGGAGCAAAGACCCACTCGCCACTGGTCAGACAGACTCACTCTGCCTCTGAACGGACAAGTTTTCCATATCGATACATGAATTAACGGAGTACACATTTTGCAGAGAGCTGCAGGAAAACAACTGTCCTTAAACAAAGAGAGGGGGCTTCTTTCTATGTGAAGATACAGACACTGTTTATCTAATGGTTGGAAAGTTTACAAGAAAACAGCAAACTTCGTGCTGTGGTTGTTGAACTGAAGTAGTACTTTACTAGAACCAGGTTTTTTCGGTAATTTTGCGGTTGTAACAACTATTTTCTTTACATACTGCTATAGAAAAGGGACTCTTTTTAACTTAATTGAAGACACTATCAAGAGTAAATATACTGGGGCTTTTAATAAAAACAGTATGAGGAGAACATTCAAAGCTAAATAATCAGAAGCAATTTGTGTTCATGAGCAGAATGATGTGTCATTTTTTTCCCTTGCAACGCTCTGCACTGGATCAGTTTTGAGACTGTGGCAAACTTTAAACCTATCTTAAAATAATGAACAGCAGTGAGGGTTGAAGATAGTTTGAAAAATACGCTGGAAAGAGAAAACATATGCCACAGAGTGTGGTGCAAAAGTCATATTTCATGCATGACTTTAGAGAATGTTAATAAGGATTAGAACCATACTTCAGCAGAATAACAATCAGTCAAAGAAGTGTAATTAATTTTTCCTTAGATCTCTGTTAGACAAAAATACAGGAGAGATAGCATTGTTGCCTGTAGATTTCGCTCCAGCTAAGAAATACGGCCCTTAAATGCAGGTCGTAATTGTACACTATAACTGGAGTGTAGTACATGACTCATTTGCTTTATAGTTGTTGGTTTTATAATATTATGAATCCAAAAATATTTTAAACTTCAATTTTTTTGCTTTGGCCAATAAATATGATTAAGATAATACATCCAAAAACATATGTAAGCTGTGTATGTGGGACATATGGAAAGCAGATGTGTTCTTAATTTACATATGACCTAAAAAAATCAGCTGATTACCAGAGATGGTACTTTGTGAAGCTGTTTTCGACTCAGAAGCATTGTTGCTAGCTCAGCACCATTTTAAAGTAGGCAGTTTGCTCCTCTTGTGTCTGAAACCCCAGAAAGACTGGGTTCCTGGAACAGCGATCGTTCGGCTTCATGCAGAACAGCCCCAAAATGGAAAACCAAGATAATTTGTTTCCGAACACAATTGTTATTGAGAACTTCTCTTTAATATTTTAAGGGTATGTTCCAGCATATGCTTACAAAACTTCATTTGTGTCCTTAATAACACTCTTTTGACCATAGCGATAATGAAGGCCATGCTCAGTTTCCATTATGAGCCCAGCTCTGAATGCCAAAATGAAAAGGCAAAGCTGTGTCCATCTCACTGGTGAGAAACCAGGCCGGGATGGAAGTCACTTCTTTCAAGACCACAGAGTCACTTCTTTCAAAATCACAACAGAGCAGGTAAGTGGTTTCTTAATTATAACTCCTCGTGACAAAGGTTTTCTGGGGATGGTGTTCTGGTTTTAATTTTTTTAGCTGTACCCAATAAGAAAACAGTAACTTACCATAAGATATAAAAGGCAATGAAAAGCTTCACGTGCGAGGTTCTTTTGGCAGCACATTCAGCCAGGAAGGAGAGTTCCCATGTCACTTAGCATCAGGAAAACTCAAAGCTGGGCTGCAAAGGGGGCACTAGAAATAAGAGGTTCCCCAATCTTTTTAAAGCAAAACATTTTCTAGCCTTTTTCTGGGAGGAGGTGGTTCAAATCGCAGAGGAGACTGTCAGAGGGACGAGATAGCTTTTCCAAAACACGGGCTAATTGAACGCACCCCTAGTAAATAAAGACACATTTTTTTCAGGCAGGCATTTGTCACAGTTAGGAAATTCTCACTCTTCTGCCAGGCTCCAGCTTGGCAGCATCCACGGGAACCACTCCAGCCAGAGTTCCCCCCGCAGAGGTGCCAAGAGGCAAACCTGCCGCTGCTGCCTGTCCCCGGTGCTCCGCAGCCATGCCTGGAGCTGCAGGGAGGGCTGGGCAGGATCAAGCCCCGAGCTGAGGGCAGCAGCTCCATCCGACTGCCCTGCAGCCCCTTCTTCACCCACTGCAGCAGGAGCCATCCTGCTCCTGGCACCACAGACGCCGGGAAGACCTTGTGCAGTCTCTGCACTCCCTCAAGCCAACAGACAATATGGGGTTTTTTAAGCAAACAATATCTTAAAACCTGTCTCCCCACCCCTCCTTGCTGACTTAATTCAGGATTCGCCGGAGCAGCAGCGGCTCCTGGAGCCCTGCACGGCCCCAGGGACAGGGCCCTGCCTTGGGCCTGGGTACGGACAGGGCGTCTGTCCGGCAGAGACCCCGGCACGCACCCGCACACAGCACGACTGCTCTCTGCTCTTTCCCAGGTATTAAGCTTTAAACGACACACGGGTGGGGGCTGTTTCCCCAGCTTGGGCTACGCAGCTCACATCATTCTCCTGTTGCTCATCTATATGTAGCGTGTATAAGGCTAGGACGCTTTTTCACAGCAGAACCAAGGTGTAAAATTCCTACAGCTCTCTGGCCCGGCAGCTGTGATGCCGAGAGATGCTCTGCCTCGGCTGCAGCATGGGCTCAAATCCACGGGCCCGGCTGGCTCTCAGAGCTCCTGCGCAGGGTCCGCTGTGGCCCCACGGTTTTTCTCCACTCCTCCCGAGTGCAGGCACCAGGCAGCGAGAGCTGGTGTGGCGAGCGGTCAGTGTCACAGACCTACTGCTGAATTAGGATCCTCAACAGTTTCTCCTCCTTTTCCTCTCTGCCAGTATTTTTCTTTCCTTGTCCCAGAATCTGTCCTCCTTCCAGGAAATCTCCGTTTATATCAGACAAGGCAATGGGACATGCAGTTATTGTTGGACTCTTGTCCAACAGCTATTGCTCCTCTGGCTCTGCTCCTCTGTGGACAACCCTCCTCCATGGGCCACTGCCAGGGCTTGCAGGACGCGCAGCCCAGCCCTGCCACTGCCAGTCTGGGTGCCCCAGCCACCACCAGCACTCACGGGGCTAAGCTTGTAGCAGGCTCCCCAGGAAGAAATTAAAATCCCACCCTACTTGTCAGAGCCACCTAACACAATAAGTACAGAGATTCTTCCATGACAAATCCTAAAAACTTAATCCTGTGAGGAGCAGCATCACTACCCCAAGGGAAAGAAAAAAGGGCTGTAGAGAAGAACTCAGCCCGTAGGCTGTTGGGGGCATTTTCTCATCATCATCAGAGACCTCATGATCTGAAACATCTGCATTGTCTTACACTGGTCATCAAGACCCACTGTCCCTCTGAACTCCAAATGTTTCCCTTCTCCACTGTTCGATGCCTCCCTGGGTCACAGGCCCTCGCACACAAATCATTTCAGCCTTCGGAGGGGGCTGAGAGGAAGGCAGGGAGGCTCTGAAATTCAATCCCCAAAGGTTTTTTCTTTTTTTTTGGTCCAAACAAAAGTTATTTTTCTTTCAGTGAGAACGTTTTAGCATCAAGTGCTGCTAAGACAGAAACACCACCCCGGACTCGCTGCGGGTGGATGGTTGCTCCCCTGCTTGCTGACCCTCTTGCTCAGAGAAGGGCAGGACGTGTCAAGAGGAGCAGAGGAGCTGTTGTGTAAAGCTTCAGGGCACACTGCAAGGACAGGGTTCTGTTCCCTCTGGAAGGTGCAGAACATGCTACGTCCTTCCGAAACAGACCTGTTGGTCGCTCCTGCAGGACACCCCACACAGGCACCGTGGCTGATGGAGCTTTTGTCCCGTATGTGCTGGCTGGGGCAGTGAAGAGTCTCCAAGCTTCAGCTCATAAGATTAATGGGATCCCAGACTGCTTTCTGAAGTCACCTTTTTTGAAGTACACACAGCCTCGTTCTGCAGCGCTTTGATTTGCATTTGACATTCCCATGTGTTAAAATATTCCTGCTCTTGCATTTCAGTGAGTTTTTCTTTGGAAGTCTGATGTCTGATGGCCATTTACAGCTTTACTGAACCTTGTCCCCAAGCACACCCTGACATCACACTGTCTGCTGCAATTCATCTATCAGTTAACTGACTTTAAAAGTTTACAGACATTTTATGGACTCCTTCACCAGCCCCACTGCTTAGCTGGGTATTTAACACTTTTCAGCTCACTACCTCCAGCCCCAACCTTGCTGTGGAGACTGCTGCCAAACTGAGACCTAGTAACTGACTCTGAGATCCAAGCAGAGCTCTGTGTTTAAAGCAAACGTGCTCTGCTGAAGGAAAGCCTCTACCTTGGAGGGTCCTTCACTTGCTGTTTCTTTTCAAATAAGCCAGTGTGTATTTTCCCTTCTTTGCACCATATGACGGCAGCTGCTGGTGCTTAAGGTGGAAAAACAAATCCAGGCGAAGCAGCAATGAACTGCTCTGCACACCCCAGACATGAGAACGTTCCCATCCTGAGACTCCTGGTGCAGCCTGGTCCTCAGGAGACATGGGAAGAGACGGTGTGTCCCAGGGATGAGCGCACCCGGAACAGGTCCCAGCCTGCAGGAACCCTGGGCAGGTCGCTCTGCAAAGGACTTTGATATCTGCTGGAGGAAAGTGCCACGAGAGATGCAAGCATCTCCTGGAGATGAGATGTGTGCTCCAACTGGGAAGCACAAGGTCGCCAGGAGACTGGGCGGGGGGACGGGGAGGAGAAAGGGGAATTCCTGAAAGATAACTTCTTAAAACACTTAATTAGCACCGACTTTTAACATCTAAAATTACTTTAAAAATGTGCATAGAGATTAAAAATACAGAGGAGCAGGACACGCCTTCTAAACCAAGGACTAGTGAGTAGTGCCGACCAAACCAGCTTGTGGCAGATGAGTTGCAGGAAGTTTTACACAGGATCTCTAGCAGTAGCGCCAGGCTGGATGAAAGGAAACAAATCTTAAAAACTTTCCCATTCCCTTGCTTTTGATTACAGATTGAAAAAATACCTAGCACAAGAAAAGAAATGATTAGTCTATCTTCCCGAATGCAGCATTCTTTTAAAATTTCCCAGACTTCTGTTTCAAAAATTACAGCAACCAGTATAAACTTCACAAATCCACCAAGGAGGCAACTCTTCAAATATCTGTGGTTTCCCACATTTTCCAAGGAAAACAAAAAGATTTATAGTTTCTCATGTTAAATCTGAGAGGCTAAACTTTGAGAGACATACTTGCCCACCTGCTGCATGTGTATTAGTTCTAGCTGAAGAGAAGTCAATAAAAATGGAGAAAGAAGAATTTGCAGAGCTGGTTAAAGTAATAAGATTTGTTTCAGAGCATCTGATCTTTAGACTAACAGACTTCCAAACAGTTGGACAAGTAAATAAAGCACCGCAGGGAACCGCTAGTTGAAATAGGTTACCGCAGGGATACGCACAAAGGAATTCCTACAACTAAGAAAGGGCTGGAGCTATGAAACTTATAATACCAGCGATGGGGATGAATTGCTGACTTCTGCGACACTTAGGAGTGAATTCTATAGGTACCCACGCTCTGAGGAGGACATAAAGCTCTGTTCTGAGCTTTGGGAAGTATTACACCCGATAACAGGCACCACTGAGCAACAACATTTTGCACTTCGCGTTGATCCTCTGCTTCTGAAAGGACAGGGTTTCTTAGTTCCACTTACTCTTTTTTCTGGATGGAAGGTCTGAAGAAGCTTAGTGATACATTTCACTGCATGGTCTTACACACACGACACAAAAGGAAATATTTCCTTTAAAGGCCTTACTTTCTCTAGAGAAACAAAAAGAAAATCCAAACAAAAAATGTTAGCCTGTGAATGCTCCTACCATCTCCCTGGGATTTTTCTGCACCACATAGCTTCCCTGGCTGGAAGCAGGACACAGACACACGTCATGCAGGGCACTGCACGACAGGACACATGAAAGCAGGCAATAGTCCCAGCTCCCAGGAATCAGGCGCAGGGAGCAGCTCAGCTCTGACAGAGCACGGCGCAGGCGGCGAACAAAGCAGGAGATGTCCCATGTCCATCCAGCGACGAGGGGGTGGAGGTGACACTGTTGTAAGGTGCCATCTGATCAGGACTTCTTTTCTGTGCTTGACATGAATAAGGGGATTAGGACGGCAAGTTTCCGTGAGCTCACTCTATCGGACAAAAGGCCCTGAGGTTTAGTGTCACACTGCCTGATAAAAGTACAGGAGGCTGTCAATCAAGGGCTCCTAGGTACTTGTGTCGGTGACATAATCTTATTAGCAGATAAACCAGTGAAATCCTTTTCATGATGAAAAGTTACATTTAATTGCTCCTTTGCTTTTCTTCTCTTTCTCTTGTTCATTTGTCCATTTAACTTTGTTAATGTTAGCTATTACAAGAATATAACGGCGCAAAGATGCACGCCATCCACGGTACAGCCATGCTCATAACAAACGGCCTGCTAAGGATCCTGAAGGTCTGTGCAGAAACAGCATCAGTTGTGATCTTTTAAACAGAAGGTCAAAAGAGTTACTGAATTAATTAGCAGGAGTGCTCATGCACAGGGATAAAGTTAAATGTTATGTCAGTTGCTTCAATACCAAAGCAAGCTGACAAAAAGACTAAAAGATGGTAAAGCTCTGTCCCTGTGCAACAAAGGAAGACTTTTAATATCCTCTTATGGGAACAAATCCATATTCACCCTAGTAATGTGACTGTTTCACTTTCAGCCAATTTCAGGTTGTTTCTTCTCAGTTTCACAAACAGGCAGCTGTTGCTGATAGCATGAATCACTGCACACCACCGGAATGAATCAGGAGAAACCTCAAAGGAGCCCGGAGGGGCGAGTTGGGGAGTGTCAGCGTCGGCATCCCCTGTGTGCCCATCACAGTGCCCGGGACCTGCCATGCCATGGGCCTGGCCAGGAGCAGCTCAGGATCCAGCCCACGTCACACAGAGGAGCTCTGCCAGCGTGGAAGCTTTCCTGTGCATGAGAGGAAGGCTTGGGAGGGCACACAGTAGTGTCTCCCGGGGAGAGAGGAGGAGGACAGGAGACCCTGCCCGATCAGAGGACCCCGAGCCTGGTGCAGAGGAGGTGGCTCCACTGCTGCTGTCCCTGGACACCCTGCAGCTGGGCACCTGCAGCACGAGCAGCCCACACAGCTGCACCTGCCCCAGGCACACCAAGCACAGCTCCCGGGCAAACGCACGGCTCGTCTCCTCATTTGTGGTCCCCCAACCTTTCCAAGCCACCCCAGCCATGACTCTGAGCCAAAGGAGGCCATTGTGCTTGCAGCCGGGAGATGGACTAGGAAGGCTGGACATCCTCCATGCCAGCGGTCCAGCACCGCCCGCTGCCACGTTACACACGTTGGCCGTACAGCACGGGCGCTCCCGTACACATGCACGGCCGCGCACCGGGCCGCTCCGTCTGCACGTCTGCAGCCCAGCACACACAAACGTCGAGGCCAGCGAAGAGGGGATGAGCTGCCCTCGCTGCCGTTCCCCTGGGCATCGCTGCTCTCTGCCTGCCTGGGCAGCGCAGGCAGCTCTGCCCGCAGCCGGAGCCTGGGCAGGCTCAGCCGTCGCGGAGCAGCAGCGGGACTATTTGCTCTCCCTCCAGCTCCCCAGCAGTGCCAGAAGCAGCTGAAGAGCAGGAAGCCATGCAAAGTTTTAAAGCTATTTTCCAAATATTTTCGGTTTGGGAAAGAGAGCTTGGATGTGATCTCGCTTTAACAGGACTAAGCCAACAAAGGCTAAATGGAAGGTCAAGAAGTCTGTCCTGCAAAAATCAAAACGGACGCAAAGATTAGCCAAGCCTTTGCTGATACAGGAGAGGAGAGTTGCTCAGGTTACTGTGGCCCGGATTGCCCCAGAATACGTCTCTGCGAAAAAAATGAGCATTCACCATGCAGTTTAGTCAACTAAAGGCCCCCAGTTCTTCAAGCAGTTGTGCACGTAACTTTACCTTGTGAATAGCTACTGAAGAGACAGGGTCAAATTAACTACCTTATTAATGCAGGATCACGGCCCAAGCTAGAAGCTGTGCTTCTCAAAGTCTATATTTTTAAAGCATTGTCACAAGTAGTAAACTACAAACATTCTCAGTAAACAACTAGTGCCATTTAGTGCCGCAGTCCCACCGAAATAAGTTTTATACAAAGCACCTGAGTGTGCTTATTATCCAAATAATTTAGCTTCACAAATGTTTAAAGAAAAATAATGAATTCCATTCATTTTACACATACTGTTCCTTATTTTATCGAAGTGCCTGTCTGACTGAGAACAAACTAGCACTTTAAGCTGAAATGCTTTGAGAAATTAAATGTGTAATTCTCTCCCATAACTCAGATGATCTTAAAGAAAATAAGTCCTCCAGAGTTCTTCAAGAAAACCACATTTTCATTTAAGGACTAACAAAGAAGATCTGACAAATATCTTAATACTTGGCTTTTTAAGTAAAAGTACGCATGAAAAATCATAAGAGAGAAGGATCAGACTGGTTGATGGCTGAACAAAAGCAGCTGAAAAATGTGATTTAACATTGGTTAAATCAGTGGTAGTTGGTGATTTTGCAAAAAGACAATTGTTGCATTACTGGGCTGCTGATCACATGTCACTAGCCTTCCACAAACGCTTTGCCAGTGGAAATCTAACTCCAGCTTTTGGGAAGGCAATTTCAAAACAGTGCAACACATTATAAATTAATTACCTGACTTACTATTTTCTCTCAAAACAACAGTTTCTCTATTATGCGTATTTACAAAATCCTTTATTATGTGTTCAAATATTTAATCATACATATTTCATACCTGCCAGTACTGCCTTGGACTCTAGAGACTCCAATTGCTAAATTGAGAAAGCCTGTCAAGTTATTTGCTATGCACCCAAATTCTTCTCAGATTTTTCCTGAAATCAGCAGGAGGTGAGGAAGGAGATCAACCCCCTCCCAGCGCCGCTCTGCCAGGTAGCTGTCCCGGCCATCGCCAGGATGCTGAAAGGCCGCAGAGCGTGGGCCAATCAGTGAGACCCAACTTCTACAAATGCATCTTTACAAGCTTTCGAAGCAGCGATGAGGAAAGAACAACGGGTGAGCTAAGCGCAGAAATTTATTT
The DNA here is from genome assembly GCA_013400335.1 of Eurystomus gularis. Lineage (NCBI taxonomy): Eukaryota > Metazoa > Chordata > Aves > Coraciiformes > Coraciidae > Eurystomus > Eurystomus gularis. Next base: position 12,864 of record VZZY01009641.1, on the reverse strand, counting down.
TTACTGATCGAACTTAAGCAAATCCAAGGAACCATTAGGAAGTGCTGTCAACTAAAGCCTGAAATCTAAGAAAGTCGCCATTCAAAGCACAGTAGGCCCTTATAAACAGTTAATCCACGCAGCTGCAGTAGTTAAAGCAAACACACGACCCTTCACTGCGCCATCAATTACACCTTCCCAGAAAAAATTACACAAACTTTGTAGGATTTTTCAGAGAGAAGATGGATTCTTTTGGAGACTTGAGGTCAAGACTGGGTTGTTTAAAGTATATTATTAACAAATAAACATTTATTGCAAAAAAACCCTATAGGTCTTTGGGGAGGAAAATTGTGTTATTTTTGGCATCAAATGACACAAGCCATTTATGACATGAACGGCTATCACCAACAGACTGATGAAATGGCAAATGTCTCCCACTTAACTTCCTCTGGCTTCCTGAATAAACTTTTTCAAACACTTTTTTCCTTCTGAAATGGCAATAAACTCCATGTAATTTTGGTTTTCTCTCTGTTCTAGCTATTTCAGGATCGGTAGCTGGAAAGGGTTGAAGGTACTTCCAGATGGAAGCTGAAGACTCCCCAAAGACTGGTAAGGTGATGAAAATCACATTGTTCGGATCCGGGGCTATGTACGGCCCTTGTTTGTGTGTATTCTTGCTTGAGTGACAACTCACAATTGGCTTTCAGATGGCTGGGTGAAAAAGCTGAGGTTTAATTGTGGCATCCAACAAATTGAATGTTATAGCTCTTGTCATTGAATGTATCCGCTACGCGCTCAGACAAACCCCTGCCAAAATATGAGCTGAATTTTTAAGTCAGAAAAAAAAGCCACAAATAGAACAGGCTTCAATTATGCTAGACAACCAATATTCATAGGACGTGGATGAAATGAAGACAGCTTGCTTGCCTTGGGCTTGTTTTCCAACCTTTCTGTAAGACAGGGGTCAGCACGGCGAGTTCCGCCACTGCCCAGCGCTCGGTCCACTGCCCTGGGCTGGCCGTGGGGCACAGTCACGCGTGGGACCAGGGACCACCCTGCCCTGGCCTCTGCTGTGAGGGGCTGGCTGCAGGGAGTGGGCGCTGCCGAGTGCTCCCACCTCCTCCCGGCTGGATGGGGAGGACGCCACGCTGGGCATGGCTGCTCTCCCTGTAATTGCCCTGGAATCTGTGGGGATTCTCCCACATAAAATTAATGCAGGCGCCATCAAGGCTAATTTATTCCACACCCACAAACCCATGAACTGGCCTGGGCATGGGTAGCGAGGCCGAGGCAGCATGGCTCCAGGGACCAAGCTGCAGGAGCTGCACACCCCAGAGCCCCGCCTGCTCCCCCCGCCTTGGGACACCCACCCAGGTCAGGGACCCTGCAAAGGCCACGCGTGCCCCCACAGCCCCCAGCGCATGACATGATGGAAAGCTGCTGCTGAAATACAGTCTCTGCCTCCTCCACACAACGCCCTCCCATGGCAGCTCCTGCCAGGCTGCGACAGCCGGGAGCACCCAGGGGCTGCAGTGGGGGATCCCCCAGCACTGGGATTCCACCTGTTCCTCCATCAACACCGTCACTGTCGGTTGTAATGCGCTCTGCTCCCATCGGCTGAATCACTTGTTTGCTGCAGCTCCAACCACCAAGCCTGGCAGGTTCAAACCAACAATACCAAGTAGAGATAGTATCGCTGCAGCATCTCACACGGCGTTTGTTCCCTCAAATAGTTTTACTCCACTTGTACTTTTGCAGCTTTTCATAACTTGCTCTTAACAATAACTTGTGTTTTGTACTACAAGTGTTCCCATCACCGTGTCTCACCTGTGAAAAAAGCGTTGCTTTTCCTTCTACGCACACAGAAACCAAAAGGCACATGAAGGACATTGCAGGACCTGCTGTGAGCATCGACATTGATGCAAATGCCGCAATAAGCACGAACAGCACATGGCTACAGCACTGCTACTGTCACTGTTCGCAACTTTCAAGGGAAAATGTGTGGACAGCTTCCTTGCAGCTTGGGAAAATGTTGGTAAATAAGGTAATGATGTAAATAATGTCTCATATGTGTGTGCAAATAAATAAAAGTGAGCAAGTATCCACATATGGCAAAGCTTCAGCATGTTTGGCTGGCAAGAAAGGGGATCCTTAGAAAAGCAGCATCGCCCCTGGGGCCCAGGACACGGAGCTCTTCCTCCCCAGACCTCAGGGAGAAACAGGCCAGGAAGACCCAGGCAGCTGAGGGTGTGGATGCTGCCGGGCGGGCAGAGGCACCGGCACCACATCAAGGCTTCCAGCCAGCTCTCGCCACCCGTGGGTGACGGTACTGGAGCCCATCCGTGTCGGCTGTGCTCCTACGACGACAGGGCAGATCCGAGCCGAGCCGGAGCCTGTGGGCACGGGGCAGGGGCTGCCCGACGGCGGGCAGTGTGACGCGAGCCTCCAGCAGCTCTGCACATCTGCCCGCAGTGACGGCAGAGCGGGTGCTGCCAGCCAGGCGCCCACCCGCTCCCTCCCACGGGGCCGAGCTGGAAAAGGGCGCTGTGGCAGGAGCTGCACAAGATGTTGAGCCCCAGCTCCACGCACGCAGGGTCACTCCAGTGCTCTCATGGCAGCGTGTGCTGGGGACATCAACGGCAGCCATGGCCGAGCCCCAGCCATGCGAGGTGGTCCCGAGGTCCCTGCTGCCCAGCACAGCCCTCACTCACAGGGCTGACAGCAACCCTGGAACCGCTACACTTCTCCCTTCTCAGGCATAAACGCAGGCAGGGTAGCCTGGGGGGCTTTCTCTGTGCGGCTTCGGTCCCATAATTCCACTGAGCCTCCCTCTGTCACCTCTGTCACTGTTGCAAAGTAGAGATGCTGAGTCTGTGTGATGGCTTGCATGTAATAAAAAACAGACTGACATGTAATAAAATCAGTATCAATAGAATCACTTCAGAAAAACATTTTCTCTTAAGATTTCAAGAAAGTGGCACACGATATGCAAAACTCATTCACTGGGGCTTAGGGCAGACCAGCCTTGTGTTGACCTCTGCAGAGAGGTAGGTCTTGCTCACTTCCTTTCTTTCTCTCTCTTCCCTCTTCCTTTCTCACTCTGGACTTTAATTATTAACGACCAAAAGGTGACTGGGAAGCACTTGAAATACAGTATTTGCATTTCCCTAGTGCAGTCATAAGCACAGAGAAGCCAAGCGGTTCACAGAGGACCTCAGAGCCATCAGCAGAGAGAGGAGCACATGCTTGGCCTTGCCAGAATGCTTAATGAAGGAAAGGGACTCCTAAAGCTTCACTGCTGGTGCTAATGTTCATATAAGGCCTCACCACACTTTCCTCATCAACTCCAGTATGAGTGGGAGCTGACCCACAGGGTCATGCTCCACATGTGAAACTTTTCTTGTCATCAGATGATGTCCATGCCAAGATCCAACTGTGAAGACAACTCACAATGTTAAACTGCAACTACTACTTAGGGTGGGTTTCATTTATGAAGAGCCCCGTCCCCAAAATCTTTGGTGAGCGGCTCCACCAAGCTCTCTCTAGACACTTGCTGTCAGGTAAGTAAACTGACCTTGCATGACACCGCAAGCCACTGCACGCCAAGGCAACCGGCTTCAATGGCATTACTCATGGGAGCCCTGGGAGCAGGGATCTGCCGGCTCAGGCCCCCGCTGGAGCCCACGAACTGGCACCACCAGCCCCTCTGCCCAGGGAGTGTTCCTGGTGCTGGTGACTGCTGCAGGAGGAATGTGCTGCCAGCGCTCGCCGCACACACCAGTACTCTGAAGATAGCTCTCAGATTCTACCAGATAGGTACTGGCTCGAGCCTGCACATACAAACAACCCTTCACGGAGTGGATGTTCAGTCTGCAAACCATGACTATCTATAGGCGGAAGGAGCTGGGGGGAAGATCGGCTCTTTCTCTCCTGAAAAGTCAGAAATGCCAACCTCTCTGGGCCCAGGCAGACCCACCTGAACAGGGAACCTTCATGAACCCACCCCACACAGGCAGGGAATGCCAGCTCACCCCCCCCCATGCCAGGAAAAGCCAGCCCGTGGCTTTTGACCTGTGTGAGCTGACGAGCAGCACCAGCACAGCTCCAATATCCTGAACATGTCACTCCACTGGCAAGGAAGCTGTACCAGGTAACCTGGATCCCCAGCTGCTGGAAGAAGTACCCGTGGTGGAAACGGGGCTGTGTGCCCGGCCAGCTCCAGCATGTGCAGCCACGGTGGGACCCTGGGAGCTGGGTCAGACCTCGCTGCACCCTGCTCACCACCTTCCCGCAGCTCCCCACCATGCCTGGTACCTCTCCTGTGGCTCCTGACCATCTGAACAGCTCACAACAAGGCCCACAAACTGGGCAAGTTGGCCTGCTCCCGGCCAAGGTCTACCACAAAACCAAGGGCACAGCATCGCTGCAGTCAGTAGTTGAGGCACTGCCGTGCTAGAGGTGGCTCAGCACAGACACCAACGAGACAAAAATGTCTGCAGAAGGTTGCAAGTATTTATGAACAGTGCCGGAGCTACCAGGCAGCCATGTACAGCTGGACCTCATTGTACCAAAGTTTCCCCCTGACCGAAGGTAGCTCGCCTCTTCTGCGGTCATTTCAGTGTTTTGGTTTGCATTTTTTGTCTTTGCCTCGTTATTTCCTACAGTGCTTTATTGTGATTTGCTAATAAACCTCTTTGTATGATACAGAATTAAGTACTTGTCTCATGTCACATGCATTATCAAAAGAAACTTCAGCAAGCACACCCACATCCCCCACCATGAAACTGCTGTGACATGAGAGAAAAAATTGGAAACCAGAGCAGCTGCTTCCACCAGGAAGCTGCAGGAATAGCTCTACGAGGTGACAGGAAAACGCTAGCTGGAGGCAGGCTGATGATGTCAAAGGATAGGATCCCACAGGCTGAAATCAACTGTTCCGTGGAGTGGATGTTAACGAGAGCTGTAACCTTTCTCACTAATGAGTTTTGGCAGGTATTGCACTGCAGCCCAAGGGTCCCATCCTGCGGAGCTCCCAGGGAGCCCAGCTCCAGCCAGGGCAGGCAGTGGGGCCCAGCCGAGCCCCACCTCCGGGGAGCGGACGCTGTCCCCAGTCACACCGGCCACATCCACGCTCCGTAAGAAACGTGCTTCCTCACTAACACGTGAGGGATGCACCAGAGCTCAGTTTGTGAGGAGAAACTACTGTAAGAAGCGATGATGTCTCCATCAGTCTGCAAGAATGACAAGTGAAGCACTGGGTGCAAATAGAAACGCTTTAAACCAGTACTGGTAATTTCTTCTGAAAATTCTCATTTGCTCGCTTCCTATCGCGATAATAACCTGCACTGGGAGTAACAACTGCAAAAAGACATTGTTGATGTAGATAATTACTCTCTTTTTTGTTTTTTTTTCGTTTTTGTAATCAGCAAATAGTGATTCAGGTTACACAAAGGAACAAGCACATGACAGTCAACTTCCCAGCAGCTACCAGGGGGATTTGCCCCCAGCCCTGCACACCAGTTCCACAAGCTCTTACTGGGAGAGCACACATGCACTCTCATACATTATGAATAATACACTGATTGCAGTAAAATCAAGAGCCAAATTCTCCCCTTTGATAAGCAAGGATGGCTCTCATTGGAGTCAACTGGAATCGCATGTTCACAAGTTTGTGTCAACATTTGCAAAGGAAAATTTTGTGCATATTTTTAAAAAATTACGTTTTGGAAGCAAAGTAAATGACCTCCACGACAAGTGTTCTCTGTAAATGTATCAGCTTGTTACAGGAGCATCGTAGTATAAACCCTTATAAAGTTCCCAATAAATACGTTATTCCTTGTTTATGTGATATTAAGAGCATGTAATCAATTTGTGCTGTAGTAGTTTTGCTGTATCTATAAAGATCACTGTAAAATTTCAACCCCCGCCCCCCCCCCGCAAAAAAAAAGTGGAATTAAACATATTAATGATTCCTTTACTGTAACACAATCTTGCAAACGTCTACTTGCTCAGTTGCCCATGGGCAAATAGTTTTTGAAAGGTGAGTGAAATATCCCTGCTCTGTGTGAGCGTCACTGGTGGGTTCCGCTGGGCTGCTCCATTTCTCTCTCGGACCAGAAAAGTTGCTGTAACAGCTCCCGGGTTCCCCTGGTAACACTGACCTGAATGTTTTACCTTCTTGAGACATATGAGATACTTCATTTTAAGGGTTTTGCTTCTACATAATCTGCATTAAAATTGCATAATACGCCACACATGACGCTTCCTACTTAGAAGGTATATTTAGCATCCAATAAAGAGCAAGGGCAACACGTACATTCTGTGTATGTCTTGGCCATATAAAGGCAGAAAATATTTGTATCGGTGATTTGTTTGGGAACCACCAGGGCCTGTTTTGCAAAATGGCTGTTTTGAGAAAAGCCTGTTCGGGCCCAGGGAACAGAGGTGCCCGTCCGCTCCTGGCGCCTGCCCTCGCTCTCCGCAGCGCCCGCTGGAGCCAGGGCCGGGCTCCGGCCCCGCTGACTGCACCGCAGCCACCGGACAAGTTTGTCAAGGTACATTCAAAGCCACTGCAGACGCACCAGAAAGTAAATTAAAAGTAAGACAGTATGTCACCTGAGGAATATCGGTCCAGCCAAAGCAAGTCCAGGAACTTGAAGTAAACGTAAGGTTAGTATTAAAAAAAAAAGTTAAAAACCTGCCTCAATTTTATGTTGAATTTGAAGAGGCACCTAGAAACAGCAAATAATTTGCCTGAACAAAGCATGCAAGATTTGGATGTCTATTTGCATGCATGTTATAAACGCCAGTGAGTGTTACATTTAAAACCAAAAGTTACCTCGTTTTACCTTACAAGTATTGACATTTTTTTCTCTCTTACGGCCTCTGTTGTAGAACTTGGAAGTCTAGCTTTACTTTCAACATTCTTTTAAATTAGATACGAAGTTGTTCACGTATTTTTTTTTTACTTGGGTACTAATGGAGAAAAGTAGTGTCTCCTTCCCTACATGTTACCAGTGCTGCAAAGCAATCTCATCTCCCTGTTAACATTTTAAAAAATATCCTAACTCAGAAAACGCTTCTGCTTTCTCGAACAAAAAATACTAATACTTTTTAATCAAACAAAGATCAGTTTTAATTCATAGCTTTAGATATAGCATACCACAATTACATAGTCCTCAAGGTGCATATTTGATAATCATTCCCTGCCCACTTGATATATTTATTCTGATTGACTTAAAGAAAGGAAATTTCTGTTCTTAATTGCACCCATCTAAACCCAAAGTAACTCCTCCAGTTTCACAGTTTGGCTGCTAGAGGCTCAGCTGTCAAGGTTCACGTCACATTGTTACTCATAACTACCCTTATTCTTTGTTTCAGAACAAACGTGGAGTTTTTATATTTTGTAACGAACAAGAAACTGCCATTTCACTATGGGGCAATCTGTGCTGGTGAGTAATGCAACCACCCCCAAACTGGGCCAAAAAGCCCTTTCCGCCACACGGAACCATCCAAGAGCAATACCCAGGCTGTTTACCTTTGCTGGAGATTACTGCACAATCCACTTCGCGGTTTTATTTATTTACTTGCTTTCTTACCTCACTTGAGCAACAACACGACATATCACACGGGCAAAAAAAAGTAGGCAAAAAGAAGCATTTACCCGTTTTTTTTATGCAAGTCTGTCGCCTGATCTAGTACCCCCTTTATAGTGGACACCGCAACGATCTTTTTGCATCTCTCTGGGGTTTAAAATTCACAGCCTTCTTGTGAATCTACATTTTACACAACCCATGACACGGTCTGAGCCAGCCCAAGCAGTAGAAAATCCCTTTCTGATATCATCACAAAATATTGCTGTTACATTTACACACCACATTCCTCCGGAGCTCCCCAGGATCTGAACAGCACAAGAAGGATTGTGCAGAGCAGACAGAAAACGTACTCGCCTGCTCCTCGCCTAGCAATGACTCGAGAAATGAGGTGTTTCACCAGCCCCTCTCTCTGCCCCTGCCGAGAGCGTCAGCAGACATCCGTGGGCTCTGCGTGTCCGTGAGCCGGGCTGGGGGAGCGTGCCCGTCACCCGCCTCGCCCTCGGCACGGGGGCTTCCCGGGTGGGTTTCCCTGCGCCGGGAGGGCCCCGATCGCTCGTCTGCGCATTGAAACCTCCCGCCGACTTCCACACCCCGTGTGCAGGGAACTCAAGCTCTCCACAATTCACTCTATCTGCTGTGCTCTTCATTCCAGGAGAAGGGGATATTAAATACAATGAAAGCAATTCCTGCTACCAGAAGAAGTAGCAGATTTAGTACAAATTTGAATTTTGTCTGGAATGAAAAATAAAAATCACAGCTGTATCACGAAACACAAAGTCTTTCTTTTTCTCCCATTTCTTCCCAACTATCTGACTAAAATCAGCAGCTTCTACTTGTTACCGATGGTGTGCCCACCTTCCAAGTTCACGAGAGCTTGCAGTGTTCTGAAACACACCGGCCCTTAGGGGTTACTCCACAACAGGGGCGAGAGGGGTAGATATTTACAGCCGAAATACTAACACACATAGTCTAAGAAGAGACATTATAATCCAGCTATTTCATCATGATCTATTATAGATGGTCGAAAAGGTGCGATGTGCGCCTTCGAGCCAGTTCAAAAGTTTAGGCCAAAAATAATAGATGTGATTTCTAAAGAGAACGCGAAACTTCCCGTTTGTTGTATGTTTTGGTAAATAAGTTTTTGCAGTGTATTTCATATTTATTGCTTATTTTTTCTCAGGTTAGTAGTTAAGCATTATAAATTATCCTCTTATTAATCTAACTGCATACTGCCTACATTGCAAAAAGATCCTCCCTATCACTTTCTGCCATGGATTAGTGCAAATTACATATTGCCGTGGCAATTATTTTGTCCAGTTAGGTTACCATGATTGCAGCAGAAAACCAAAATGTCTCCCAAATTCTTAAAACACGTTCCGTTCCAAATCCAGATCCCTGCTAGTACTGGCTCAGCCTCACTCGGAACCGGCTCCTGGCTCGTGGCCGGTGCCGTTCTCTGCCCCGCAGCCTCCCACCGTGCTGCAGAGATGGATTCCTGCTGGCACGGGGTCCGGCGGGGGCTCTGCCTGATCCCTGCTACTCTGCTGACGTCACCGGCAGAAATAACAGCTACATTTCCTCAACGCTCCCGCTTTTGGAATTGTTTCGAGGTGCTACGAAAGCCTGATCGTACAGAGAATTTTTGATCGGGCCGATGTGTCCAATGGTGCGGGGCTGGTTGGACTCTCAGAAAAAATGCCAGAGTACTCCAGCGACTTTTAAAAGCATTTTTAGTGGATGACATAACTTTAATCATTACTCCATGTCCTGGGCATGTGCTTAGGCTGCTCCTCATCTCTAAGTTTCAGTCAGTTTTTATGCCCTTCCCCAGTGACAGAGGCACAAGGACCAGCGCCAGCCCACCACGAGGGGCGAGAGGAGCGGCCACCACAGCCCTGCCGAGCCCACGCGAGGGGCAACGGCACCGACGAGTGGAATGGAATGACACATCTGGTGCCCTCGGTTAAAGGAAAAAAAAAAAAAAAGACAAAAGTAAAACCAAAACCAAATAAAATCTTCTTGTTAGCAAACGGTTATGACCCATTCTGCACGCAGCAGAACCTGGGCGCTTGTCACCCCCTGCCCCCCGGACCCTGCCCACACCCCCCAGCCTGCACACGCTCACTCGCTCTGGGAGAAAAGTAACATTCGCAAAAATAAGAGGCGTTCCCTAATAGGAAGCTTTTGTCTCATTTTGAATAAAAAACGCAACTGAGCTGGGAAACATCAGCCTCTGCATTATACTCCTGTGAAAGAATCTCCAGAATCTGGAGAGGGGAACGTTTCCCCACCGCAGCGAGGCTTCGCAGCGTTTCCTGCGGGGTCCACGCTGCTCCGCGCCGGCCGTACACAGAAAATATGCCCAGTCACTGACAAGGAAGGACTCAAAAATGAAGAACGGTATAAAGACATGCCAGAAATACACGGTAAGTCTTTTTCAAAGCATCCAATAAGGATGCTAAAACAATGCCTGACATATCTTGAAGAAATCTAACCAAAACCTAAATATTTCTCTTTCCCACCCTAAGCAAAACTTAGAATGCATTAAGAAATAGCAGCTGGGATTGTTTGCTGTCCTCCCCCTTGACTAAATGACCTCTTTTACAGCCTTTATTTCCAAAGCTAGACTAGGAACATGGATCTTTCTCGAAATTAAATGCACTTCTTACATATGAAATATGTAACCTGAAACAGCCATTTTTGATAGCGTATCTTTTTTTTAATACCAGCAATAACTAGGTCAAATCATTATGTAACACTGAGTCGTGAGATAAAAACAAACCAGAAAAGCACAATCAGAAAAAAAATTAAAATACACAAATGGGAAAGAAATGTAATATTTATAATTATAAATGTTTCATGGCAGGAAGCACTGTTATGAGTCGTACAATAAATAAATTCATTTAAGCAAAGAACTGGAACATAACTACCGCAACCTCCCTATATTTGATAAACATTCACTCTGAAGGTTTCAGTTTGTCAGAAATAAAACTTATTTTAAAGAAAAAGTGTGTAAGTGTAAGATTCCAAATGTGCAACAATCCTGCAATTTGGCACAGCTCTCATTAAAATCAAAGAGATTTTGTTCGACTCAGGCTTGCGAGAGCCAGCCTCCCTGGTGCCATTGTACTGCTCTCTGTTTTTTTCCCCCTTAAAAACCTTGCAATCAAATGTACCTGTGGCCCTCAAAATCTTAAATTCTAGCAAAAATAAGTACTTTGCATTAAATCAAAGGATCAGGATGTACTTAAAAATTTGTTGAATCTCTTGTACAAAAAGAGTCTAAAATACACGCAGAGCTTGTCCCACTGATGCACCGATGCTATTTTTGTGATAAATTACACTTATCAGGCACCTCTGACTACTTCAAACTGTGCTTGGGCCACTAATCCATCTCCCCCAGGATTTATTCTAACATTCCAAACACAGGGGTAGCTTCAAACAGCCAACATTTTTATCAAGAAAACAAAAAAAAATACAAAAATGTTTTCACCCTTCCCCCTAATGTGAAATGCCCTCACCCGAGGATGGGCAGCGATCATTCCTGACCCAGTGAAAGGTTTAAGGTCTGATATCTGACCCATCAGAAGCTTGCTTTCATTAGAAAGACGAGACACTAGTTTTCCAAAGATATACACACAGCACTTGATTACAGTCCTGGGAGTTCTGGAGAAATCTGACCTTTAAATTACATTCTATGTAAAGAAAAATCTATTTAAAGCAAATTTCAGTCACCAAGATATTTAAGTAATCTTTATTCTCCCTCTGATTTCCCCCCCCCCGCCCGAGATCTGAAGTAGGACTCGGGACAACAAAAAGCATCTGATTTTCCTGCCACGGGTCTTCCTCCACGTCCCCGCTCCAAAGCGCGGCGGCTGAGCCCCCCGGTACGCCTCGGCGCAGGACAACGGCTGTACCGGTGCACTGGAGAGGACTCGCACAACTTGCTCTTGGCTTCACTCCTCCCTCCGCATTCTTACCGATAAAACTGATCATCTGCATCACACAGCCCCTGAGAACCGCTCGCATTTATGAACAGCTATTTTTATCCTTTAGCTATCATAAAAGAACATCTCTCCGAGTCTGAAAGGCAGCAGGCAGGGAGAGCACACAGACAGTGTCCACGTAGTTTCACATGTTTGCTCTCTGGGGCTAATAAAATTTCAGAGAAAACAAATTTTGATTTACCGTGTCTCCCCTCCCCTTTCCCGGAGCCGCTGCTGCTGTCAGTCCTTAGGGGCACGCACAGCAGGTTACCATGTCATGTCACACTAGGTGCTGGGATTCAACAAAGGCTAACATGTTGATATCTTTTTATTGCTCGTCAGCCTGGTTACCCCATTTCCCCCCTATACAATTGGGCACCTTTGATAACACAGCAGGTTCTGAAGCAGTGACGTTTCTATTTTCAGCCAGAAAAGTATTTTTGTTTTCACAAAGCGATAGTCTGCGATCTTGCTTTTTAAGTCGCGAAGCGTGATCCTTTATTTTAAGAAACGAAAGACAGGACTTAGGAGGGTACATTTGTAATTGACGTAAGTATTTACACACCAAACAACGCTTTTTCAGGTAACCTAAAGACTATTCTAAATTCTTTCCAAATTAATGAAAATACCTAAGGTAGCACTACTGACAGAGACAGAAGTTTCATCGATCTGCAGCTACAGCCACCACGGGGTGTTTTCTTTTGTGCAGGAGACAAACCCTGTGGACATGCTTCCTGCACAGGGGTTTGAGAAATCACAGCCCGTGCGGCAGCCGCAGCCCTGGCCAGGGCAGGACCGCGGCGGCCCAGCGAGACCAGCTCTGGGGTATTTTCATGGGAAGCGCCTGGGCCCGCGGAAGACTCTGGCAGTGTGCTGGTGAGGGCTGTGGTACGAAATAACACGTTTTCTTGTAATTCCTAAACAGGGGGACATTTATCTGGGCCATTTATACAAGAGTTATAACCCTAACAATATTTATACTCAGCATGTCATGTTAGCATTTACTACCAGTTTCCATGGAGATGGATTTTCATGCTGTAGCTATGAAATGCACATTGTTGCCACTAAGCCACTTCAGGCCTTTCTGGAAGCCTGCTGAATGCCTGACAAAAGTTGATGCAAACCAATAGTTGTTGTTCTTTGTTTGTTGCCAGACTTCTAGCAGAGCCATATTATGTCCTAGTGATTGAAGTGCCCATGTTCGCCCCCCTCCCGGCACAGAAAGGATCCTCAATTTCGGTGACAAGCATGAAGTGGGCTTCTGCAGGGGAGGACAAACGCGGCGCGGGGCAGGGGCTCTGTCT